>CM067359.1:4784214-5343940 GCA_034401795.1 Chaetoderma sp. LZ-2023a
ACCGCTGGAATGACTGGCTCGGTAACCGAGCCAGTCAATCCAGCGGTAAATTGTCTAAAAAACATACGGTTCTCTTGGCCTGAAAATGGACGCTGGCGAATCCAAAAATTGAATTTTGTTAACATTTTCCATTTTGTCGGTCATCCTGGTCAAACACGTTCTTTGTCAGTTAGTGCTGAAGAAGTGACCGAGATGGTCACGAAAGCTACACTCAAACAATTTCTACATCCCGGAGAGGTAACAAATGTTTCCTTATTATGAATCATCCTGGGATCGGGACCAACTTTTTCGGAAATACGTTCTCTGTAGTTATCTTGAGGGAAGAAAGCGATTTTTGTAATTTTCTATTAAAAAAATTGTCTTCCTACAAACATTATAATTTTATTGAAAAATCTTGGAAATTAAACGGTTAATTGATATGAGTTGCATCCTGGGCGCGTTGAGGCGCTGTTAACGTAAGAGTGATTAATAATATCGCTGTCATGAATGTCTCATGACACTTTTGCACTGTATTTGCAAACGGTGTGCATGAGAGAACACTCTGAGAAGTCTTTACAATATTTATCGTCTCTTGACCCTTCTTGTGTCAACTTAACCATTTAATGGTCAAACTTACCAAAGTAACCCTGCAATGGTCTTCAGACCTGTCTATTTGAAAGGCCTAGAGAAGAGAATTTTTAATATTTACCACTAGAATGATTGGCTCTGTAACCGAGCCAGTCATTCTAGTGGTAAATTTTCAAAAATACTCTACTCTCTCCAACTCTCTCACACTGGCTAAGCAAAGAAACTTAATTTTCTTTACTATTAGCCCTTTAATGGTCAAGCCGGCGAAAAAGAATTCAGTCGTAAAATTTGGTCTTCTAAAATTAAAATATCTTGAAAAATGTTGACCATCAAAATGTTTAATTAATATATCAAGTAGTATTTTGAGCGCTTTGAGGCGCTGTTGACACAAGAGGGGTTCAATATTTAAATGATATTTGCTACTATAGGGCCCAGTCATATTAGGCTCAAAATATGCAACAGAATGTTCATTAAATACTATAAACATACAATTCGTATAACTTGACGGACTATTATGTGTTCATGACATACTTACAGATTCCAGAATCAATATTATTTATTTACTTTTGGATAGCAATTTACATAGTAACAATACAGGTTGTCAGTCGAAGGCATTTCGTATAGTGGTGACGACCGCTAACAGTAAACAGAGATATACAATTACACACACAACTCAACATAGATTGTGAGATATACGTGTCAATGTACCGATGCGGGAAACATAGAGAAAAGGAAAAAAGGAACAAAATACATTTCACAATACAATGCATCTATTTTTCTCCTTTCGGTAATTGGATTTAAAGATTTGTATTTGAGGAAGGGGAGAACAAGGAAGGGGGGGGGGGGGTTCATACATGCTTTGTATTTTTGTTAATTTGCTTTTTTGTATGTAAGTCCGGATTGCATTGCAGTATGTGAAGTGTGGAAGTGTAGCTCGCCGGCTAGTGTCGGGCCGTTCCGATGTCTCATGTCGACTCGCCGCACCATAAGTGCACGACGAGTGATGACGCTGGTTAGCATCCGGTCTCGGGGTGACGGACC
This sequence comes from Chaetoderma sp. LZ-2023a, assembly GCA_034401795.1. NCBI lineage: Eukaryota > Metazoa > Mollusca > Caudofoveata > Chaetodermatida > Chaetodermatidae > Chaetoderma > Chaetoderma sp. LZ-2023a. The sequence continues at coordinate 4,785,823 of CM067359.1, forward strand.
TTGAACGAGACTGCCCTGCGGGAAACAAAAACCGGCCGGTGGAACTCAATCGTTCCGGTGGGGCCGTGCGACCATTGTCGCGAACATTAAACACAACGGTCTCATCCCAAGAATTTGTGTCACAAGTATGCCTGTCCATAGCAATTTCGTGATCTATGGACTTACAAGATTTGATTTGGTGACCTAAAAATATAAGTCTATACAATGCGTTTACCTAACTAATTGAAAATATGCTAGATAAAACTACAGTAAGAGAATACGAAAATACAAGACATAGAGGCAGGTAGATGAACTTTTAAACATGGGGCTCCCGGAGGTACCACACAGACTCGTAGGTCCGCAGAGGTATCCCCGCAAGGGAGGCTCCCGTACACAAGACATAGTTATTTAACTTAATAAAAGTTATTATACCTCTAAGCTGAAAGGAAGAAGGCTATTTCAGACGAAAAAGTGATGTGCCTCACGCGGACACTACTCCTACTGCTAGTTTGGGTGAGGAGTATTATCCTGGTGTGGACCGTCGTCGCTGAATCCTTGCGATAGGCAAGTGCCTTGCGTGGGGCTCCGTCTCGGGAAGGTGTTGCCTCGGCTTAAAGTGGGAGAAGAATAGTAGGCAAAAATGAGCCCTTCTAATATTTCAAACAAAAATGCTGTAGAAAGAAGAGACCATACCTAGTGAGATTATGACTATAGGGGTGCGTACTGTTTTACGTGAAGACGGAACGGAAGATTCCCAATGGATTCCTTCGTCACCGTCTTATGTGATTTCTAGTTACATGTTACTTAGTGGAATCTCCGAACTGGGTGGGAAACTGGACATTCCGCTTCCTAACCACATGATACATTACAAGACATGGTTTACATTTCACTAACGCATTATTAGGCCATATCTCCTATCGTTATGGTGGGGGTAAGAGAGAGGAATGCACACCGTAATTGTCCTTCCCGTAAGGGCGTGGCAGATCTAAATATTATGCCCAGACATTTTAACGGAATTCGGTGAGAATATGTGTCTCGCCCGGTACCGGGTCCTATGGAACTAACCGTTTAACCTTTCGTTAGGTTTATATACAAGTTACCAGTTTTTCACTGTGGTGCGGGCGGATTGTCAGTAAATAAAATAATAATTAATACATGTGTTTTCGCAGTGTTTTCCTACATTGGCTTAAAGTGCTAATTACTAAGTATTTGAAGATACGCGGGGAGGTGTATGTGATACCGCACCCTAGCCATCACCGCTCGGAAACCCAAATAGTTTCCCAGAGTCAGATCAGCCCATGGTGCGGATAGGCACATCCAAACAATTAAGAAGCCACAAGGCTAAGAGGAATATGAAGAGAGACAAATTCTTGGAGTTATGAGTCTTACCGGAGTGCGGGGCTAGATTATCGCACTGCCGGAAGAGAAGAGTATATTACACAGTATGTAATGAAGAAAGTGTCTCAAATCATTTTGAACATATCCTATCGAGCCGAATAGAAAAGCTTTAGTCGGTAGCATGCCGGGCTAAACAGAGTTTTAGCGCGGACAGCGACCTCAGTGAAAAATTGTTGGTGGCGGAAGAAAATGCTGCATATATAAATGTTGCTGTATAGTGTTTCCTACGTGCACTGCAGTCCTATATTTTCTATATATTTCCTATATTCTCTAATAAACATAAGCAAATCAAGTTAACGGATGGTCACTGGCCATATACATACATAATCTAAGCAAAACAAACAATACGGTGTCGACGATTAAGAGATATATATATATATATATATATATATATATATATATATATATATATATATATATATATATATATATATATATATATATATATATATATATATATATATATATATATATATATATATATATATATATTAATATAGGTTAACGAACCTACTACAGTGCGGTTAGCAACACATTAAAGAAAATGATAATAACTACTATTAACCTAAGACCGTCACGGTTCCTTTTAGTCGTCGGAACCGTTAATACGGATACGAGATAATTAACAAAACCTATATAGAGAAATAATTAAACGGTGAAGTATAGTTACTTCAATACTTGGTAGTCATTACCAAGTTAGGCTACCATGTCACTGAAATTGACACGTCAATCCGTAGTCGACGTGAGATGATACGCTCTCCGGAAGCTGGATAGTTCCCGCTGGCTGGTTCCCACAAGTTGGTTCCCGTAAGCTGTTTTCCGCAAACAAGAGTCACATATGAACGTTCATCGCGGGGGAAGGACATCACTTAGTGCTGTATGCTTAATAGAATGTCTAACGAGTAGTCAGCAAAAGATACGATAGTACTACGTGGTGAAGAGAGTTCCCGTACACCGATGGCACGGATGGAAGGTTTAAACAACCCGATCGCTAGCGGGGGTTGTTAGAGGCAAATAAAGATACAAAACAAGGCTTCATGGTGCTGGGTACGTCAACCAGCTCTGAAGATGTACCAGGCAGAGTTTACTTGCTGCGGTCGAAAGTTGAAAGAACCTACATGATTGGTGCAGCGTCGTTTGAAATACCACTTTTAGGCGTGGCTGGCAGATCCGGTGAGTCATCCATCAAAGAACATCCTGCCTCTACATCTGTAGACTCACATATTCAGGCCGCAAAGGCCTCACCGCAAGTTTGTGTTCCGAATGTAGATGTAGTATTCGTGAACGATTATCAAAAGTTCCAAATTACTCCCACAGATGGGGAGTTACAAAATTGTTTTAGTGCGGTGAGTTGGAGATTCCACGCTACGGGATAAAAACCCGACACATAACGAAAGAAGACGTGTATCGCGCTTGATAGTAGTTGGTACAGCTCCAACCTGTTCGGCCCTGGCAGAGGATCCTCTCGATCACTGGATCGCTTCTCCTTTTATACTCTCCGTGAAGTCACAGGCGCAGGCTTCATCCAATCATTGTTCGAGCAACAGCCAATCAGCGCATCGCTAATAATAGCGTCGTAGAACGTTCTAGAACGTTCTAGAAGCTTAGCTGTACCCGACCGGTCGATCCGAACTACAGAAGGATCAGTGTGGTATACAGTGTTTCAATAGTGGCTTGTGTTAAGTATGGATTTAGTCCTTGAATGACGCCCATGCCTCTTGCTATTTTAATTGTAATTACCGCAATCTGTTTGCCCCATGGCAGGCTCTTGACCAGTAGCATATATTTAAAGTAATAATTATGGGGAATCATTTGGGAGAGGGTCTGGGAATGGACATTAGCAGGGCTCCGGAGGTCTTCCCCATCCGTCCACCCTGAAAAAGTGTGTGGGTTGTGGGGGGGGGGGGGGGGGGGGAGGGGGGTATATATCACACAGACCCACACACACACCACACACCCAGGATTTACGCCACTGCTTTTGACAAAATAAACCGCTAAGAATTTAGCAAAAGGAGCTTCTTCAATTTCTTTTTTATTCATATAGATTTTTGGAATGGTTTTGTTTATTGATTTCTAGACTATGAAAATTGTACATAGTTTATTTTTCAACATTTAATAATAGATTGTTTACTGTGAACCAACTAATAATTTCTTCCATTTCTTTATTTACTCTTTTGTATAAAATATCTCAGTTTTTGTGAGAACAAAAGAGATTTGGTGTCCTTAATTTCTATTTAACGCTTTAACACATGAAACTACAGTGCCTCAAGTTCAAGGCAACATTACAGGAAAGCAGTTGATTATTTTGTAAATAATTAGCACGAACATGTTGTTGACCTACATAGCCACACCACCCAGTCTAATTCGTTCCAAAATATTAAACATTATATTGGTTACAGTATACAGAAATTGTCATTTCACGTCTATAGGGGTTAAATGATTAAGAGTAATTTGCAAAAGATAGATCCGATCTCCCGCTCAAATATCTGACGTCATAATCAGATAAGTCACATATTACCTGACGTCACAATCAAAATGATGTAGAAATCTCCGACGTGAATCCCGAAAAGTCCATCAAGTGAACACATTTTATTTCTTTGACGGGTTTACAATGTACTGCACATTCTGTTTAGTATCTTAAAGCCATATGCAGCAACATCCCTCAGGCAAATTAGTTTCAAAATATTCAACAGGTTATCTGTATAATTACCTTGAAATTTACGGATCCAATTCTATCTATGACTCGCACATCAATAGCTAGTCTCTGTTCACGCGCATTGGCGTGTTGGCGGGTTGGCGTGTTGGCGTGTTGGCGTGTTGGCGTGTTGGCGTGTTGGCACATTGGCGTGTTGAGGTCGATTTATATACTTTATACCCTGACTTCCCAGAATCCCAGTTTAAAGGTAACTATACAGGTAGGTTGTTGAATATTTTGAAACTAATTTGACTGGGGATGTTGCTGCCTATGGCCCAGTCAAATTAATTGCAAAATTCTCAACAGAATATTATGTAAACAATAAATTCAACAACCTTCATTTGATATATGTTGATGGCTATAAATGTGTGCCTTTTAACCATTTGAACTCGAAAGACCGAATTCAGCTTCTACAATTCAATAAAAATCACATTGAATATTTTGAAACTAATTTGGCTTGGAGCTGTGGCAGCAACAATTTCCTGTCAGGTTAGTTTCAATATATATATATTCTTCTGAATAGTTACCCTCAAACTGAGATTCTGAAAGTTCAGACTTCAAAGTGTAAATGATCCTTCCTACCATCTACCCACCATACACACCCTCCAACCCAACGCGACCCCACCCCACCCCACCCCACTCCCACCCCACCCAACCCCACCGCCACCACCACCACTACCACTCCAACCCTACCACCGCCCATCCCACCCTACCCACCCCCATCTCACCCACCTCCGCAACAATACAATCTCAACGAACGAAATGGCATCAAGAGATGAAAATGCTTATATAGTGTAAGGAATAATTTTGTAGTCTGCATACAATTATGTTGCGTAAAGACGCACCCACTCAAAATTAGTTCCAAAATATTCAACAGCTAAACCTGTTTAGTTTCCGGAAGTTCATATTCACGGAGTACATGGATCGATTGATCCCAACACGGTCAAAACGTGGGTGGATCTTAGCTGCAAGTTGACGGGACATGACTAAAATTGAATCCCCCTCATTGTCTCTTGGTATTATTGGGGCACTAGATTTGCAGCTGTATCTATGTTGACGAGGCATAGATAACATATTTCGAGTTAAAAAGAGAACCACTTCTAAAATCTGTCTATAACAGAGGTGTCTAAGGACAGCTAGGTCGCCTAAAGAATGACTAACCTCAAATCATGATATCTATACAAATGAGCTAATATGTCACTCATAAACTATGCATGGAATTTTAAGCTTTTTATCATCCCGCTAAAGAAAGATATTCAGGCTTTAGTAGCTAAATGTTGGTACAGTTCTACAGCTTATGATAGCTTTCATGATTTACTTTTCGACCAATCAGAAAACCCCTAGCGTGTCTGCCTTGGTATACGACTCAGGCATAGAGGTGCCATCCATAGCTTGACAATGTGGTATAAAAGCAACCATACAGGTAAGCTGTTGAATATTTTAAAAACCTATTCGACTGGAAGTCAAATTATTTTCCAAATATTCAACCAGATGAGTATTACATAATAAGGATTGTAATGCATTGACACTTACGGGACATCATAGACTATCACTAGAGGAGACACAATGGTGGAGATCATCTGTTCAACACTTACTCGATATTACAAAACACATAATTATGATAAAGATACGTGATTGTGACAGGATACGAATAATATGAAATCTATAAACCATAATTTATAGGAGCAATACAACATTTGAGATGAGATTAGCATCCCTTTAATATAGTTCATTTGCTACACTAAATAGCTTTTGTGGACATGGAGTGTGGTTCTTTAACGCATATGGGTGAATATAATATTGACCCAAAGCAGATGCCTGCTAGAGACAGATTTGACAGCAAATTTCCGAAGCTATTATTCTTTTTTTTGTGCAATTTTTTTTAAATTATTATCTTTTTTCTTCTTCTCCTTCTTCTTCTTCTTCTTCTTCTTATTATTATTATTATTATTATTATTATGTTCTCCCAGATTTGGTAGAAAGAAAACCTTAATTCTATCAATATTGCTGCAACTTATTTTCGCCATCGCTACTGCGTTTTCTCCGGGAATAATCATCTTCATGATCCTGCGCATGCTTATGGCGGCTTCGAGTTCCGGAATTTACCTATCGGCATATGTGTTAGGTATGCCTCGGTTAGGCATTGACAGCATACAGTAGCTAATTATTCGCCGCCGCCACCACCACTATCACCACTATCGGAACCAACACCACCACCACCACAATCACCACCATAACCACCACCGCCACCCAACACCATCATCATCACCATCATCATCTTCATCTTCTCTTTCTTCCTCTTCTTCTTCTTCTTCTTCTTTAGGTGTTGAGCTCGTGCAGTGTGTTATCACCTCCTTCTATTATTTGCCATACTGACCCTTGTCCATGCACTATTGGCACTGTGTTGACTCGTGCAAAGCAACATGCGTGTCTAGATCCAGTAGTCCATCACTGTCATCGCGGAAAGTGATTCCCAGGCTCCCATGTCACGGATGGCTTGAGTCATGCGCAATGTATGCTCTTGCTAATTCTCTACATGGAAAATTCCTGTTCCTGCTGCAATCTTAATGACATAACGGATGAGCTCGATCTGCCTCTCATCTATATGACGTCATGCTCAAAATACATCACTTGTTACCTAACATGCTTTTCAAATAACATAGGTTCAACACGAAAGGGCTAATTACCCAACAGTATTATGTCTTTGGTGACAAGCCCAATTAGTTTCAAAATATTCATCTGTCTGTATGTCTGTCTGTCCCTGTGTCTGTCTGTCCGTCCGTCCGCCTGTCCATCCATCCATCCGCCCGCCCGCCACCTGCCCGCCGGCCAGCCCTCCCGCCCATCCGTCCGTCAGTCCATCCGTCCATCGGTACGTCCGTCCGTCCGTCCATCCAAAGACACAGCAGAAGCACTAGCCGCGACAACAACAGCAACAGCAGCAGCAGCAGCAGCAGCAGCAGCAGCAGCAGAAGCAGTAGTAGTAGTAGTAGTAGTAGTAGTAGTAGTAGTAGTAGTAGTAATAGTAGTAGTAGTAGTAGTAGTAGTAGTAGTAGTAGTAGTAGTAGTAGTAGTAGTAGTAGTAGTAGTAGTAGTAGTAGCGGTAGTAGTAGTAGTAGTAGTAGTAGTAGTAGCGGTAGTAGTAGTAGTAGTAGTAGTAGTAGTAGTAGCGGTAGTAGCGGTAGTAGCGGTAGTAGTAGTAGTAGTAGTAGTAGTAGTAGTAGTAGTAGTAGTAGTAGTAGTAGTAGTAGCAGCAGCAGCAGTAGCCATGCCTGCCCGCCTTGACCCACCCAATATGGAGCCCCACCAACTACTTAGCTTTCGGCCCCCAATATGGTTAATCCATCTCTCTCCACCGGTGCCACTACTCGTTTATTTCGAACACCTATTGGAACAGTTACATTCTCCCTAGTAGTAAAGGCAAGAATTAGACACGTTTTATCATTGGTCCTCCCAAGTCACGTGGCAACGAGTGGGCGTGGCCTAAGTGACCATATCTAGTGGGCCCCAATGGGGAATATTCTGATGTAAATTATTGTGCAATCACGTCCACCAGAACACGCCACTTTGAGTTCACTAATTTTGACTTTAGCATCAGCCTTGTTGGTAACTTTAGCATTGGTGGATGTTGCTGCTCGGAAGAAATCTTGCCAGGGTATAGATTCGTTTCCTCGATCGTCATATATTTGTTTCAAATCGGTAGTTGAATGAACAGAATTATTATAAGTATTTACAATCTTGGGTAGGATAGCCATATACTGTAGAGATATTGTATGACTAATATATCGCCCAACCTTATTCTTCACTATTTCCATACACATTCAGCAATGGCTGCATGAGTTTCATTCTGTGCGGTATAGAAATGAATTCCTGCATCTCTAAGTTGTTCTTGAAAGTTAACGTTTACAAACACCTCCCCCCCCCCTCCTGTATCACTCTGTACACTGTCAGCCCGTCTGATAGTAGATGGCATAAAGGTTTTATAAGTCCTACATAATGCTGCTGGTGTCTTTGACTGCATAGGGATTACTCAGAGATATTTAGAAAGGACATCTGTTGCCAAAAGCAGATATTTCACATTGATATTTTCAGCAGCTAAAGTGACCTTATTACTAAGATCAATTTGCCATTGCTCATCTACTGTTGTTACATTGATTCTAGCACGCTTAAACCTCATGCTGCAGGGATTATGCAAAGTATAAATTCTCTCACTCGATATCCAATATTTAATCTGTCCATGTGTCACCTCGCCATTGAATGATTTATACAATTTTTCAAATCCTCCAAAGCTGACTGGATGGTTTCGGTTATGACGCCATTCATGACGTTTTATAGCCACTTCGTCATACATTATTAGAACTTTAACAAACTAAGTAGTTTACGTTTTCGTAGCCTAGATTGTTTTCAGCAAGTTAGGTAAATGCCTGGCTCTTGCCCATCCTCATTTTGGAGATTTATATCATTCAGTAATACTCATTCCATATCTGCACAATTCCAATGACATGTCTTTCGATATTGATTGAATTCATGAACTTAAAATATCCAGTTTTTGCTCCAGAACTCTCCTTTGGGACAATTTCTCCAAGACTGACAACTATCGAAACTAGATTGAAAATAATGCTTTTTGCATAAAACGTTCCCTGTATTTTAAGCTGATTGCTTCTATCAAATGTAATTATGTCAGTTTTTTCAGAATATTTAAAAGACATTCACATTTGTTCCGAGGTTTTGCTATGTAATAATCATACCACCTCTAGCCCTGTGGGTGGGGCTTAGAATATACCTTCCGTATCCTCTGCGTGTCGTAAGAGGCGACTAAAGGAGGTACGGGTGAGGTAACCCTGACAGAAACCTCGAGTGCTGAAGACGGAGGTTCCAGGCCGCACGGCACACTCTAATAAACCATGGATCCATGCACTTAACGCCTATGATCATGTCGATAGTCACTTAGGACTGGCGGTATGATCAGCGAACGAAAAGAAGAAGAAGATCATACCACATCTTCAATCATGTGTGGACTGATAATAGCTTGATGTGCAAGACTGGGTTCAGACTTGATTTGAAGAGAATTTTCATTACAACCTCTCGAAAAGTCTTGTCTATGCGATCTCTCACTTATAGAATATCCAGTCTGCTCCTAATACATACTAATTTTCTGTAATGCTTATGAATCGAGATCTGCTTTCCTTGAGTGATAAATATTGCTTTGAGCGAGAATATTTCTCATTTCATATTCAAGGTTTACATCTTTTTGCAAATAAGGATTCGTAGGTAGGGTATTCACTTTTGATCCCTCATGCGTGTTAGTTACTAGTTTGCGAGGTATGATTACCATCGTCTGAGCATATTCCACTGTCCACTGTGCATCAAATATGTTACCAATTAAATAGTATACAAGTTCCTAGAATGGCTAGTAATAACAAATGCAAAAAATTACATTTCTGTCAAATCGGCTTCTTTTTAGGAATTGGTAACGTTTCTGGTGCTGTTTCTTAGGGATCTTGGTATTACCATGAATAAATTTCAAACAAGATTCACAAATGGCATTATTCATTGATAAGTCAGTGTGTTTTATAATGTTCTTTCTCTCTTTAGGACTAGCGTTAGCTAAACCTCTCCAAACATGTTGATATGAGCGATATCCTTCGCAGCCTTGAATGATTATAATTTAGCGCCTTCCTCTAAAATGTAAACAGACTATACTCAGTGCGCTGCCATCTTCAAATGGTATATTTACACATAGGATATTGGTTAATAAAATCTCGAAAATATCAAAGTGATATTTTGCAACAGGTTTGTATTGAATGTAAATGAAAGGCCACTCACAAATACCTTTAGCTCTCTCAAGTTGATGAATCCAGTTTCTGGATTAGCTTGGAAACTAATTTGACTGTGCACTGTTGCTGCTAATACTGAGTGCGATACAACATTATACACAACACATTCGTAAAGAAACGAACATCATTCACTAAGGATAAATGGTTAATTTAATGTTTATGCATTAGACAACATATTGCAAAATGGTTACCTACGGTTTCACCAAAGTGAAGCCTCATTCTTGTTTGCGATGAAAACTGTAACCAGATGCCCTTTATTTTGCAAGTACTTTATGCAGAATTCCCCTTTAAATACTGGAACAGAATTTACTGCTTCATCCACCTCTTCAACAACATCCTTAATAATACAAAACCCCTCTCGTTTCTAACTGTGGTATTGATTCCTGACTTATCATTAAGATTCATAACTTTTGCACTGCTTGCTTCCCTAAATGTCACCCAACTTCCTTACGTTCATTCTCGAAAACAAGCGGCTTGTTTAATTTCGTTTTATATTCACCAATTGTATTATCAGAAAAATAGTTCAATGAAGCTTTGTAAGGTAGAGTTGTGTGGGAGTGGCCAACTCTGTCTTTCCTTCTTCATTTTCACATTATACACTATATAGATCTCATCGGCTTGAATACTTGAACGTAAACGAAGCTCTTCAAGTGTGTTCTGTATTAAATCCCTTAATAGAAATGAATGAGTTTGGCTCGTGGCATCGTTATAAACCTCTTGTAAGTAGTGGTCCACTTTGCTGTCCAATATATTCTGAGGAATATTGCTTTTTCTTATGCTCCAGCTCAGCCTGAAGTTCGCAAGCATTTTCCTTAGAATTCCCTCTTCACTGTCAATAAAATACATACCACGTTGGCTTGGTCCTTCAAGGATCTCATTTGGTAGCTTGAATAATCTATGCAGAGAGACACATATTTAGTAAAAATAGAATGGCCAGGCTCCATTTTACAGGGCTGTGGTACATTGCTAGATTCAGCTTGATGTGTACACATGACAATATCACCAAAGACGACTTGAATCATTTCACAAAACTTTCTAAATCAATGTGAGTCCAAATATAGTCCTCGTTTTGTGGGATAGCTGTAGAACCACTGGCTTTAATATATATGTGTCTATCACTTCAGATTGTGCGTCTATCACTATATGGCAAAATCAATATTGTTTATAACAGATGGCTATAATTTATGTATGTCTATCGTTTCAGCCAATCAGATCATGCACCTATCGCTACAGGGTATAAGCAGTATTCCATGTAATGCCTTGCTATAATTTGTGGGCACCTATCTCTTCACCCAAGCAGATCGTGCGTCTACCACTATAGGGCACAATCAACATTACTTGGCGGACCTGTATACCACTGAATTTACCGATTCGCAAGGGAAACATTGAAAATAGGCATTAAAAAATATTTTTTCTAATATCTTACAAAAAAATTGATATAAGAGAGTGGTAGCCATCTTTTAAAATGTTTGGTTAGAAATAAGTCTAATGGTTTTAGTATGTTCACCATTACCTACTCTATGGCATGCCTTCCCGATCAATAGCACAACAAGTGGGGGTGATAGATATGCTTTTTCATTTCGCCGCCATGTCACCTGGTTACATGTAGGCGTGGGCTATTTAACCATATGTTCTGTGCCCAAGATAGATCTGTTCTGGTGGGCCTGTTTGTACAAGGACACCCACCAGAAACCAACTCTCTTGGCTACTCCATATATGGTCAATTAGGGCAAGCCTACTTTTACCCACTTGCCTTGGGAGGCCCAATGAAAAAGCATGTCTATCCCTTCCCTTTTCTACTCACCATAACCTGTTTCATAGCTACCTGAATAGGATGCCTAGTTACACAGGCCTCAGAAAATCCAATTCACGTAAGAATACTAAAGAGTGACACAGATTTATATGGCCCACCTGCATTGACTATGACGCTGTACATATAATCAAAATAATTAATAATATTGAATTTAAACATGAACATTGTCACATCGCAATCTAGCAATCTGTAACCAGTGTGATCGCAGTTTAGTGCTAGACTAAATGTGTATTTACATTAGATTGGTATTTGCGGTATCACAGCAATATGATGTATAGAAAGACCACTGCATAATAGACACTAGTAAATATGGTTGTGATTTTTAAGTTACGACTCGCAACTATTATATGTCGTTTTGTTGGTCTGTCGAACTTTTTGACATTTTGAATAAAAACTGTCGCAACGACAGCGCGTCGTACTTGTAGTTAAGAGAATGAATGGAGGATTCCAGTTTATCCATCAATCACATGACGTCATAATCAACTACGTGATGTGTAGGATAACGTCATAATCAATTACGAGATGAATGCCGTAGCTAAGTTCGTCAAGAGCGCTTAATTGATGACAGACTAAGCGTTGCTGTACGAATTGTATGCCTTTACTATCTAATAAACATGCTGTTGTATATTTTGAAACTAATTTGACATGGGGGCTGTTGCTGCCATATTCAAATTAATTTTTAAATATTCAGCAGCTTACCTGTATAGTTTTCTGGAAATTGATAGTCATGGAGTTCAGGCACCGATCAATCCCAACACGGGCGCATGGTGAACTCCTCCATTTACACCATGTGGAACGTTTTGTGAGGATAATATGTTTCGCGGTGTCCGTGACAAGGGCCTCTGGGTCCTATATCTTAACCACGACAGAGCGTAACCCGGGACAGTAGAATAATTATCTTCCATTTTACAATCAGTTAGCCAGCTTATTCTAACATAAACCTTGCTATTTATAACCAGGGGCTCAATAAGGCAATAATAGCTGTCAATATATCTCTCTACAACAGAAATGCGAGTAGTCTTTCATACAATAACTTGCCTCTACTGAGCACCATGGGAGACCACTAAAAGGTCATGCCACATAGGTGGACATTCATTGTCTGTCATAGTGAGTCAGTGACTCAGTAAATAAAGGCGCAACTTCACACCAAAATGCTTGAAAATAAAATTGTGAAAATTATGTACTTTTAGAGGCTTAAGTTGTGTAACGCAATACGAAGAAGAGCATTAAACGTATTTTCCATATTTTCTTATAAGCTGCAATCCTTATACATGATCAGAGCTCTGCCTTACATTATCATATTAACAGGATTCTCACCACCATAGCATACCTTGTTAATGTCAACATGATTACCAAGGCTATGACTCATCATTTGCATAATAGAAACACGTGCAGCAAATCTAATGTACCTTTCCAGTTTATCCATTAATCATATGACGTCATAAACAACTACGTGACGTCTATCATGACGTCATAATCATTACGACATGAAGGACTCGATTTAGTCCGGTTTAAACCTTTAATAGTCCGTCACGTTGTATGAATTGTATGTCTTTACTATTTAATAAACTGGCTGTTGAATATTTTGAGACTAATTGGGCTGGACGACTGTTGCTGTGGCAACAGCGCCTAGTAAAATGAGGTTCAAAATATTCAACAGTTTTCTTGAAATTAATTGTTAAGGAGTTCAGGGATCGGTCGATCCCAGTACGATCCAGGTGTGGGTTAGCCAGAGAGGGGCGGGGCTAAAGCTGGAAAGGTCCATTGTTATATTGTGTTTAATGCATTGAACGTCCAACAAGGGCCATAACTCTGGGAAGGGATCGTGTATCGGGTTTATTGTTATGACCAAAATAAATATTGCCAAAAGGACCATATTTTCCTACGTAGAGTTTAATTCGATTGAATATTACAGAAAGACATTCTCATGAATGTACATTGTGTCATTTCCTTGGAATGACAGATCAATACAACCGCCCATATCATAAAACCGTATCAACCGCTTTAAACAAGGCAGTCTCTCTCTCTCTCTCTCTCTCTCTCTCTCTCTCTCTCTCTCTCTCTCTCTCTCTCTCTCTCTCTCTCTCTCTCGCTCTCTCTCTCATTGGAGGTCAGTAGGGAATCAGTCTACCTCTGGGTGGGCGTAATCTGTGGGGCATTCTATCCTTTTAATATTACAGTCTCGCCACGTCAACTGATGTCAAGCTAAATCAGTTGTGTCATAATTATGTCGGAGTGAAGAGGGTACGACCCGAGGATAATATGAGATTCTTGTTTTTATACCAACCTTAAGTCATTGTCAGATTGATACAGTTGTAAATTGTTTTTATTTATGCACGTGCGTTGTTGTTGTTGTTGTTGTTGTTGTTGTTGTTATCAGGTGTTGAGCTATCAGGCCCGTCCAAGCGAATGTGGACAGGGTTATGTACAAACGTGACTTGGGCAGTTGGTGTAATCGCGATGTCGGGAATGGCATATGGCATGCGGGAATGGAATCACTTACAATTAGCCATTTCTGTACCAATGGCTCTGTTCCTCTCATACTGGTGGTATGTGAATTCAAATTAGCAATGATTGACTATTGAACTGTTACTTACTGAGCCAATGCCGGGCCGATACCGCGCCGATACTAAAAGTTTCGGCCCGTTATCGGCCCAGCCTTGACCCAGTAAGCAGCGTTATCTGGGACGAGGGCTAGTAATATATTTGTCCCATTTCTTGCTTTTTTAAATCATATAGGCCCCTATGGCTATATTTTTCTCATGCTGTGCATCATTCACTCCTCGGATTGGATACGGAGAAAAGTGGGACAATACGGAAATTGGGCACGAAATTTAGCTTTATAGCAAGATATTGTTAAATTGTTCTAAACATTTGAACGTTATTTCGACCAACACGGACTCATCTATCGAAATGGAATAAGTACAATGTCACAAGGTTAGAGATTAAGGTCATACGGTAAAGGTCATAAAGAAATTAACATGTATTCAAAACTAAAACAGAAATTATATGTTTGTTAGTAAGAAATGTTCTGGTAAATATTTTGAACATAATTGGAATGGAATGACATCTCACCAAAAATGTTCAAAATATTAAACAGTACGTTTTATTTGTTTTAGCAGCATGTTAAATTTCTAAGCTGTGCTGCAGATAAGGAAGCGATGTAATAACTCGGGTTCTATTGGAAGAACGGCCCTTCCCAGTTTTAACCATGCCCCGCCCATCTCCAGCTAAGCTCCACCCACACCTCGCTCGTGTTGGGATCGATCGATTCCTAAACTCCGTGACCATCAATTTCCAGAAACCTATACAGGTAAGCTTGGAGGATCGACTTTATTGCTGTTAACCATGCAAAGTTAAAATTAGTTTCCTGTTCCAATTCTCGACAAATATAGTAAAGTACAGAGGACAATCTATCCAAAACCGGATCATGTTAGTCTTGATGGTAATACTTAGTGGATAACGCCCTGTTTCTTAATACAACATTAAATTGGGGGTGCTTTTCTTTGCGGTCAAAGTGTATTTGAGAAATTGTATATGACAAGCTTCAAACATGTCTATGTTTTCATATCCCCAAATGTCCGACCCATACAAGAGAACTGGCATTATCATAGCATCAAATAACTTCCATTGGAGGTCTAATGGGATGTCGTGCTCACTGATTTTTCTAAGCAATTGGAACATGGCTTTTTCCCCTATTTTAAACTTCGGGTCCTACACTGATAAAATCCCCCATGATTTTTAAAAAGTCCTCCCAGAAAGAGATACTCGTTTACTATTTCAATCTGTTCCAGAACCAGATAAAATGTTTGACTATTTCGGTACAATAGTTGTTTAAAATGTTTAATGAAGTTTGAAGATGTTCAGCTGAGTCGACCATTATAATAGTATCATCTGTATACAGCGGAACGAAAGCACACCTGAATATAGTTTTGTAAGCGGTATGAATAGTATTCTCTAAAAAGGCGCCGAAGTAGAGAGATTAACACGCTACCGTTAATTCACTATTGATCCTTTTGAAAATGTTATTATATTTGAAAGTCATTTTTTTCTGGTGGAAGTAACAAGTTTCGGTCAAAATGATTGCCTACTGCATATTTTGACCTTCGTGTGACTAGAAAGAACGGCTTTCAGTCAAATTGTTTTAAAACTAGGCATTATTTTACCTGCAGGAAGTAGTGGCTAATCAGCTTAACGAGAATATAACTGAGCTTACATGACCGGCTATACCGGGTATTATTTATTCGCTCGGCATACGCCAGGGCGTATAGGTCCAGCTACGTCACTACTTGGTTCCCACCAGAGTGGCATACATAGTATTTAGCTGTTTGTGTCTAATTTTTCTGATTTATTTCAGTTTTTTAGGAGTTGGTGGGGGGGGGAAGAGCTATAGGTTGATTATTATATAAAGCTTCCATTCAAGAGCTTATGTTAGACCTCTGATCATTTCCTTTAAACAAAATCAAGGCCGGCCTCTATCGGAATATCGTAAACTCGTTCACCGTAAGCCATGTTCTTTTTTCTCCAGGTTGATACCTGAGTCTCCTCGCTGGCTGATCGCTAAGGGTCGGTATGAAGAAGCGCTGAAGATTAGTGATATAGCCGAATGTATCTCAAAAACATAAAGTAAAGATTTCTGGAACGTGCACCATCAATTCTAGTCAATTCGTGTGGTTGTGAGATGGGTGGTGAAGTCATCGTGTTGCCAATGCGTTAAAAACTATGCAAAATTACTACTGCCAGTGCCGCGATGGAGACCAGGTGAGGGCATAGCATACACGCCATATGGTGTGCATCCAAAGGATAGTCTCATAAGAATTCGTCAGTGTATCAGTATATCCGACATTTAAAAGCTGGTCCGCTAAACCAAGATTTTTCTTGACGTGGTGGTCCAGCGGAAAGATGTCTGGGTTGCTGATGCTATGCTGAATTGCACGATAGTAGTTCGATCCCTGACCGGGGAAATGATGATCAACAAAGTAAACTAACGGGTGCACTCCGTAGACGGGATTAGCACGGAAAGTGAAGTCATCGCTTAGCCAGTACGTTAAAAACTAAGCAAAACTACTACTACTACTACTACTACTACTACTACTACTACTACTGCTGCTGCTGCTGCTGCTGCTGCTGCTGCTGCTGCTGCTGCTGATATTGCTACTGCTGCTGCTGCTGCTGCTGCTGCTGCTGCTGCTGCTGCTGCTACTACTACTGCGAATGCCTAGTGATATAGCAGAATGGATCTCAGAAACGTAAAGAAAAACATCTGGAATGTGCATCATCAATTCCAGTCAATTCGTATGATTGTGAGACGGGTGGTTGAAAGCTAATCCGGTAAAAGAAGAGTTTTGTCCTCTGGATGCTTGTCTTGTAGTAGGATACTCGCCTCCCTAACGCTAGGCGGACGCTTCATAGTATTCAATGGTCCGAACACCGCTCGGGTTGAGAATTGAAAAAGCTAAAAATTACACTCCAGATGATGAAAGCTATACCTAGTGCCAGCGCGTCGTCAATGACAGGGTTCATAGAACTAATGCTTGACAATAATAAAAATTACCTCTACTACCACCACCACCACCGCCGCCGCCGCCGCCGCCGCCGCTACTATTACTACTACTACTACTGCTGCTGCTGCTGCTGCTGCTGCTGCTACTGCTACTGCTACTGCCACTACTACTACTACTACTACTACTACTACTACTACTACTACTACTACTACGAAAACGACTATGACTAGTCTACTCGAGTGTTTGGTTTTATCGTAGCTGTGGTTGTATTAGGCAAATCGCTTGCATATTTGATTATGGTTTTTTTAAATAATAGTATTTCTAAAGTTCCACTACAACTGTCCTTTCTAATTATGTCGAAAGAGCAATCACATAAATATAGTGTTAGTTTTTGTTTTAGGATCGTCGTGACTATGGTATACTATGGGCTATCGTTGAATGCGGGTAACCTGGCAGGTGATGTATATTTAAACACATTCCTGAATGGACTGGTGGAGTTTGCTAGCTATTTCGTCTGCATGGTGCTCTGGGATCGACTGGGAAGGCGCATTATACAGGTGTACTAATAGTGAACATATCCATTCTGTAGAGAGTTATAGGATCTCAAACGTGGTGATATTTTGTATCAAATTCTTCACAGGAGCTTAGTAAGATATCATTTGAAGCGAGCTTTATGGAGTTCTAAATGAGATCTTTAATTACTTAAACATATTTTATTGTAACATATATGTACGATGGGATTGGGCACAAGTTCTATAAACTTAGCGAAGCCCTCTCCCTACAGAATTATTAATTGGCAGCAGAAAAAATTATATAATATCTACATATAACACATACTATAAGAGAGAAGAAGTGGAGAAAGAAAGAAAGAAAGAAAGAAAGAAATAGAGAGGTGAGGGGAGGGGTAGGGATGGAGTGAGGGAGGGATGGAGGAGGGGAGAGAGGGAGAGAGGAGAAGAGATGAGAGCAGGTGTAGGGATTGAGTGAGTGAGGGAGGGAGGAGGGGAGAGAGGGAGAGAGGAGAAGAGATGAGAGGAGGTGTAGGGATTAAGTGAGTGAGGGAGGGATGGAGGAGGGGAGAGAGGGAGAGAGGAGACGAGATGAGAGGAGGTGTAGGGATTGAGTGAGTGAGTGAGGGATGGAGGAGGGGAGAGAGGGAGAGAGGAGAAGAGATGAGAGCAGGTGTAGGGATGGAGTGAGTGAGTGAGGGATGGAGGAGGGGAGAGAGGGAGAGAGGAGAAGAGATGAGAGCAGGTGTAGGGATTGAGTGAGTGAGTGAGGGATGGAGGAGGGGAGAGAGGGAGAGAGGAGACGAGATGAGAGGAGGTGTAGGGATTGAGTGAGTGAGTGAGGGATGGAGGAGGGGAGAGAGGGAGAGAGGAGAAGAGATGAGAGCAGGTGTAGGGATGGAGTGAGTGAGTGAGGGATGGAGGAGGGGAGAGAGGGAGAGAGGAGAAGAGATGAGAGCAGGTGTAGGGATGGAGTGAGTGAGTGAGGGATGGAGGAGGGGAGAGAGGGAGAGAGGAGAAGAGATGAGAGCAGGTGTAGGGATTGAGTGAGTGAGGGAGGGATGGAGGAGGGGAGAGAGGGAGAGAGGAGAAGAGATGAGGGGAGGTGTAGGGATTGAGTGAGTGAGGGAGGGATGGAGGAGGGGAGAGAGGGAGAGAGGAGAAGAGATGAGGGGAGGTGTAGGGATTGAGTGAGTGAGGGAGGGATGGAGGAGGGGAGAGAGGGAGAGAGGAGAAGAGATGAGAGCAGGTGTAGGGATGGAGTGAGTGAGTGAGGGATGGAGGAGGGGAGAGAGGGAGAGAGGAGAAGAGATGAGAGCAGGTGTAGGGATTGAGTGAGTGAGTGAGGGATGGAGGAGGGGAGAGAGGGAGAGAGGAGACGAGATGAGAGGAGGGGTAGGGATTGAGTGAGTGAGTGAGGGATGGAGGAGGGGAGAGAGGGAGAGAGGAGAAGAGATGAGAGGAGGTGTAGGGATTGAGTGAGTGAGTGAGGGATGGAGGAGGGGAGAGAGGGAGAGAGGAGAAGAGATGAGAGCAGGTGTAGGGATTGAGTGAGTGAGTGAGGGATGGAGGAGGGGAGAGAGGGAGAGAGGAGAAGAGATGAGAGGAGGTGTAGGGATTGAGTGAGTGAGTGAGGGATGGAGGAGGGGAGAGAGGGAGAGAGGAGAAGAGATGAGAGGAGGTGTAGGGATTGAGTGAGTGAGTGAGGGATGGAGGAGGGGAGAGAGGGAGAGAGGAGAAGAGATGAGAGGAGGTGTAGGGATTGAGTGAGTGAGGGAGGGATGGAGGAGGGGAGAGAGGGAGAGAGGAGAAGAGATGAGAGGAGGTGTAGGGATTGAGTGAGTGAGGGAGGGATGGAGGAGGGGAGAGAGGGAGAGAGGAGAAGAGATGAGAGCAGGTGTAGGGATTGAGTGAGTGAGGGAGGGATGGAGGAGGGGAGAGAGGGAGAGAGGAGAAGAGATGAGAGGAGGTGTAGGGATTAAGTGAGTGAGGGAGGGATGGAGGAGGGGAGAGAGGGAGAGAGGAGAAGAGATGAGAGGAGGTGTAGGGATTGAGTGAGTGAGTGAGGGATGGAGGAGGGGAGAGAGGGAGAGAGGAGAAGAGATGAGAGCAGGTGTAGGGATTGAGTGAGTGAGTGAGGGATGGAGGAGGGGAGAGAGGGAGAGAGGAGAAGAGATGAGAGGAGGGGTAGGGATTGAGTGAGTGAGTGAGGGATGGAGGAGGGGAGAGAGGGAGAGAGGAGAAGAGATGAGAGCAGGTGTAGGGATTAAGTGAGTGAGGGAGGGATGGAGGAGGGGAGAGAGGGAGAGAGGAGAAGAGATGAGAGGAGGTGTAGGGATTGAGTGAGTGAGGGAGGGATGGAGGAGGGGAGAGAGGGAGAGAGGAGAAGAGATGAGAGCAGGTGTAGGGATTGAGTGAGTGAGTGAGGGATGGAGGAGGGGAGAGAGGGAGAGAGGAGAAGAGATGAGAGCAGGTGTAGGGATTAAGTGAGTGAGGGAGGGATGGAGGAGGGGAGAGAGGGAGAGAGGAGAAGAGATGAGAGGAGGTGTAGGGATTGAGTGAGTGAGTGAGGGATGGAGGAGGGGAGAGAGGGAGAGAGGAGAAGAGATGAGAGCAGGTGTAGGGATTGAGTGAGTGAGTGAGGGATGGAGGAGGGGAGAGAGGGAGAGAGGAGAAGAGATGAGAGCAGGTGTAGGGATTGAGTGAGTGAGGGAGGGATGGAGGAGGGGAGAGAGGGAGAGAGGAGAAGAGATGAGAGGAGGGGTAGGGATTGAGTGAGTGAGTGAGGGATGGAGGAGGGGAGAGAGGGAGAGAGGAGAAGAGATGAGAGGAGGTGTAGGGATTGAGTGAGTGAGTGAGGGATGGAGGAGGGGAGAGAGGGAGAGAGGAGAAGAGATGAGAGCAGGTGTAGGGATTGAGTGAGTGAGTGAGGGATGGAGGAGGGGAGAGAGGGAGAGAGGAGAAGAGATGAGAGCAGGTGTAGGGATTGAGTGAGTGAGTGAGGGATGGAGGAGGGGAGAGAGGGAGAGAGGAGAAGAGATGAGAGCAGGTGTAGGGATTGAGTGAGTGAGTGAGGGATGGAGGAGGGGAGAGAGGGAGAGAGGAGAAGAGATGAGAGGAGGTGTAGGGATTGAGTGAGTGAGGGAGGGATGGAGGAGGGGAGAGAGGGAGAGAGGAGAAGAGATGAGAGCAGGTGTAGGGATTGAGTGAGTGAGTGAGGGATGGAGGAGGGGAGAGAGGGAGAGAGGAGAAGAGATGAGAGCAGGTGTAGGGATTGAGTGAGTGAGTGAGGGATGGAGGAGGGGAGAGAGGGAGAGAGGAGAAGAGATGAGAGCAGGTGTAGGGATTGAGTGAGTGAGGGAGGGATGGAGGAGGGGAGAGAGGGAGAGATATGGAGATGCAAATTCACAGTCAGATGGATGAAATTTTACAATGTTTATGCTTGGCCTTGTAACAAAGAGAAATACAGACAAAATGTGAAACGCTGGTTATAAACAAGAACAATCGAAGATTGCAGACACTCGCCCTCCCGTTTTTGTCAAATTGTAAAGTGTTCAGATCTTTGGGATTTTCGGAATTTTTTCGGATTTTCTGGATTTATTCGGAACACGTTTTTAGTTGTGTTATTCTAATGTATGGTCGCACACTTTCTCGTCAGTATTAAAATGTGAACGAGATTCGATCCAGATCTAGTTTCTTTTATCCGTATCATGTCCAACCATTTAAGATCAGAGGTTACCAGATTTTCCGGTGTGATCGAAGAGGAAGAAAGAAAGGTGGGGTGATGACCTTGGTCCGAAACAGCGTGAACGCCAGCCAGATCAAAACCTTTATGGAAGAGGCAGAATATATCAAGATCAAGGTAACAACCAGCAACTCTGTGATTGAAATTGTCAATTATTACTGCCCTAATGACAAGAATCTCTCACTTGACACAATCCAGGTCCCGGACTGCCACTTCCTCATTGCGGGAGACTTTAATAGCCAGTCCCAGAGCTGGGGATACAGAACACTTGATAAACGAGGAGAAGACATTGAAGCATGGCAAGATGAAAAGCACCTTTTACTTGTCAACGATCCCACAGATCAGCCTACCTTCTACTCGCGCCGATGGCACTCGACAACAACGCCGGACTTGGCATTTTGTACAGAAGACATTCACAGAAACCTCAGTAGAGTGGTCGGATCGCAGTTAGGAGGAAGCGACCACCGCCCAGTCCTCCTCTCTCTTTCTGGAAGTATTTCTACCAGTTCACCTCAACATCCAAGGTGGAACTACAAAAAGGCAAATTGGAGTCTGTTCGGCATTCGTTCCAATGAGCTTACCCATAATATAGCAGTAGAAGGGAGAAACATCAACAATGTGGTCAAGGAATTTAATTCAAGTATCCTCAAGGCTGCCAATGAAGCGATTCCTCGAGGGTTCAGGAAAAACTGGACAACAGAACTGCAAGCAGCACATGATAAACTAGACAAGGCCAGAGAAGATGCAGAGGGTAATCCCTGTCATGAAAACCACTTCACGCTACAACAAACTAAAGCCAGGTATCTAAAGACCAAGCTGGAGGCCAAAAGAAGAAGCTGGAGGGAAAAGACGGCAGGGTTTAATTTAGAGAGAGACACCACAAAACTATGGAGACTGACTAAAGCACTCAATGATGAGGGTGTCAGGGGAGAGAAGATTACTCTTGAAGAAGATGGACAAACACTGACAGGAAAGATGGCAGCAGATGCCTTTGCGAAGGCATATGCAAAAGAAAGCAACATTTCTATACCACGAATGCGTCAAAGGGAGGTTAGAAAAGAGCAAAAGGAAAGAACAGACACCAACACTCACGATGCAATGAAAGTTGACATTAGTTTAACAGAACTGAAGAAGGCTATCCGCCAACTGAAAAAGAAGAAATCTCCCGGGCCAGATGGCATTACGAATGAAATGATCCAACACCTTGGTAATGCATCTCTTCGCAAGTTGCTAGACATCTTTAATCTCAGTTGGACCAATGGAGAGGTTCCTCAGTGCTGGAAGGAAGCCAGAATGACTCCTATTCTGAAAAAAGGAAAGAACAAGACGAAAGTGCTGAGCTACCGTCCTATCAGTCTTACAAGCTGCATATGCAAGACCATGGAGCGCATCATCAACCAGCGGTTGCAGTGGTACCTGGAGTCAGAGAACATTATAGTTTCAGAGCAGGCCGGATTCAGAAGATACAGGAGCACAGAAGATCAAACAACACATCTTGCACAGGTCATAGAGGACACTTTTCAAGCCAAGAAGGTGATGCTAGCTGCCTTTATCGATCTGCAGAAAGCATTTGACAAGGTGTGGAAGGATGGCCTCCTCGTGAAGCTCCGGCGCACAGGCATCGGTGGCAACATGTTCCGATGGACCAAGTCATACCTACACAATCGCAGAGCTAGGGTGCTGGTGGATGGACAATCTGGACAGAATGTATTGCTGAGACAAGGGGTGCCACAAGGCGGAGTATTATCACCTACTCTGTTCATACTCTTCATCAATGACATTGTAGCAGAGCTGCCCAATGGGATCCAAGCAGCCCTCTATGCAGATGACCTCGTAATCTGGTGCACCGAGGAGTACACAACGACTGCCACGTACAGAATGCAGCTCGCCTTGGACAGAATTACAGCTTGGGCCAATCGCTGGTGTATTACCATCAACAAAGAAAAATCGTCAGCCATGCTATTCACACTGTCCACCAAAACCAAGGTTGGCAATCTGACACTGGGCGGTACTCCACTCGAATACGAGGACCAGCGGACATACCTGGGAGTCACATATGACAGAAGATTAACATGGAAGGAGCACATCCAGAATGCAGAGGCAAAGGCCAGAAGAAAGGTAAACATCATGAGGAAGCTGGCAGGAACAAAGTGGGGTGCCAATGAAAGGATCCTCAAGACCATCTACCTAGGTGCAGTACGACCACACCTTGAGTATGGATCCAGCTCATGGATGACAACAGCTAAATCTCATCAACAGAACCTCGACAGAGTACAAAACCAGGCACTGCGTATCATCACTGGTGGAATGAGATCAACACCAATAGAAAAAATGGAGCAGGCAGCAGGCATTCCCCCACTTAGCAAATGAAGGGAATGCAAAGCACTGATCCAAGCTGCAAAGTTCAAATCGTTCAATAACCACCCGATGAAGATCAGGCAAGCACAGCTGTCATCAGGAAGACTTAAAAGATCAAGTTTTGTGAAAGAGACAAAAGCACTTCAAAGGAAACACCAAGAGATGTTGCCAGCACAAATAGAAGATCCAAACCACACCCTTGATCCTCCACCCTGGGAAAACAAACTAGAGAGCATAGCTATTCGCACCACAGTACCTCATCTCACAACCAAAAATGAACACAGTGATGTGAGCAAGAAGGCCCTGACCCTAGCCATGCTGGAAGAAATGTACCCTCAGGAGACATGGATAAGGATCTACACAGATGGATCAGCCAAAGATGCAATTAGGAGCGGAGGTGCCGGACTGCACATACAGTATCCAAACGGACAACATGAGTCAGCTGCAATACCGACAGGCAAACACTGCACAAACTACAGAGCTGAAGTCGAAGCACTGGTTCATGCAGCTAATACCATCAGCAGAACAGCAGACCCTATTGCACAGATTGTATTTTTATCTGATGCCCGCTCCGTCCTTGAGGCTATCACCAAAGGTAAGCTGCCACAACTTGAAGAAGCACTACAAACCATCAAATGCTTTCGGATAGCACTGCAGTGGATCCCCTCACACTGTGGAGTCCAAGGAAATGAGGAAGCAGACAAGATGGCAAAGGTGGGTGCAGAAGAGAATCAGACAGAAAACATGGTTACCCATACAGAGATGAAGACTATCATTAAGTCCCTCTATAGAACACCTCAATCAGAAGATGCCTACCATCATCTCTCGAGGCCAGAGCAAGTGACCATTTTTCGTCTCAGAACTGGACACAACAGACTAAACCAACACATGTACAGGCGGTTCCACCTTACGATATCGCCCGCTTGTCCTTGTGGAGAAGCAGAACAGACCACAGAGCACATACTTCAATGTTGCAGTACGTATCAGCTGCTGAGAGAAGAGATCTGGCCTTTGTCAACCTCTATTCTTGAAAAGCTGTATGGGCCTGTGGAAGAACTGCAGAAAACCACAGATTTCATCTTGAGAACGGCTCTCCAAGTGTGATACCAGCGATCGAAAAGAAGAAGATGTCCAACGTCTGGAAATGCTCTTGCACGGCAAGTACCTTCTTCGTGTCAAAATCGGATCAGAAGGTTTTAACCCCGCCAGTCATTCCAGTGTTAAATTTTCAACAAATAGTATTCACTTCGCCTGCAAATGGACATTCATCAAGACCATCGGCATGAAAATGTTTCGTATTTCTCAAGGACTAACGGTATTCTGACCAATCAATGACAATGGTCAAGTTCGACTCCCTAACTATAGTCAGTTTGCTGGTTTACTGATCATGCGCAGTTGCTATGCCCAGTCGAACTTGATCGTAGTCGACTATAGTTCGTTGGTACCAGGTTCCCTATTGAATTACTATTGCAGAAAATTTGGACCCGTGTACCAGTCTCCATTAACCCTTTCTGTCGTCTGTTTTAAGGAGCTACGAAAAATTTGTTATTTTTGTCCGCTAAGAACGTCAAAAAGCGTCCATATGACATAAAGTGGGAATGAATAGGGGCTTAGGAACATTGACTGACATAGAGTGGGAAAGC
Source organism: Chaetoderma sp. LZ-2023a (assembly GCA_034401795.1). Taxonomy (NCBI): domain Eukaryota; kingdom Metazoa; phylum Mollusca; class Caudofoveata; order Chaetodermatida; family Chaetodermatidae; genus Chaetoderma; species Chaetoderma sp. LZ-2023a. The sequence goes on from CM067359.1 coordinate 4,811,304, forward strand.
ATAATTTCATCAAACCTAAGGCATTTAGCGAAATATTTACACTTTTATATGCATTTATTCACGCCATGCGACCGGTGTCCACCATTTTGAAATTTACGCAAATATCGGATCTGAACCGAGGTCGGGTGCTCGGTTGACTATAGTTGACTAGCTAGTTAGCTATTTGAAGTTCGACTGGTACTCTAGTTAGCTATAGCTAACTATGGTTAGGAGTCGAACTTGACCAATATTAACAATGATAATGAATAGATGATATATATGTTTCTATCAAATGTACACAAAATATTTATATATGCCTTATATACTGTCCGCAACACTATTGTAAATTATGTTTACACTCAAGGGCCGACGGCCTATCGTTTGAATAAATTATTATTATTATTATTATTATTATTATTATTATTATTATTATTATTATTATTATTATTATTATTATTATTATAATTTCCAGAAAACTATACAGGTAAAAACTATTGAATATTTTGTAAATAATGTGACTAAATTAGTTTCAAATTATTCAACAGCATGTTTATTAAAGAGTAAAGACATAATTGATACAACCTGACGGACTGTTAAATGTTTAAGACGGACTAAATGGAGTCATTCATGCCGTAATGATTATGACGTCATGCTACACGTCATTTAGTTGATTATGGCCTCATGTGATTAACTAAGGAAATGGATTCATGAATCGTAATACAAAGCTATACAAAGTTGACATTCATTTATCAATGATAACGTCAGATATACGCCATATGCATATTTTTACCGCGCAATAAGAGAGATAAGGAACTTGAAAAAAAAGGTATAACCACTAAGCGCCATTTAGAGCTGAAAAACAGTTATTCGTTGAGGCAGGTGGGGTGGGGGGGGGGGGCTCGGTCAGACAGCCTTTCTTATAAAAGCGTGATTGGGACGCTCACCCCACTCCCAATGGCACAGTGCTTCTTGAGAAATAGCTACATTTATCATAGAACAGCTATCATTTGGAATCAAAGTTACTTACCGTACCATAACAAGTAAGGTGTATTAAGCGGCCATCTCTCTTTAAGGACCAGATTTTGATGGCGCGCACGATTGTATTACATCTGGTTGTCCATCATTCCTTTCAGATATCATCAATGATTCTTGGTGGAACAGCTTGTATTTGTACAATCATACCGGTATATGTCGGGACTTCATTTCAGTGCGAGGCGTTCAGTACGTAATCTACGTGTTAATATTTCGTATAACAGTTATCCTTGCCCACCCCAAATTTGTGAAACGAGATGATGATGTACGAGAAAAATCTTTTGTCAAATGGTTGTAATTGATTCGGTAAATTAGTTCTTAACCTCGCTTGTGTGAACAGCGGCTCAAAGCGCGGTGGATATACCAATTAAACATTTTGAGGGTCAATATTTTTCATGATATTTTAATTTTAGAAGACTATTTTATAAATTTACCAATGAACTTTCTTCGCCGGCTTGACCATTAAAGGGATAATGGTAAAGAAATCTAAGGGTTTTACTCAGCCAGTGTCTAACTGCAGGCCGAGAGACGAATCTTTTTGAAAATTTACCGAGCCATTCATTCAAGTGGTAAATATTAAAAAATATTCTTCCCTAGGCCTTTCAAATAGCCATGTCTGAAGACCACTGCAAAGTGGTTTTGGTCAGTTTGGCCATTAAAGGGTTAAGTTGACACAAGAGGGGTTAAAGGTCAATAGAACAAGCCATGCGATTGTGAATGATTTTTAATATGTTGTCTTTTGGGTACAAAGTTAAGCCGATAAAACGATGGTTCATCGTTGTCTTACGTTGATAACTTGAAAGTGTTTTCGGCTTATTTCAGCCTAATGAGAGATCGTGTTTTACACGGATTCTGGTGAGCTGTCGATTTTTTCTCTCATCAAAATATGGGCCTATGCATTGCTTCAGCGTTAATGATATATATAATGGAACATCGTATTCCTTTGTCAACCATTCATATACACACTTATAATATGCCATCTTGACCCTGTAAATCTTGAGATGCTAGTGTTTCAATCGATGAATCCACTTTTAGCTATGCTCCGCCCATCTCTGACTAAGCTCCGCCCATCTCTGACTAAGCTCCGCCCATCTCTGACTAAGCTCCGCCCATCTCTGACTAAACTCCGCCCATCTCTGACTAAACTCCGCCCATCTCTGACTAAGCTCCGCCCACCCTTTGCTCGTGTTGGAATCGATCGAACCTTGAATACACAGAATTCCAATATCAACGTGACTGTACAGGTAAGCTGTCGAATATTTTGAAACTAATTAAATTGGGTGCTGTTGCTGCCAACAGCTACCAGTTAAATTAGTTTCAAGATATTCAACAGAATAGTTACTAAATAGTAAAGCCATACAATTCGTACATTCAATACGTATTTTGTTTGCGACGTCAGGCTACCTGTGACTAAATTCGTTGTGACACCATATACTTGATTGACAGATTTGAGTCCTCTGTTTAAAGTCAACTATACAGGTATGAAAGCAGTTAGACAGCAACAGGCGTCAACCGAATTACCTTCACAATATTCAACAGAATATTCCGTGAATCATACAGAATGTGTCGGTTTTGCGGCTGTAAATTTTAATGGCTTAAAAAGTGAAATTATGATATTTCCTCAGACCACATAAACAACCCGATTTTCTGTAACGCAGCTTACAAGGCCGACACTAGGCTGATACCGTGCCTATCAGTATCGGCCCGGTATCGGCCCGGCATAGGCCCAGTAAGCTTCGTTATCAGAGCAACTTCTCAAATGTGTTGCGATCCGACGTGAAAACGTAATCTGGTGTCACTTAAGACGAATGCCGTCCTTAACCTTAGATGTGTCATCTTACCCTTTAATGTTCAAGTCGGCATGAAACTTACACTGCACTGATCTAAAGAAAGTCCAGTTGCAGGCCAAGAGCATAGTATTTTTGAAATTTTACCACTGGAATGACAGGCTCCCTAACCGAGCCAGTCATTCCAGTGGCAAATTTTTTTCACAGCTACGATTCTCTTGGCCTGCAAATAGACGTTGGCTAATCAAAAAATCAAATTTTCTTAACAATTTCCCATTTGTTCAAACACGTTCGCTGCAGTTGTCTTGCGAGCAGAAAAGCAATTTCTATAATTTTCAGTGGTAAATTCACAAAAATAGTCTCCACTGGCCTGCAAACATTATAATGTTATTGAAAATCTTGGCAATTAAACGGTTAATTGATATGAGTTGCAACCTGGGCGCTTTGAGGCGCTGTTGACATAAGAGGGGTTCAAGAACCTATGGATGCTCGCAAAGCACAAGTCACAGTGTAGCTGCAAGTGGATTACACATATTCCTGCCACAGAAAACAGCCACTCATCATCATCTTCATCATCATCATCATCATCATCATCAGCATCATCATCATTAGCCTAGGCCTACCGATCTTCGAAGATTACTTCTAACTGCCTGTATACATAGACTGCTTTCTCAGAGAGTTCCCAAGGTAATCCAAATTCATAAAGTCTTGATAAAATTTTACTTTTTAAAATGCCGTTTTACTCACAAACTGTAATATTTGCATTGGGTTTACGTATACAATTGTTTCTCGTTGGCAGAAACAACCACGGCATCAACTCACTTAGCATATTAGAAACAACCACCGCATCAACTCACTTAACATATCACAAAGAACCACCGCATCAACTCACTTAACATACCAGAAACAACCACAGCATCAACTCACTTAACATACCAGAAACAACCACCGCATCAACTCACTTAACATACCAGAAACAACCACCGCATCAACTCACTTAACATACCAGAAACAACCACCGCATCAACTCACTTAACATACCAGAAACAACCACCGCATCAACTCACTTAACATACCAGAAACAACCACCGCATCAACTCACTTAACATACCAGAAACAACCACCGCATCAACTCACTTAACATACCAGAAACAACCACCGCATCAACTCACTTAACATACCAGAAACAACCACCGCATCTACTCACTTAACATACCAGAAACAACCACCGCATCAACTTAGTTAACATACCAGAAACAACCACCGCATCAACTCACTTAACATACCAGAAACAACCACCGCATCAACTCACTTAACATACCAGAAACAACCACCGCATCAACTCACTTAACATACCAGAAACAACCACCGCATCTACTCACTTAACATACCAGAAACAACCACCGCATCAACTCACTTAACATACCAGAAACAACTACCACATCAATTCACTTAACATACCAGAAACAACCACCGCATCAACTCACTTAACATACCAGAAACAACCACCGCATCAACTCACTTAACATACCAGAAACAACCACAATTCTACAATTGTTTTCATAGAGGGAAGTGTAGTTGCATGCCAACTTTCAGCTCAGCCACTTGCGACAGTTATTGTCCTTACCCCTTAAGGGGAAGAGTGTATTGTAATCGTGTCTGTCTGTCTGTCTGTCTGTCTGTCTGTGTTCGCAGCCATATCGAAAAAGCCCACTGATCTGATTGAGATTAAGTTTTAACACAGCAAAGGAATTTACAGCGCAGGACAATTTTCAGACTGATCACGATAAAAGAACTTGGAGCCGGATTGGATCAAATCCTATATCTATGGATTCCTCAGAGATACTGGTCTGAGTGGACACAAATATTAACACAGGAAATGGTGTCCATACACTACAATTCCAGAAATTTTGGCATGATCCAAAAATTAGCGTATCAAAAATTCGTGCCTTGGCACTCGCCATCGGCTATCACCGGGATGATCGCCGGGTTGTCACATGGCTCTTCATCAAGACCAGCATTGGACCATCACTGAGGATAGCAACAGGCCTCACTCCAGCCATCACTGAAACAAGCATGGCCAACCCGGGGCGTCACCATGGCCATCATTAGGCCATCATACTTGCCATCACAGGGTCATAGCTGCTGCCATCACTTAGGTTTTCTTGATGTTATTTCTGCACAAAATGAAAATTGATAAATTTGGCGAATATGGGCACCAATATATGCCATAAAGTTTTTAAGTTGAATATTGGCCGTGCATAATTAATGGGAGCTCATGCCATCCAAAAACGAGAACTGGTAACTTTGATGCCATTTAGGCATGGCCTAGCCCATAAAGGGTGACCTTGACATTATGGGGTGTGATGACGTATCTTCTGATATTCCCATTCACCTTCTCTGATCTGATCTGGAAAATATGGTACCCAAAATAAGAGGAAAGAAAGAAAGAAAGATCTTATTAGGGAGTATAGTTTCATATGTAAAATCAATGCCCTTGTTTCGAAATTGTAATGTTGACGTCCAAGAATCTTGATTTCAAGAGAGTCATATATGAAATTTAGTTATTGAATATTTCGAGACTAATTTAACAGGAAGCTGTTGTTGCCACATGCTTCTAGCCAAATTAGCATCAGAACAATCATTAAAATAGTTCTAATATTGTATATGACTATTCGTGTCAAAGTTATCGATGACCTTTGTTATTTAAAGCTGATTTGTCATGGGAAAGGAAACATTATTTAATGCATACCAGTAACATAGTGCTAGCAATAAATTTCCATTTTTTTGTAACGCGATTGTGGGTCCCGCGATAGTGGGTTCGCGTGTCGATTTAGGAAACATGACATGAATAGCAGGTACAAAATGATTCATTCAACAAAATGAGCTATCACTAGCCAGTAGGAGTGTTACATGTGTATTTTACAGATAATTAAGCACTAACCACCTCAGCGATATGCAAGAGCTATCGCCTGTGTATTACTTAACTACCAAGCGCTTGCCCAAGCGCCTACTGGATGACTGCAAGCTCTATGTACTGAGTAAATCATTTTATAACGTGCGAGGAATGTTATCCAGGTCTAGTTTAGAGTAACAATACTGGGACCTATAACAGAATTACCGAAAACGGAAATTTACTAATAGCCCTGTATCACTTGTAGACGTTTACCCCCTCTTAACTCTGTAATGGTCAAACCGATAAAAACAACTTTGCAGTGGTCTTCAGACATAGCTTTCTGAAAGGCCTAGAGAAGAGTATTTTTAAATATTTACCACTAGAATGACTGGCTCGGTAACCGAGTTAGTGTTTCTAGTTTTAAATTCTGAAAAATAATCTCTCAGCCTGCAGATATACACTGGCTAAGTAAAACATTAATTTTTTTTACCATTACCCCATTAATGGTCAAGCCAGCAAAAAACATCCAGTCATAAATTTACAAAAATAGTCTTCTAAAATAAAATATCTTGAAAAATATTGACCGTCAAAATGTTTAATTGATATATCAAGTACTATTTTGAGCGCTTTGAGATGGTGTTGACACAAGAGGGGTTAACACTGTTTCTTTTAGAATGGCATATCAGCTTTAAGAACTTACCCAGTACATATATTCACATTGCACCCATCCTGTGAGCAGCATCGCTGGCATGAATTAGAATCAGATGATGACGCCCTGGCGAGATGAGCACACACGATCTGTGTATGCAATAACAGTGCTACAACAATGTATGATTGGTATGATCTAGAGAGGCAGAGCAGTGAGTGATGACCATGGGAAGCTTATCAATGGGTTTGTCAAACTATTATAGAAAGTTTATCTGACAACATATTAAGCTATATCATGAAATCAAAACAATTCAAATCTATGGTCATTGCTTTTGTCCATGCAAACATGTAACTCTCAGAACCAGCATTGCAATCAGCCATAGATAGATTATTTAACTGATGTCATAACACAATCTGGAGCCCTCAGTTGTCAGCGTAAAGTAACAAATTCGAACATGCAGTAAAATGGTATGTACACACAAGGAACCAGTCTGACTTGTCAAATTTCGTCAGACCTACCATGAACCAATTATCATAACAGCTTTTTTTTTAAACTTACCATTCTGCAACTATGCAGTAAAACTGAAAATTGGTGGGGGGTGGGGCATGCAGGCGTGTGGGCGGCAGAGTGGTCTCCGGATGATAACTCTGTTACCGTTTGTCAGATCGCAGTGAAACTTCATATGGTGGTTGGACTAGGTCTTGGAAAGAAACCTATCGAAATTGATGATGATCCGGAATCCAAGTTGGCCGCCAGTCACTGGTGGCCATCTTGGAAATTGGTTTCAGGACGATAACTCCGTTACCGTTTGTCAGATCGCATTGAAACTTCATAGGGTAGTGGGACTAGGCCTGGGGAAGAAACCTATCGAAATATACGATGATCCGGAATACAATATGGCCGCTAGTCACTGATGGCCATCTTGACAATTGGTTTCCGGATGATAACTCTGTTACCGTTTATCGGATCGCTTTGAAACCTAATAGAGTGGTTGGACTAGGACTGTGGAAGAAAGATATCGAAATTGGCAATGATCCGAAATCCAAGATGGCCGCCAGCCACCAGTAGCCATCTTGACAATTGGTTTCTGGATGATAACTCTTTTACCGTTTATCGGATCGCTTTGAAACTTCATAGAGTGGTTGGAGTAGGTCTCCGGAAGAAACCTATTGAAATCAATGTTGATCCGAAATCCAACATGGCCGCCAGCCACCGGTAGCCATCTTGAAAATTGGTTTCCGGATGATAACTCCATTACTGTTTAATCGGATCGCTTTGAAACTTCATAGAGTGGTTGGACTACGTCTGAGGAAGAAAGCTATCGAAATCGACAATGATCCGAAATCCAAGATGGCCGCAAGTGGCCATCTTGAAAATTGGTTTCCAGAGATAACTCTGTTATCGTTTATCGGATCGCTATAAAATTTCATAGGGTTGTTCGACTACCTCTGGGGAAGAAACCTATCGAGATTGACAATGATCCGAAATCCATGATGGCTGCCAGCCACCGGTGGCCATCTTGAAAATTGTTTTACAAATGATAACTCCATTACCGTTTATCGGATACCTTTGAAACTTCATAGGGTGTTTGGACTAGATGTGGAGAAGAAACCTATCAAAATCTTGAAAGTTGGTTTCTGGATTTTATTTATTGGATCACTTCCTACAGTCGTTGGAATATGTCTGGTGAAGAATCTTATCGAAACTTATGATAATCCGAAATTTAATATGGCTGCCAGTCAGCGGCAGCCATCTTGAAAATTGGTTTCGTGACGATACCTCCTTGACCGTTTAACGGATCGCTTCGACACTTCATAAGGATGACTGGTCTGATGGGGCTGAGGAAGAAATACATATTTTCTGATAGCTCTCATTCATTGGTGTGTCATCATGGTGGGGTATTATGCGCCGTTTGCGGAGCTGTTGTTATTACCTGCGATGCACACCCGAAGTTTAGTTTGTTTGGTCTGGTCCGCTGTGTTCGTCCAGTGAAACAGCGATCACCCTCATTGCAATACATTATTGAGGTATCTAAAGGTAAACCACTAGACTCTCTTCCATCAAAGCAAGCCAAATCTAGATATGTGGAAAACATAAAGCATACAATGAAAGGACGATAATGTAGAACACAGATTCTCAGCTCATATGGCGCCATAATCAACTACGTCACATGTAGGCTGACGTCATGATCAATTATGCCATGAATGACGTAATTTAGTCCGTCTTAAAGGCTTAATAATCGATCGAATGTATGTCTTTACTACTTAATCAAAATATTCAACAGCTTTCTTGCACAGTTTTCTGGAAATTGAGATTCAGGGAGTGTTGGGTTCGCTCGATCCCAACACACGTAAAGTGTGGGTGGAGCGTCGCTAGAGATGAGCGGGGCATGGCTAAAGCTGGGTTCCGCCCACATATCCATATTTCAATCTTACAACTCATTTACTCAATACTAAAACATATACTGCATCGATATATTTGTTAATGAATGGATTTACTTTTAGCTTTATCCCGTACATTTCTAGCTAAGCCACGCTTTGCCCGTATTTGGGATCGATCCTACCCTGACTTCCAGAAATCCCAATATCAAAGTAATTATACAGGTAATCTATTCAATATTTTGAAACAAATCCGACTGAGTGCTGCTGCTGCCTCTGGCAGCAACAGTATCCAGTCAAATTAGCTTCAAAACATTCAATAAAATGGTTATTAAGTAGTAAAGACATACAATTTGTATAGGCTTACATCGTGCATGACGAACTCTCAAAAGTTCATGATAGGCTTATACACAGCATTGAAAAGCCAAGGGCACCAAGAAGCTTAAAAATGTGTCCATTGTGATAACAGATTTTTGCTGAAGGGGTCTTGTGCAAACTTGAATGGAACCGCAGACGGTTGCCGTTTGAACTCCAAACAAACTGGATTGATCTTGCTGTTAAGAGTTTAAAGGTTACGGTCAGATAAATGTCGTGTGAGAGAAAATCTGAATTCTTCTAAATGCTTGTTGAATAAAATGGTTAATATTATGAATATTTGAAACTAATTTGACTGAGAGATGTTTCAAAATATTCAACAGCAAATGGATGAAGCCAATCTGTCGATCATGTGTATGACGTCATAAGCAATTAGGTCATGTGTAGACTGACGTCACAACCATAATTGACAGAAATACACCGTCATGAACCTGGAACGTCCGTGGCTGTATGTTGGTTGTAAGGTTGGAATTGTAAGTTGTTAATATTTAATAAACATTCCGTTGACCATTTTGAAACTAATTTGGCTGGGTGCTGTTACTGCCAAAGTCAGCAACAGCCCTAGTCAAATTAGTTTCAAAATATTCAACAGCTTACATTGATATTGGGATTCTGGAAATTCAAAGTTTATAAATCGATCCCAACACGTGCAAAGCATGGGCGGAGCTTAGATTGAGATGGGCAGCTTTTCTGGATTATATTAATGATGTTGGCCTTAAATAGGTGTGGGTCCTTTATTCGTCATTAATATTTGAGGTCTGCCGCTTACTCGTCCGATTGCTGTCCGGTAGTCCGCAGAGCTTGCGGTTACACAGATTCCCTATACAACATTCCTGGCACAGGGATATATCGGTGTTCAGCATGCGCCGTTGTCGGAGATGGGGTGGTGGCCCAGGATAATCAGACTGGGTACATTCTGTCGCGACTTGATGACCAAATTTATAAACGGTTGAACCATTTAAGAGAAGAAGGAGATCGGTAGCGCATCTTTCGTGCGGCCATACTTCAACAAATGTTTGACAGTCACGCGGGTGACCTACACGTGGACAGGAAAGGCATATCCCACGTCCTCCGTGACCGTATGCCGCACATATGAACTGTACAAAGACTGGAGAAAATAATAAAACATACATATATAGGCCAGCACGGCGGACTGACCAACGTCTATGACGCGAATGGACCTTTCCAGTTTCAGATATGCCCCGCCCATCTTCAGCTAAGCTTCAGCTAAGGACCGGTCGATCCATTAATTTCCAGAAAATCATACAGGTAAGCTGTTGAATATTTTGAAACTAATTTGACTGGGTACTCTTGCTGGCTATGGCAGCAACAGTGACCAGCCAAATTAGTTTCAAAATATCCAACAGCTTGTTTATTAAATAGCAGACATACAATTCGTACACCAGCGCTTAGTTCGTCACTAATTATGCGCTCGTGACGCACTTATCTACGTCATTCGTTACGGCATTGATAATGACGTCATCCTACACGTCACGTGGTTTATTATGACGTCATATGATGGATGGAAAACTGGAAAGGTCCATAGCCTGTGTAATACTTAATTTGACTGGGGGATGTTGCTACCTAAGGCAGCAAAAGCGCCCCGTCAAATTAGTTACAAAATATTCAACAAAATGTTTATAAACCAGTAAAATAGTAAATTCATCAAAGACAAACAATTCGCACACGTGACAGACTGCTCAATGTTCATGATGGAGCCAGATACGTCACTATGTATTGTGACATCAGTCTATATGTGAGGTAATTTGGTGTGACGTCATAAACGTGAGGGGCAGATCGAATCCCTCCTTTGTTGGGAAGCAGTGTGTTTATATTTCTTAGAACCGCGCACACGGGCGACTTTTGCTGCCACACATTGCTAAGAACACAGTGCTTTGTGGCAAAGAAGAGCTGCAGTGTTCCGCGTCAAAAATTGACCTTTCCAGTTTTACTTATGGGCCGCCCGCCCATCTCTACCTAAGCTCAACTCATACCTTGCTCGTGTTGGGATCGATCGATCCCTGAACTCCCTGACTATCAATTTCCAGAAAACTATACAGGTAAGCTGTTGAATATTTTGAAACTAATTTGACTGGGTGTTATACAATTCAGACAGCCTGACGGACTATTAAGCGCTTAGGACTGACTAAATCGAGTCATCCATGACCTAATGATTATGACGTCATATGATGTCATATAATGGATGAAAAAAACTGGAAAGGTCCATTGACCGTGTGCACTATGATTTTCATATGGAGATTTCAGCTCAGGAACTTGACTATAGGCATTCGACTTGTGACTATTCGGCTCGTGCACCATAAAGGCTTGGCCAGTTCTAAAACCTGTTCTATGCGACCACTCGATCGGGCGTTTGATCAGGAATCCCATATCTAATAGTAAGCTACTTGAATTAACCATATGAGCCCCGAAACCTCATACTAAAAATTTTAATACAATTATCCATACACGTTAGCTATTGCACATTGTGAAACTAATTTGACGGGATCTGTTGCTGCCATCTATGGCAGCAACAGCTCCCAGTCAAATTAGTTTCAAAATAGTATTAGTGTCTGTTGTTGTCATGCCGCAGCTTACATTCAAATTATTCAAAATATCCAATTGTATGATTTCTTATGGCACGGATTAATTTTCGCATTTGGTATTTCAGATTCTTAATACATGGTTAAAATACAACGTGTCTATTAGGTGGCCGTAGATGGCAGATTTTACGACCGACCAACTATGCGCACTCGACCCCTGTCTTGATAAACATCTAGACGCGTAACAAACGTGCAGTATCCGTAGCTATCTGATAGCGATGATAACATAGTTGTTTACGATTTAGATATTAACCGATCGGCCAAGTGATGATTTTGACCAACTTCAATCAATAAGTGTGCCCCAGCACGCCGCTTATCTCTACGCAACCGCTTCTTGTTGTTGTTGCTGCTGCAGCTGCTGCTGCTGCTGCTGTTGTTGTTGTTGTTGTTGTTTTGCATGACAATCGTTAATCCACCGCTGACCATCAAATAATACAGTGTTCGTTGCATGGGGTGCTTGCGAACAAAACTGTGGAATAGTTTCAAAATATCCAGCAGAATAATCAGAATGTTTATTAAACTGTAAATTCACCAAAAATATACAATTCGGAGAATTTCGTGACGGACTTTTCCAGTTTCGTGAAGGAAATGAAGGGACAGAGATTAGACTTACCTAAGAAGAACGTGAGAAACATCGTAGTCGTCTTTGTAGAAACTGTGAGCAATAATTATGATGTCGGGTCTGTATAATAAAAACTGTTGGCTTAGAATGAAACAGGACTATGCTGCCTTATAAAGGTGTATGTCTAATTAATCTTGGGTAGAAAGATAGGCCTTTATGAATATTCATGAGTGTGATATATTTATCTATATATGTTATCAGTGAAATGTATATTGGATAGCATAAAGTTATCTAAACAATCACATGACATCAGTGTATAGGGCCGATCGTATCTTAGGTAATTTAGGTAAGACCTACATAGACCCGTTGCGAGAGCGTTTATGCTGATGTAGGCATAACCGTGAGTAAGTGTAAATACATTTTCTTACGTAGTATGTCACTCACAGTATGAGTGAGCAAGTGCACACTTGACACCTAATGAGTTATGATTATAAGTTTATAATTTACGCCCTGATATCGCATGTTACTGGCCCAGTACTTGGGGCAATACCGGGCCGCATTGGCCCGGTACTGGACCAATACTAGCCCAGTAACACGCGGTATCATTGTAACCAGTATGCCTAAAATGCAACACATTTTCCATACAATATGCGTGTATTTAAACATTTTATTACATAGGCCTACTAGGGACGAAGATCATTCTATGCAAAAGCTATGATTTCCAGCCAATAAATATACAATTTCGACTCTAATACGCATCAGTCAGCACAAAGTCAAAAAGTAAAAAGCATTTATACCGTTTCATCGAAAATAATAATTAACCGATTGCAAATTCGCATTCGTGTCTCGCGAGATCTCCTTCGATACGAGATCGAGAAAAGAATATTCTCCGCATGAAGACAAGGCTCTAATTTTAGATTGTTCATAGTAGTTAACTTGTCTCTAGGATTAAACGCTGCCATTGGTCATCTGTGATAAATGCCGTAACAGCTGATGTTGTATAAGATAGGCACTTCTTCTGGGTTAGGTTTTCAATAATAATAATAATCTTTATTTATTGGCAAAATGCAATAGTCTGTCTTTCTGTGAAGCCATTGAACGACTAATAGTGGCATTATGTGCGAGGAATGCGATATAATCGGCATTTATAACTGATATCGCTCCTTCCAAAGTCAACAGTTCTAATCCTTTATAGATCAAAATCTAGTGATATAGACTGGATATTAAATATATTTTATCATTTACAATAGCACCGCTCCCACGAACGCTCGTAATTATTAAAACACATGACGAATGGATATCCAAAAGGATAGAGACTAAAGAAAAGTCCCGAGAACCGAACTGTTAAATTTTAAACAGCGTTTTCTACACTACTAGTTCTGCTACTGAAAGCGATGTCGCTGCCGCTTCCTCCTTCGCCTCAGTCGCCTCCACCACCGACGCCACACTCGCTGCCGACGCCGTGCCGACGACGTGCCGACGCTGTGCCGCCGCCGCCGTTCCCGCCGCCGCCGCCGCAGGCAGCGGCTGCGGCTGCTGCTGGTACTGTTGCTGCCGCTACTGCTAATGCTACTACTACTACTACTACTACTACTACTACTACTACTACTACTACTACTACTACTACTACTACTACTACTACTACTACTACTACTAAAACCACCACCACCACCACGACCACCACCACCACGACGACGACGACGACGACGACGACGACGACCACGACATGGTGAATGATATAGTGAAGCACATTTATGCGTTAAAGCGGATTGTCAATAAACAATCCATAAGTATATAAATGGTCCAGCAGACAGGCGGATCACGCGCGGATAGTCATGTAGCAGAAACAGGCCACATATCGCGCAGTCTGACTTATGTAATCCGACGTGAAGTTTATGACGCGTCTTGCATTCATTGTCCTGGTCATGCCACTGCGAAATGGTATCACTAGCAACCAAGGGCTGCGTTGTTAATGCATATGGCCCAATTGCCGAAAAAAGCCAAGAAAGATCCTCCCCTCATCGAGTCTTTCAATACCGAATATTCCAGCTAGAATATGGCAATTGTTTGTGCGTGTGGCCTATAAAGTTGTACTCTACAGACTAAAGCTAGGCAAACTCAGCAAAGCAAACAAGGACGCAGGACTCAACATATGCATGGGACTATGGAACAAACCTAACAACAATGGTGGTGCTCTGGCCTCATTCATCAGTGCCCATGATCTCTCTCCCACAAGCACTGTCTCCAAACACCCATATGGTCACAGAACAACAGAGCAGAAACAAGGCTACAAGGCAACAATAGCCAGGCCACGAAAATAGCACGTTCCTGCGGTCCGGGTCAACGGCTCTTTACACTAGGGCAACCATCCTTTAACGCACTGGTTCCTCTGGTGGTGGTAGTGGTGGACGGGGGGGGGGGGGAGGGGGAGGGGGGACCTAGAAAATTAGTTATTTTCAGGGTCTGTATATGTACTCATGGTGAGTATTTATATGTACTCATGGTGAGTACTTATTTAGTCTGTTTACCCTTTAACACTCAAATTTGTTGAAAGAAAATTTAAATTTTCTCATAGAAAATGTCCATATGCAGACCAAAAGAAGACTACTTTTGAAAGATTACCACTAGAATGACTGGCTCGGTTGTCGAGCCAGTCATTCCAGTGATAAATTTTCAAAAATAGTCTTCTCTTGGTCGGCAAATGGACATTTCTCCAGACCACTGCAGAAGCTGTTTTTGGCTGATATGAGTGTTAAATGGTTACATGGTAGAGTTGCTATTCACAAGGATTCTGTGGTCTGTAAAGCTTACAACAATACATATTTTCAACAGAATTATATTTACAGAAATGGGATAACCTGGAAATACAGTCGGGCAACTTAATTTAAATGGCGTACTTGCTCCTGGGGCAACACAATATTTTTCTAATTTTCGACCCCTGAAACGCCGTCTTCAGCCAAATTGATTATGTGATGTGTAAAATCCATGCAAGGCCACTATTTCTGGACTCCCGGACATATGGAGCCACAAATCTTAATCTCTACCAATAAGCCAGTCGTCATAATCTATCAAATGAAGCACATTTGCCCGCTGCTTAAGCACTATGCCAGCCAATGTGGCAAAGATAACGGTTACCTAGTGAGGTTTGCCAATGGCACCACCACCCAACCGCCATACAAAAGGACCCTCGAGGAATAGATAACAACCATTGACATAAACAAAGATCAGATTGAGGCTTTTTCCAGAATACTCAAACGCATTGAAACATAAGAGCCCGATGTAATAGCCACTGTCAAGCATAACAACAGAGTTGGGCACTACACCGCACACCCACTCAGCGTAAAGCTGTCCGAACAACAGCAACGCTACAGTTCCTTGTGTATCAGTGCTCAGAACAAGAGGCCTAGTGCACCGTTGTTGTGTTGTAGCATGTCTTAGATAACGGTGCAATAACGGTGCACTAGTCCCAAGGACCAAACAACGCTACGCCGAGAATGCAATGCCGTACTTAGCCACTGAACGAACTCGCTTACCTACAAGCAGACTCTTTGACAGATGACTTCACTGCCACATTCCATTGTCGCAAACGTCGCTTTATGTGCATAACACTGAATGCAACTTCATCGGGTCGACCAAGGCAAATTTCCCATTGCTTTAGGATGGGAGTGTTTGGCGGGGAAAATGTCCAAGATGGCTGCCAAGCACATTACATTTTGATTGGATCACGGCGGCGATGTTTTTGAAATATCAACTTCACTTAACCAAACTTTAATGGCCCTTAGTCCCTAATCATATCTCTCAAATTTCGCGAAAACTCGGTCATCCAAGATGGCCGCCAAACCATTTGTCCAATCAAGTTCCCATGAACAAACTTGGTTCAGCTCTTGCCCTAGAGGATAGTTCACGAGTTTTGAATCAAAGTGGTTTCGGAGAATTTTAAAGCTATTTCTAAAAATCGGTCAAAATCAACCAAAAAATGGTCGGCTAAATTGGATGATCCGCTTCCTTTGAGCAAACTTGGATCTTTATGCCGTAAGGGTGTTTCCTGCTAAATATAATTTAAATCCAACCAGTGGTTATCGAGAAGAGGACATTTTAAATTTCCAATTACATTAGTATGCAAGTTTTTTGCCGTGACAAATTTCCAAGATGGCCGCTAAACCGTTTGTCTGTTTTATAGAACTTTATCCGATGTCTAAATCAGAGGCAGTAAAAGAAATACTGATGTATATTTAGGAAGTTACTTTGTGTTATTTCTGTATAAACGCCGGTTTTCATGATCAGATTTATCTGACAGACAAATCCGAAGCAAAAATCTGATGCCGTAGCGTGAATCTGAAGAGCGTTTAAACAATCAAATTAATCTGTTAGATTAACCCTTCAGACAAATCTGATGGAAAAATCTGAAGAAAACATATGATGAAAAAATCTGAGGAAAGGTGTGACGTCAATAGCGTTTCCAAGGGTGGCAGCCGACAACATTTTGACAAGGTGGGCTTAACGGGTCTCGCAAACAATTCTCGCACTGTCATTCAATTATGAACCTCTCATTAAAATCGCCCAGAATTCGAAGTGACACGAGAGAATCCATTTTGCTAGATGACTGATGACGTCAAAGATGAGTACTTGTTTAGAGCACGAATTGTGATTGGCCACGTCTTCAGACAAAATCTGAAGAAATTGAACGTGTCCAAATCTTCAGATTCGCCTTCGGACATCAGACTTCAGACATTAGGGGCCCGTTTTCGCGACTGAATTGGTTCGTGGTTGACAGACACAGTCCGTGGTTTGTGCGTTTTAGCGCTCCGGAAGTGGAATATTTACTGACTACGGGCTTGTTTTCTATGAAAAGAACCATAGAGTAAGACGGAGAGTTTTCATGTTATTAGGAGGAGGAAGTTTCTGGAGCGGATCTAGATGCTCTGCATCAGGTCTAAACTCCCCTTCCTCTATGACGGAACCAAGAGTCGACAACTTTCGAGTAGAGAACACATCCTTTTCTTCATTGTAGGCGATCTGCCATCGCGAAGCAGCTACAAGGAATCGTTGGAGATTGATGTCATGTTCTTTTTTATCTTTACCACAGCTTGTCACATCATCAAGCTACGCAAAAGTTGTGTGCAAGGATTCTTCGTCAATGATATCATCCATTACCCTTTGGAAACAGGCAACCCCATTGGTCACCACAAACGGTACACGAGTGAACTGATAGAGTGCCTACTTGAACTGCAGTATACTGTTTGGCAGAGACCTGTATGCTAACCTGGTGGTATGCAGTGCGCAAGTCAGTTGTACTGAACACGCGATACTGTGCAATGTTATTAATACGCGGTAAAGGATATGCATCAAGAAGTGTGATTCTGTTTATTGTTTGTGAATAGTCAATTGCTAACCGCATCTTGTGATTTCCTGCATGAGTAACAGCTACTTGAGCCCATCAATGTGAATTACTGGGTTCTATTACTCCATTCTTTAAAAAGCGTCGAAGCTCACTGTCCATGAATTTTCTGTCATCATTGCTTTATTTGCGAGATGTTGTAGCGATTGGATGACAATCAGCAGTCAGGTTTGCAAAATGTTCAGGCGGTTCTACGTTTAGAGTACTAAGACCACAGATTACAAGTGGTTGTTCAGGTCCTCCATGTTGAAAAGTAATGCGTTCATGCATCCTCTGGAAATCTAAGGTAAGAATCAGATCGGCACACAAATCAGGAAGGATAGATAAATGAAAGTTAGAGTACTTCCTATCACCAAGTTCTAGATTCACCACACAGTAGCCAAGAGACTTTACTGAAAGTGAAGACTGTGCCATAGCAATATTTCTATTACTTGAGTGCTTGCATCGTGCGAGAGAACTAACTAGACGAGGGTGAATAAAACGCTCTGTGCTGCCGGAGTCTATCAGAGCACGAACACATACCCCATTGATCATAACCTTAGAAGTGGATTTTAGCAGAGATGCTGGTGTATGGGCAGTTATCGTAGCTAATGTAGGAAATATCGCAGCTGTAGTACCGTGTCCTGATCTGACAGATTGGTTGTCAGCAGGATTGGATCTATATACCTTAGCAAAATGTCCTTTCTTTTGACACTTGTTGCATGTTATCGCCTTAGCTGGACACTTTTCCCAGGGATGTTTGTTGTATCCAGTGTCTTGCTCTCAAGCGGTCGCTGGTGTATTGCATTTTAACGGAGTCCGGTAATGAAAGCATCACGTACCACTTCATCTCGGGATACTGCCGCTGTAGCGTTCTGATAGTTGCACTCCTTTGGCAGTGTTTTGAGTGTTTGGAGGAACTCGTCGAGTGGCAAGCACATGACGGGCAAAAAGTTCATTTGTAGACTTTACATACATGGTCTCAAGAATAGTGATCGCTTCATAATAAGAAGTACAATGTTTGATGTACTCATATAATCGAGCGCTAACGTGGTTTGTTAATACGCATAGCTTGCTCAAATTCTCTGTAGGTAAGACAGAAAGAAGGTTATTGAAAGTTCGATGCCAGTGGAGCCAATTCTTGTTTGCTAAACTCGAACTCGGATCAGTGTCCAGCTTTTCTGCTCTCAGTAATCGTTCCGTTTGCATGCCCATACAATTGACGTGATAAGACAACTATGATGAGTGATGTGAGGCTTTTATTGAAATAGAACAAAAGGTGGGATCTGTAACGATATAATAATAAACACAGATTAGAAATGATATACTAATAAACATAACATAATTAAATGTATGTGCGTGTATGCGCGGGTACATGTGTATTTTAAGTTTTAACGTTCGGAAGGTGGTGGTCGGGATAATTCACTTTTCATAACATTACCCCAACCACCAACTCCCCCCACCACCCCACCACCAAAAAAGGTTCCAGTTGGTCCATTCTATTATGAGATTTCCGGATGCAAAAGCAGAAGTCATACATCTTGTCGTTAACTGCCTGTCTGCTGAATTTCTGCAGACTACATGTTCCATGAGGGGGGGGGGGGGGGTAACTCTGGATATGCCGAATACTTTGAAAACAATTTGAGTGAAAGTTGTTGGTGGCTTTGCAACCAGCAACTTTCAGTCAAATTGTTTTCAAAATATTCAGCAGCCTCAGAGCTATTGTTTATTGAAATTATTGCCTTGGGGAGTGCAGTAAGACAGTTATTTCCTGAAAATTCTGCAATGTCTAAGTTTGCCGCTGCCCAAAAAGACCAATCAGATTCCTAAAATCAACCATGTTAGTGGATTTGTTCACGTTCTTGTAAACAGAGTAAAGATACAGACAGATTCGTGAAAAACTAACTATGGATTACTGGCATATTAAGTGACTATTACCCGATTAACACTAAAAGCACGAATCCAGTCGCAGAGTGGGCGAGTGAGTCTCAGGGTGTGTGAATAAGTCATTAGTGGCATAGTAAGCAGCCAAATAGGTGCCTTAAAGGTGAATATTCACGCCAAAATGATTCAAAATTAAATTGTTTAAATTATATACTTTGAGAAGCTTAAATTGTGTGTCTAAATCTAATGAAATGAAATAAATCTTAACATATATGATGTTTTAATTACGTATAAATTAATATAATTTTATTCAGTTACTAATTACCTGTTACTTGTGTTGTACATACCAGCTCTCTTCTAGACGAACCATCTGCCGCATGAGTAGCTGGTGTAGCGAAAAATAATAGTCGGTTCCTCCTCATCTTGGCTTATTACCATGCCAGTTCTGTCTCGGGCTATATTGTGATGTCCCAGTAAGTCGATAAGAGCGAGTATGATGTAACTCGAAGGAGAGATCTCGCGTGACTTCTTTCACCAGCATTGATAGCAGGTTGAAGTGTGTGAGGACATGAGATGTGTCTAGAATTAATCTTGTAATTTCCTCGTTCTGTCGTACTTTCAGACCGGTGATGATGATGATAGTTTATTGCAAAAATCCAACATACGGATACGGCAATACAAGTACAATCGTATAAATAAACAAGATATATGAAACAACTATAGGCCCTATATAAATAAATAAACACTACTTAATTAAATATATACATATTATACAAAGCAATAGGCAAATCGTGTCCACAACCGGATTAACTACTTCAAAAGATTGATCCACATCAAGTTATGCGCCGGACATTTGCAGCCTCGCCCACGTTCTGAGCGTGTTTGGATCGATTTATGTGCTTTGAACCCTGAAGTCACAGGATCCCCTTTTTTCAAGGTGACTATACAGATAGGTTGCTGAATATTTTGAAACTAACCAGACCGGGCGCCATTGCAGTCTACGAGTACACCAGCACCCAGCCGAACTAGCCTCAAAATGCCAACAGAATGTTCATCAGATAGTAGTTAACCATTCAAAGGATCTGCAAACTTGACGAGCTTTTAAATGATTATGGTTGAGTTAAATCCGTCATTCGTTAGGGAGTTTGATTGTGACGTCAGCCTACATAATGCGTAATTGATTGTGACGTCATATACTTGAGTGACTGATCGGATCTCACCATTAGAGATATTTATGAGCAACTGTTATATTAATATACGGTTTTTATAAATCTTACGATGAAGTGGGGAACCAGGGAGATTTGCCGTTTGAAGAGTATCGTTTATCTTGTGCAAATATGGTGAACGGACATTTTCTAGAGTGGAGCAAGATAACAAAAAGTGTTCAACTATGTCGTCTGTTTGCTTACATAGTGGGCACGTGGTATTCTGAGAGCGGTTACGTGTTGAACTTCCGTGAAGGTTGTACCTTGAATTTAGTTTAGCCGTAACTGTTGTTTTGGTTACAGTAAGCGTGTGTGTTCTGTATCTCCCAGACTGAATGAGATCTGTCCTTGACACATGCACTCAGATTCATGTAGGCCATAGTGAGTTTAGAAGATGCATTTTCAAGAAGTAGATCTTGCCAGTAGCCATTAACCTTTTGACGTAGTAGGTACTTCCAGACATACTTGGACGGTTGCTGATACAGGAGTTCAAATGCTGATGGTAGCTGATACCGATACCAGCTGTCTGATCACAATAACCCATCTGTTCTATCCGAGATCCTTTACCGCGAGCTGATGTCTAATAATAACCTGGACCTCAATTGAGTTTGATCACCGTAGCATATTAACAAGCAGGGTTAGCATTATCTTGTGTAGCTGACTTTCAATCGGGATTACACCAGAGAGGTATGTAGCTGCATTTGCTGTTGAAACAGACAGGTGCTCGAGCTGTTTAATGCATCGTCTGTAGTAATCTTCGAGCTGCTGGATTTCCACTTTTGAGAGAACGAGGGCCTCTAATCCATGCAGTAGGAAAGGTGTAATATAAATGTCCCAGATGTTTTAGTGTGTATACCATTCCGTCCATGCATACATGCCCTCATGAGAGAGTATGATGTACGTCTAGCCACTTGAAGGCGTGCAGTAACTGTCGACCCGTTCTTTGCATCACACGATCTGTGTATACCTAAATGGACCTCTTCTGCAGAACTGTCTAGTGGAGTTCTATTTAAATGAAAGGAAGCATCCAGATAAAGGTATTTTGGTGCTGTTTTTTGTTACTACTGCTATAGTTTTGGCAGAACTGAACATGTATCTTTCATTGTATGCAGCTATCACAGCGGTATTGACCAGATGATGCTTAGAACATTCATTATAGGATACGATAGTCAGGTCATCTGCGCACATTACGGCCCCGGTAGTGATGGAAGCAATATGGAAAGCCCCTGGATGGGCTACCAGCTTGTCCAGAAGAGGGTTACTACGCTGTTTGAACAGATCTGGAGATGTGTATGCACCTTGTCTGATACCAAATTCCTCGTTGACTGGCCTAGACAGGCTGCCCTGCCATTTCATGAATGAGGTAATGGCTGTATTCATGCTACTATAGAGATCTCAAAGCTTGCCACGTATGCCTTGAGAACGAATTGAGTTAAGCATACTCTTGTGACACACGATGTCAAATGCTTTTGCGGCATCCATGAAGGTAAGTCTTTGACTTCCGCAATACATCTTGTGATCAAGAAGGATGCATAGACGGAGGAGCATTTACTGGTAAAACCATACTGGTGCTTACTTTGTATGGGTTCTATGATCAATCTAGTGCGAACAAGTAGTTCTTTCGCTAGAATCTTTCCTAAAAGAGAAGTAACCGTGATACGTCTATAGCTGTCAGGATAAGAGACTTTCCCATCTTCAGAATGTGGTATACGAGACCAACTTTCATGCTTTCTGGGAGTATTCTATTGGGTGAAGATTATGTTTATCAGATGGGTGACAAGGACAATCTCTGACGCTATGCTGAGATTCCAAAGTAGTCTGCTGCTTTTCCCTTCTTCATAGAACGAATGTGTTTTTCTGTTTCAGATACAGTAATAGCCAGAAACTGTTCCCATTGGGTGGCATCGTACTTAGCAATAAGTGAATTAGATCTGCAGATAGCTGGACTTCCTCATTGAAGCTGGGGTGTTGCTTAATTGTGGCTAAGTCCTTGAAGTAATTGGCCCATCCTTGCACCTCAGAGTCACTACATGTAAAAGTCCTAAAGTCAAGAGATGTAGACTTAGCTGAGCAACTTTCCCCACGATGCTTTCATACTATTGAACATTGCTTCATGATTTCGCTATGAAGTTTGTTTCGCGATTCTGCAACAAGATGTCTCTGTGCCTTGCAGTTTGGTTTTGCTTGGTTTCTCTTGATGACATATTTATTGGAATTTGCAGTTGGACAACCAGCTCCCTTCTATTTCCAGTATGCACACTTGACTTTCGTGAGCACCAGCTTTAATGTCGGTGCCCACGTTAATGCAGCCATTCATTTCTGTTGCTTTATTGATGAAGGATAGCATAGAGTGCAAGTTTGGTTAAGAACATTATTTATGGCTTGTACTAATGCCTCAGAGCCGCTTTCTTCTGTTATACTCTCAAGCATCCTCCTCAGTTTGATGCCCGTCAGACACTTATATTTCTCTAGATTGACCGTAGACCATTTCACTTTGGGCATTGTCTTACTTTGTCATTCAAGTTTCTGTTATGGTAACAGTCTTAATGACAACATTGCAATAATCGCGTCACAGGAGCTGTGGTTTAAGATGTTCCTGGTGTCGACCATAGGTTTTGTGACTATAGAAGCCTGAACAGATGGTACAATTAAGTACTCAATTTGAAGAGCTATTTCGTGTGAAGTGGTAATAGGTAGGGATATCTGGGGTTTCATCGACCACTTTAAAGTCTGAAGACATGTAGAATTCTTTAAAGAGAATGTCATTTCTGCTAGGTTTCTCTCTCATCATTGTTGCGTTCATACCGCCAGCCCATAAGACATGACCACTCATTTTGAATTTTTTCCTTATCTCATACACCTCATCCAATATACCAGTGTAGCTGCTATTCTGGTCCAATGAGCCATGTGCTGGCATATACGTATTTATTATTACTATTGGCCCATGATCGGCAGTGGTCTCAATTGCGAGAACAAGATTTCTGCCATCTGGAAGTACCTTGACCTGTTTAGAAATGTCTTTATGCCAGATAATGGCCATGCCCCGCACTTCATCTGGGTCTGTATAATGGAGATATAGGATTGTCCTTATCGGAGCAGTTCAGAGCTGCATCATGCATAGAGAAGCTTACAGATGACGTCCATCTGGTAGTTAAACCGCCAGTGTTCCTGAGAGTAAACAATTGTATGTTTGTCTTTCAACAATTCTTGCAAATATAAGGTGTTGGTACACACATTTTCAATATTACAAGAGATTAGCTTCAGTTCCGCAAGATGAGTCTTCAACATTCCATCCACTTGACTGGGGCTGGCTTGACTAACCTCATGGGATTGACGAAAAATAATCTTTAGCTTGTTGTGACTCTCTACTAAGTATGTCTGGTACCGACTGACTTGTGTCACTACAATGGGACTGAATCAAGACTTGTTGTAGTGGTGTATAACGCGACTTGCTGGGAGAGCTTACTTAAGCTACATGGCGTATATGTTCCTGTTCTTTTCGTGGCACTGTTGTAGATATGGTATTACGTTCTGATGATGACTGACAAATATTGCTGACAACGAGTTCAAGTGACTCAATAGGTACTGTTATAATTATCTTTTACTGAGTAGTGTGTATTACTGCTATGTTTGTCTTGATGAATGTGGTATATCGCAGTCACTCGGCAGTGAGGACAATATGGACGATTTATTATGATTTGTAGACTGTTGTTGGTGAGTCTGTAGTCGAAATCTTTGATGACTGTGCTAATAACACTGAAGATGTATTGGGCTTGGGAGGATTGTTGACCGGTGACACAGAGTCCAGTATATGATTGCTCCTAATGTGCGAGTCCCCAATTCAATTTCAGCACTAAAAAAAAATTATACAAATTTCTATGAAATGAAACCACGATATGCAGGGTTCCCAGCACTTTATCAAAACAAAATTCCCTGAGTTTTCCCAGATAATCCCTGAGAAATTGCCAATATTCCCAGCGAAATATTTTCACTATAACGAGGTTGCTGGGAAATCAAGAGGTGGCTGTAGCAAAGCAACTAAGATATTGACAATATATACAACAAAGTTGTAGCCTGTGCATACAATAATTTTAATTTATTTCCATTTTCAGTAAATGGACACAACTTATACACATGGCACAAGACGCACATACAGCAAACTGCCAAATTGCGAAACCATCCATTCTGGGTCACTGTCAAAATTTAATTCCCCGAGTTTTTCCTGATTTCTGGGGTTTTTCCAAATTCCCTGAGATTTCCGACTGGAAAATTGGAAACTCATTTTGAAGGATTTCCCTGATTTCCAGAGTGGCTGGAAACCCTGATATGTCAACATTTATTTCGTTTCATTGCATTTATATACACAATTTAAGCCTCTAAAAGTATACAATTTAAACAATTTTATTTTCAAGAATTTTTGTGTGAATATGACCTTTAATTGACATTACTGTATTAAATAGATAATCTGTTAATGCTCAACAGTGAGATCTTGAGACCAGACAGCCACATAAAACGGGTGCACGTGTGTGTGTGTGTGTGCGTGTGCGTGTGTGCACAGGTAAGTGGGTGCATGCATGGGTGTTAAAGTCCTCTGCGAAATCGCTCTTGAATCTCTTTACCCACTACGAAGAATAAATATAACACAAAGCGATAAATTAGAGAACCATGTTTATTCATTAAGAATAATCCACAGCAAAAACTATCCTGTATTCTGCTGCACACAAAAATCTCAACACCATATCAGAAAATGTGTAGCAGAAACTCGAGTCCATTGTGCAAACTGTGGTGCTGTAACTTGTTACTGTCTATGACCGCAGCAGCTTACACCACCACTGTTTACGCAATCAGCACCAGTAACGTGTGGTGGCCTGACACACGGTAACTGAATAATGCACAATGACAATTCAGAAGAATATGGGTTTAAATGTGATGCTGGCCACCTGTATAACAAGCTAAGTAACAAATCAGACAGATTAACCCTTTCATGTTCAAATCTGGTCAAGAAAATCAAAATATTTGCTTATTGAATGTCCACTATTTTTTTTTAATTTACCACTGGAATGACTGGCTCAGTTATCGAGCCAGTCATTCCAGTGGTAAACATTCAAAAATAGTCTTCTCTTCGCCTGCAAATGGACATTTCCCAAGACCACTGAGGAGGCCGGTTTGGGCCGGCTTGACCATAAAAGGGTTGAGGATATATATGTATAAAAAAACAACATATTAAGCTCATTCACGAAGTACAGTTATTTAATATTGGCACATTTCTTGCGAAACATTCTATCTATTGTTAATAACACAGATGTATCTATAATTATGGTAGACTAGTAGGTATATACAGCCTGGAGAAATTAAACTATAGCCGTAGATCTACAACTTTTTTATGATCCAATGTATATCTTCGTTTTTGTCATTAAATTTTTTAAACAGATCTGCTTGATATTCAGGAACTGAAAATACAGACTGAAAGGTCCATAACATTCACCACCATACATTAGGCAAAACAATCAAATGAAAACAAGACATCAGTGTTACACTGACGGGATATTGGAGAAAATCTTGCCATTTTGTATTTCCAATTTATGCAAATCTAGCTTCGTATCAAGATCACAATGACCTTGACATATGTCTGAATGCCTGTGCTGCTCGTCCTGTTTGTGGTAACTATATGACGATGCTTAGTTCCAATGATTTGGCCAATTCTGAAATAAAGGCCAGATGATCTAAGCAGAAACAAACTGTTAAACTCTGCATTTTATACAAATGTTACAATGACCGTGACCTCTGACCTCAATATCATTGTACTTCATATAGCTAAACATGTGACCAAGTTAAATTAAAGTAGGGTGAACCAATCCCGAGATATAAGGCAATATGTTGAGCTAAATCAAATATTTAACCGAAACGCAGTTTTATATTAATGTCACAGTTAACATGACCTTTGACCTCAAAAAGATTGCGCTACATCTGGTTGATATATGGAAATATGTGTCCAAGTTTACTCACAATAGGCTGAAACCAATCCTTAGATATAAAAACGATATGTTGAACAAAATTAAAGACTTAAACAATAGACTATTATACCATGGTCCTGGTAGCCTTGACCTTTGACCTAAATATCATTGTGTTCCATCTGGTTGATATATGTAATCATGTGTCCAAGTTTTGGCACAATAGGCTGAAGTCATGGTGAGATATAAGCCGCTATGTTGAGTTAAACGCAAAAAATAAAAAATAGTTATATACCAACTTTGACCACAATATCATTGCGCTCAACCCTTTGACATGAGGAGGCATGTGTCCAAGTTTAGCCCAAATAGGGGGAATACATGCCGAGATATAAGGGGATATGTTGAGATAAATGCAAAACTTAACTGTAACAAGAGCTCCACAAACCGCGCATAATAACACGCCATGATGACAAACCAATGAATGAGAGCTTTCAGAAAATATTTATTTCTTCCTCAGACCCATCAGACCAGTTATGCTTATGAAGTGTCAAAGCGATCCGTTAAACGGTCAAGGAGGTATGGTCTGGAAATCAATTTTCAAGATGGTTGCCACTGACTGGCGGCCATATTGGATTTTGGATTATCGTAGGTTTCGATAAGTTTCTTCACCAGACATATTCCAACGACCCTAGGAAGTTATCCGATAAATGGTAATGGAGATATCATCCCGAAACCAACTTTCAAGATGGCAGCCTGTGGCTCAATGTCAATTTCGAAATTTTTTTCTCCAGACCTAGTCCAACCACCCTATGAAGTTTCAAAGCGATCCGATAAATGGGAACAGAGTTATCATCCGGCAACCAATTTTCAAGATAGTGGCTGGTGGCCATCTTGAATTTCAGATCATTGTCAATTCGATAGCTTTCTTCCTCAGACCTAGTCCAACCACTCTATATTAAGTTTCAAAGCGATCCGATAAACAGTAACAGAGTTATCATCTGAAACCAATTTTCAAGATGGCCGCCTGTGGTCGGAGGCCATCTTGAATTTCGGATCATTGTCAATTTCGATATATTCCTTCCTCAGACCTAGTCCAACCGCACCCTAAAGTTTCAAAGCGATCCAATAAACGGTAACGGAGTTATCATACGGAAACCAATTTTCAAGATGGCCACCAGCATCTTGGATTTCGGATCATCGTCGATTTCGATAAGTTTCTTCCCAAGACCTATGCCAACCACCCTATGAAGTTTCAATGCGATCTGACAAACGGTAATGGAGTTATCATCCAGAAACCACTCTGCCGCTTGCACGCCCACCCGCCTGGACGGACAGCGCCATTAGATAATACTCCGCACAATTTTTTGGCAGGGTATAAAAAGTAGTTATACCAAGTTCACAGTGACCTTCAACTTTGGCCTCATGACGTCAATATCATTATGTCCCCTTGATAAAAGGAAGTATGTGTCCAAGTTTAGTCCCAATAAGGTGAAACCCAGCAAAGATATGAGGATATGTTGAGCTAAATGCAAAACTTAACCGTAATTTTATACCACAATCAAACCTTGAACTTTGACCTCTATCATTCTTTCTCCATCCCCTTGATATAAGGAAGCATGTGTCTAAGTTTAGTCCCATTAGGGTAAATCCCTGCTGGGACAAAGTTAACTGTGATCGGATGCTGACAAACAGATAGACAGACTGACTAATGGAACACATTGATATATTGGCGAAAATTCTAATTTTCACCAACAATAACCCTTAACACACTAAGGCAAAAGATTCCAAGGGTGATAACTCTCTTTCACATTCAATTAATTAGCCATAACAATCAAGGGGTGACAACTCCTGCCACTGTAAGGTATACTAGAATCTTCTTCGATAATGTGGTCAATTTTATTAGTCACCACTTTTATCAGTGTGTGCGTATACATTTGGTTTCCATTCGATAACTTCAGTTAGTCTGCATGGATTCAGTTTAATTTCGGAAATACATTCCTCACCATGAGATCATGACAGTGATTGCATTTGGCCGAAATCTGACCACACACCAGAGTAATTCATCTTGGTTTCTTGAAAATCGTAAAATATTTGGTTTCTGCTCCACAAGTTCAGTTACCTTACATGTATCTAGTTCAAATTTTGGAACTAGTCAATGTTACCTTGACTGTGGTTGTATTCAGCCGAGGTTTGGCTATGATCACCAGATATATTGCCTTGATTTCTTGACACATAAAATATTTGGAATCTGCTCCATAACTAGATTTAGCCTGTACGTATTCATTTCAAATTTCAGAATTACATGACTACATCAGACATTGACTAGGATTCCATACAGTCCATAGCTGGATGTAATCAGCAGAATTGCACACCTCGAGTTTTCAGGAGTAATTTTTGGTTTCCATTCGATACTTTCAGTTAGCCTACATGTACATATATTCTGTCAAAATGTTGGAAATACATGCGTTCACATGAGGCCTTGTGTGTGATCGCATACTGATGTCTGAAATCACTTGATTTCTTAAAAACAATCAAAATATTTGGATTCTATAAATTGATGTTGCACTAAAACACCTGGGTTGGAGGTGTGATCAGAACTGGTCTTGTATTGGCATTGTGACCATCTCTAACCTTTAACACGTTTATCGGATACTGGTCAATGTCGGGGCGAAAAGTTGAGTGCAATCAAACTTGCTAGTTATAACCTAATGCTTCCAATCCTTCAATTCATGTCAAATTAATTTACTTATAAACGATGCAATTATTGGTCTATATGAATCATGATATAATTCTTTAATTAAGGTAAGCGCTCAGAGAATTGAACTATACTAAATTCCAGTTTTTGCAAAAAAGCACACTGTCGTCTATTTCTGTGATTTGCTGACAAATGTCATAAGTCTATTCAGTTCATTTCTGGTTTGTTTAACTGCATCAGAATGTGTCGACATCACCTACCAAATGCCATCTACAGAATATAAATATCTCAAATGGTTCCTGAGATCATAAATTTTGTGTGATGCAAACAAATTCCTCCCTTCTAAACAAGAGACACAAGGGGCCGGTATCGCACACCTGGATCATAGGCACTTAGACTAGAAAGGCCATCGGCTATAAGTAGAACATTAAGGTTTATGCCAGAATTGCAACAAGATGGCAATGAATCCTGTTTAACTGACAGTTTCAAAAGTGGAAAATTTGAAATCACCATTACCCAAAGCCTACATAAAATTAATTTTGGCCTCAAAATCCATAAAATAAAAAAATCCAATATAGACACCAAACACACTACATGCACATCTTGACTCGTTCATAATGGCCATGGTTTTTACGTACCCATTTCCCTTGGACAATCTTTAATGGTCCTTACTCTCTAATCATATCTCCAAATTTCGGCCCAATCCATTCAGCGGTTCTGGAGAAGTCATTTTGGCGAAAACAAGGTCATCCAAGATGGCTGCTAAAGCATTTGACCAATCAAGTTCCCTTGAACAAATTCAGTTACGGTGTTGCCCTAGATGATGGTTCATGAGTTTGAAATCAATCGCCCTAGCGGTTTCGATGACAAACATTTTAAATACATTTCTATAAATTGATCAATAACCAAAACGGCTGCTGGCCAAATTAGCCGATCGGCTTCATTTGAAGAAACTTGGCACTCCATGCCCTAAGGATGCATCATATCAAATGTAATTGAAAATACACGTAAGCCAACGGTTCTCGAGAAAACAATTTAAATTTCCCATTGCTTTAGTATGGGAGTTTTTGGTGGGAAATTCGCCTAAAGAAAAAGTTAACGGCGGTACACCAACCGGACGGTCACCACAGCATTAGCTTACTTGGCCATTGTGGCCGGGTGGGCTAAGAATCAGCCAAAATCCACTACTGGCCAAATTAGCCAATTGGCTTCCTTTGAACATGAAAGGTGAAAAGGTCCGAGAGTAAGTAGGCTTGCGCGATTATTCGTTTGAGTAATCACGATTGATTATTTAATAATAATCGCGATTACTCGATTAATCGCCTTCAGTATAAATTACCAAGTTATAACAGGAAAAAAGAATATCAATGACGAAAGCTGCAATGGTGTTGAGAAAAGTCCATTTGCAGGCCAAGAGAAGACTATTTTTGAAATTGTGTCACTGGAATGCCTGGCTCAATTCCAGAGCCAGTCATTCCAGTGATACATTTTCAAAAATAGTCTTCTCTTGGCCTGCAAATGGATATGTATTCGCTGAGCAAAATGTAAATTTCTGCGATCGGTCGCATTAAAGAGCAATTAAAATGTAGATTTTGAATTATTCACGATTATTCAATTATTTAATTTTTAATCATATAAACTCAAGATTTTAAAAATAATCGCGATTTTCGATTTAATCATGTAATCATGCAAGCCTAAGAGTAAGCATCTGAGTTCTATGTCTTTGGTTAATTTCAAATTGAATAAACATTCTCATGGGTATATTGAAGCTAATTTGACTGGGAGATGTCAATGCCAAAGCTGGGCGATGTCAATGCCAAAGCTGGGCGATGTCAAGGCCAAAGCCTACCTCTATATTTAGTTACCTTCTGGGATTCAGGGCTCAGAGTTAAAGTTGATTCAAACGTGATTCCAAATTAGGCAGAGCGTAGCTAGAAATTGGTGGGGCATAGCTAGAAATGGATTCTTCTATCCTCAAGCAGAGCACAATAGGACTTGTCAATCATAATCATCTATGTCACATATAGGCTGACATCATAATCTATTTCATCATAAATGACACGATTTAGTCCGTCGTAAACGCTTGATAGTCTGTCACGTTGTATGAATTGCTTGTCTTTTCTACTTAATAAACATTCTGTTGAATATTTTGAAAGTAATTTACCTGGGCTCTGTTGCTGCCATAGGCAGCAATAGAACCCAGCCAAATTTGTTTCAAAATATTCAACAGCTTATAACCTGTAGTTTTCTGGAAATTTGAGATTCAGAGAGTATAGGGGTTGATTAATCCCAAAACGGACAAAGCACGGGCGGAGCCTAGCTAGAGGTGGGTGGGGCACAGCTAAAACTGGATTCCTCCATTACTGAAATATAGAAAACAACAGCGTTACACTTGAAACTTCAAGGTTAAATAAAACTACTAAT
Source organism: Chaetoderma sp. LZ-2023a (assembly GCA_034401795.1). Lineage (NCBI taxonomy): Eukaryota > Metazoa > Mollusca > Caudofoveata > Chaetodermatida > Chaetodermatidae > Chaetoderma > Chaetoderma sp. LZ-2023a. Next base: position 4,843,098 of record CM067359.1, read on the forward strand.
TTCAGTAAATTGCCATACATGTTCTACAAAAATACAGTATATCACATCGAGAAATTGTTCAACAACTACGAATAACATTTTAGTTCCGTTAACCCTTTATGTTCAAAACGGCCAAAAACAGGCAATGGTCTTGAGGAATGCCCATTTGTAGGACAAGTGAAGATTATTTTCTAAATTTTATCACTGGATTTACTGGCTCGATGACTAAGCCAGCCAATCTATTGATAAAATTTAATAAAGTCTTCCTTTAGCCTGCAAATGGACATCACGAAGCAGAAATGTCAATTTTCCTTAGCGATTTCGACCATTAAAGGGTTAACAATTCAAATTACTTTTTTAATATTTTAGCATTAAATATTAATTGAAACACGGACAACTAAGTTTATTAAAATTAAAATAAAATCATAAGATCGTCACACGCACAGACAAACAGTGTTATCTGTGATATCTGAAGAGAACAAAATGCGCTAAATAATGACAACAAAGCCTTATGTAAACACACTAAAACATGTTTATGTGATCATAAATTATGGAGGGATCCAATCTGTCGCTCAAATATCTGACATCATAATCAATTACGTTATTCTTTAGCTGATGTCACAATCAAAGTGACATATGTACATCGTGAAAGTGGAAATGGTCCGTCACGAAAGTGTCTGTATTGGATAGCCATGATTTTAGTTTACAACGTAACAACTTTACAACTTAAGAAATTTTCTGTTGAATATTTTGAAAGCAATTTGACTGGGGGCTGGAAGTTTAGATTCTGGGTATACAGATGTTAAAGATTCCAAAGTATATATAAAATGGGTGGAGCTTAGCTAGAAATGGGTGTGGCATAGCCTATTATATACTATTATATGCAGATTGGTGGTTTCCTAATCATGTTAATGTTATTGTTTCATCGCAGGAGTTGACATATTTCTAGGTTATTAGCTCACCTCGTCCAAAGGAGATGTGACCTTATCGCATAGCCACTGGCCAAGGCTGTCCATGCATCCATCCATCAATCAACATATCGTTTAACCCTTTAACCCTCGAATTCATTTTAAAAAAATTAAATTTTCTCATATAAAATGTCCATTTGCGGACCAAGAGAAGACTATTTTTGAAAATTTAGCACTGGAATGACTGGCTCGGTTATCGAGCCAGTCATTCCAGTGGTAAATTTTAAAAAATAGTCTTCTCTTGGTCAGCAAATGGAAATTTTTTCAAAACCACTGCAGAAGCCGTTTTTGGATGCTATATGTGTTAAAGGGTTAACACTTTTAAAATGTATCCACTCATTAATTGGTTGATGAATATTACGGAGAGTTGCTTGGAAGGACTAGGGCATGCGAGTGACTGTGTTCACCAGCTGAAGAAATGAAAACTTCTTTCAGCTGCAAGTTCATTGCTTGGAAGGACTAGGGCATGCGAGTGACTGTGTTCACCAGCTGAAGAAATGAAAACTTCTTTCAGCTGCAAGTTCATTGCTTGGAAGGACTAGGGCATGCGAGTGACTGTGTTCACCAGCTGAAGAAATGAAAACTTCTTTCAGCTGCAAGTTCATTGCTTGGAAGGACTAGGGCATGCGAGTGACTGTGTTCACCAGCTGAAGAAATGAAAACTTCTTTCAGCTGCAAGTTCATTGCTTGGAAGGACTAGGGCATGCGAGTGACTGTGTTCACCAGCTGAAGAAATGAAAACTTCTTTCAGCTGCTAGTTCATTGCTTGGAAGGACTAGGGCATGCGAGTGACTGTGTTCACCAGCTGAAGAAATGAAAACTTCTTTCAGCTGCAAGTTCATTGCGAACGCCCTGACCTCTATTAGCTTATTTATCGTCTTTAGTGGTTCTAGATTACGTACTATGAGGTCTGATCGCAAAACACATACATGTAGTAAGTTGATATAGTGGGATCCTTTGCGTGTTTCATAACTGTTGGCACCTATGTCTACAAATTATACAGCTTCCTTAGTAGGCATATTTTCTGGCATCGAAGACCATGTCCGAACACAGACCATCGCTCTCTCGCTACCGTTACGGACAGTGTCTCTGCGCTACAAAGTTTGTAGAGTGCTGCATTTGACATTACACTATGTGGTCAGCAACATGCATCCAGTTTCTTCTGGCTTTTGGAGCCGCCCAGCTGTTACAATTGTATAGCATGATGGAAACAGATGCAGCATCATTTAGTTGCATCTTGACTTTCATGGGCCCATAGAGCCATGAATCCACAACTTCCAAACGGACAGGAAGGTGATATTTCCTGTTACCCAGCGAGTTCCAATGTTGGTAGAACCGTAGAGGAGGGAAGCCAAGACTCTGTTCGCCAAAGACAATCTTTAATGGTCCTTACTCCCCAATCATATCTCCCAAATTTCGGCCCAGTCCGTTCAGCGGTTTTGGAGGTAATTTTCATGAAAACTAGGTCAACCAAAATGGCTGCTGAACCATTTGGTCAATCAAGTTCTCTTGATTAGCTCCTGCCTTAGATAATGTTTCATGAGTTTTGAATTGATTCCCCAAGCGAGTTCAGAGGAATTTTAGACATTTCTAAAAATCGGTCAAATCCAAGATGGCCGCCAGTCAAATTAGCCGATCATCTTTGTTTGAACAAACTTGAATTTCTATGCCCTAAGGATCCTTCCCGCCAAATATAGTTGAAATCGGCACAGTGGTTCTCGAGAAGACATTTTAAATTTCCCATCGCTTAAGTATGGCGATCATCTTTGTTTGAACAAACTTGAATTTCTATGCCCTAAGGATCCTTCCCGCCAAATATAGTTGAAATCGGCACAGTGGTTCTCGAGAAGACATTTTAAATTTCCCATCGCTTAAGTATGGGAGCTTTTGGCGGGAAAATGATCCAAGATGGCCGCAAAAACGTTTATCCGATAGTTTCGAAAATGGCAAATTTTACATCAGAATACCCAAAAACCAATTTCGGCCTCAAAATTCATCAAATAAGAAAATCCAATATGGCCACCAAACACACTACATTTCGATTGGCATCACATGTTTTTTGATGGATCAACTTCCCTTGAACAGACTTTAATGGCTTAATGGCCCTTGTCCCTAATCATATCTCCCAAATTTCTGCCGGATCCCTTCAGCAGTACTCACAAAAACTAGGTCATCCAAGATGGCCACCGAACCATTTGGTCAATCAAGTTCTCTTGAACAAACTTGGCTTAGTTCTTGTCCTAGCTGATGCTTCATGAGTTTTGAATCGATTCCCCAAAAAATCAGCCAAAATCCAGGATGGCCACCTGTCAAATTAGCCGATCGGCTTTGTTTGAACAAACTCGAATCTATATGCCCTAAGGATGGTTCCTGCCAAATATAATTGAAATCGGCCAAGTGGTTCTTGAGAAGTTGTTTAAAGAAAGTCGACGGATGCAGGACAGACGGACGGGTGCTCGCCATGCCAAAAACTACTCATTAAATTTTGGAGATAATTCAAACAAATTGGTGGTAGGCTTCAGATATTCAATACAGACCTTTGATTGGTTATTTTTTCAGTGACCATCTTGGATTTGTTAAAATGGCAAGGGAATATATCTATACGATTTCAACAAAATGTGGCAGGAAGGACCTTAGTGTGATAGGTTTCAGAATTTCTCTACACAAACTTGATTGTTCAGTTTGCTTGGTTGCCCTCCTGTATTTCAGAAAAATTAGTTATTAGCTACTAATTAAATGTAGAAATGGGTTACCACTCAGCATAATTGATCACAAAATCATCCATAAGATGCAGTTAGTGAATCGAAAACTGTTCAGAGTTCTTACATGAACTTGATGGAACAGTTGCTTCCAAGTTTTCACGGCTGTGATGGAGTCATAGCGGGATAGATTCAAATGTTCTGCTACAGTGTGTGCCCATACATTTTTTATATCCCTTATACACTCCTTAATATGTACTTGATATTTTTAATATGTACATACAGCGTACTTGAAAATGATTTGACTGAAATGTGTTGCTGCCATAGACAGCAAGAGATTTCAGCCAAATTATTGTCAATATACTGTATACAACAACTTTCTCATATGGCTTTCTTAAAATTGATACACGTGGACGGAACAGTACTAGATTATAATTATGAGCTGTCGAGCTACTGCACAGACTCAGGGTTTCTCATAAGATTCCTTTTGAGGGTATAGACCCCCAAAATGCAACTTGGGAACCCCAAAAGTTGTGGGGCGGTGGGTCCCTTGGGAGATGGTGTACCTGAAAATCTTGTATGATCATTAAATGCTAATTAGTTATAGGTTTTGTACAAACATACCCACAAAAGCTAGGATTGGACCACTATAATTCATAACTATGAGCCAGTTATTCCAGCGGTCAATTTTCAAAAATTGTCTGCAAGTGGACATTTTTTATGTGAAAATTTAAGTTTTCCTGAAAAAACTTGAATGTTAAATGGTTAACAGTTAAGCTGGTCACAAATGGTTTCGACAGAGGTCTTGAGAAATATCCATTTGCAGATCAATAACCATATTTTTGAAAATTTACTACTGGAATGTATGGCTCGAGAAGCGAGTCAGTCACTCCAGTGGTAAATTTGCAAAAAAATAATATTTACAAGGTCTGCAAATGAACATTTTCTATCAGAAAAAAAATTGAGCATTAAATGGCAAATTGAGCATCTGTGTTTAGTGATCGTCTTTTACTGTGTATCCAGACTTCACCACATTTAGATAAAAAATAGCAACAGCTTCCATGTACGCTAACACAATCATTACTCTTAATTAGTATAATTCATATTAATTGTATTAAATTAACATATAGAATAATTTCTTTTATCAAATTCACCTTTCCAAAGTATCCATCCATCATTTGACCTCGTATGATGTCATAATCAGCTCAGCACATGTATGATGTCACAATCATTACATCACAAAAGGTTCCATATAGACCGCCATCAAATCTCAAATTGTCCGACACGTTGTATGAATTGTATGTCTTTGTAATTCTCTATTTAATAAACAAGTTGTTGAATATTTTGAAACTAATTTGACTGGTCGCCGTTGCTGCCTTAGGCAGCAACAGCACCCAGTCAAATTAGTTTCAAAATATTCAACAGCTTACCTGTGTAGTTTTTTTTAAATTGATAATCAGGGTGTTCAGAGATCGATCAATCCCAACACGAGCGAAGTGTGGATGGAGCTGAGCTAGAGATGGGCTGAGCATAGCTAAAACTGGAACGGTCCATTGTATCTTTTACTATGCTACGTAACTACATCGTCAGTGGATGCATCTTTCTCTGACACATCACTTTCTGTTTTGCCCATCAGAGTTTCATTGTTACACAAATCTTGTTCATTTTTACACAAATCAGATTCGCTTTTGCACAAATTAGGTTCAGTTTTATCCAAATCTGCTTCGGTGTTGGGCAAATCGGGTTCAGTTTTATGCAAATCAGGTTCTGTTTTGCACAAATCAGGCTCTGTATTATATGAATCTGAATCTTTTTTACACAAATTGGTTTCGGTTTCACGCTCAATTCTAACACGCTCCACCAAATCTGAAATATCCTTATTAACAAGTTCTGCAATTCTACTATCTGATTCTAATTGTGCATCATTTATACCAGCATTAGCGACATCACTTATCAATTCACTATGCGGATTGACAACATCCCGATGCTCATCTTCCTCCAATGGGTCATCTTTAATACTAATATCACTTGCAATACCATCGTGAGAACCATCCCGAATTATTGGTGCCTCAGACATAACAACTTGATCGAGAGATGGAGAGCAACTTTCTCGCTTAATTTCACTTGAATCACTTTCTTGAAGGGGATCAACAATGTCAGACAGCCTTTCACCTACGGCATTCATATCAGTATTTTTAATACGGTCATATGTCGGTGTATCATAATCGGAACCAGAATCGGGTTCAAAATCATCATCAAAATCATTGACTCTCACATGATCTCCATGTTCTGTTTCATCTTCTAAATGTGGATACACTTTCTCATTAAAATTACTTTCAGCATTCCTTCCAATATCGTCACCTAGTTCACCTTCATCTTCTAATTCATCATGTAAATCACGTTCAGGTTCCAATTCCGCTTTTACACCGTGTGCAAAATTTAATTCATCATGTAAATCACGTTCAGGTTCTAATTCGGCTTTTACACCGTGTGCAAAATCTAATTCATCATGTAAATCATGTTCAGGTTCCAATTCCGCTTTTACACTGTGTGCAAAATCTAATTCATCATGTAAATCACGTTCAGGTTCCAATTCCGCTTTTACACTGTGTGCAAAATCTAATTCATCATGTAAATCACGTTCAGGTTCTAATTCTGCTTTTACACCGTGTTCATAGTCTAAATCATCATGTAAATCATGTTCAGGTTCTACTTCAGATCGTACATAACAGTCAGATTCTAATTCATCTTGTAATTCATTTTCAGGATTTACTTCATGTTTTACATGACACTCGGGTTCACATTCTTCATGTGAATCATACCCAGGTTCAAACTCAGACTTTTCATCCACATTAATACCATCAATTACATCAGAGTCTTCATATTCATATTTAAATTCAGGTTCATATCTGACATTTGGACTATAATCCTGAGTGTGTGGATATAATGATCCGTCATTCGCACCAAAATTAGATGTATCTTCCTCATCTGTATAGCTCCCTTCATCACCACCGCTCTCATGTGTGACATCCTGGTAAACAAAAATAGAATAATAGTTTATCTTATTAACACAACAATGGTTGTCAGCGAAAAATCTCCTCTGTAGTGGAACATTTGTCCATTTGTAGTCAAGAGGATGAGTGTTGGAAAAATTACCACTGAAATATCAGTTATTACAATGGTAAATTTTCACAATTTTTGGCTTGCAAATGGACATTCATTAAGATAAAGAAAAGGTTGTTTTACTCAATCAATGTTTGCATTTACAGGACAAGAAAATACTATTTTTTTAAATTCACAACTGGTATGTGACTGGTTCGGTTACCGAGTCAATTATTCCAGTGATCAATTTTTAAGAATGGTCTTCTCTTGACCTGCAAATGGACATTGCCGAAGTCCACTGCAGAGGCCAGATCTCGACGCCTTGAACAGAACTGTGTTAATTACTAATAGAAGCCCAGTTCTGGTGACATGTATCCCTACTTAGGATCAAGCATAATCCTGCTAATTTAATCAAACTCTAAAGAAAATGTATTAACCCTAAGCACCATTCTGATGTCAATATTCTATGTTTTACTACATGTATGTCAATATCAAAGAAACCGGTGTACATTTTTAAACAATTTTGGTGGAAGATGTTGCTGTCTACGACAGCATCATCTCCCACCAAATTTGTTGAAAAATTAACACCGGTTTATCTTTTATTTTAATTTGAAAAATTACAATTTTGACAGCAGAGTGATAAGTGTTAATGGTAATAATTCTGGCAAATATAAACAAACTTCACTGGCACACAATTCTATGTGAAGCCTATCTCATAATGGATCCATGTAACCAATGCAAAGTGAATCAAAGTAGGCTAGTTCTAGATTATTGCTCTAGACATCAGTGGGCAAGTGCATATTACAGTAATCAGAAAACTACGTCCCACATATATATCTCTGTATATAACATACGGAAATACGTTGGAGGTAGTCTTACAATCATTTTATGCAATTCGCCATAGATTACTAGACAATTTCATAAGGGGAGATAACTGTGGCACAATCAACTTTCTGGAGTTACAATTCTGCAGGCCTCATTGCGGGTGAAAAGAAATGTAAGAAATTATTATAAATCTAGGACTGCATCCCACATTTCGTGCACATTTGTTTTGCAGAATATTACCCATCACAAGTGGTGCTGTTATTATGTTAAGGTATGGTATGCCATTGTATAGGACATTGTATAGCATGTCATGCAATGGTATCATATAGGGCCGGGCATTTTATTGAGCCCTCGATGGTTTAAATAACCAAAAGATGTAAATATATTGAGAAGATTTGAAAACTATTTTCATTATGATGGAAACTAGATGAAATGATGGTATAGAACAAATTTCGAAAGAATTATTGAGTTGGATAAGCCCGTTATGAATTACAAGCTTTAACATTGACCTAATTCTTTGCACAAGCCAGATGAAGCATGCCATTTGAATCGATATGTCAAGCGGCCCTTCACTTAACTTAAAAAGTATGACTACGCTAATAAATCAAACTAGCCAGAAATGGATAAATCTGATTTGTCATCCAAGTATACAATGTCATAATCAATTACGTCACAATCAAAATGCATAATGAATGATGTGTCTAGAACATTGAATAGTCTGTCATGTGTACGAATTGTATGGCTTTACTATTTAATCAACATTCTGTTCATTATTTTGAAACTAATTTGACATAGGCAGCAACAGGACCAAGTAAAATTAGTTTCTAAATATTCAACAGGTTAGAGGTGTACCTGTATACTTACCTTGAACTGGACAATCTGGGAGTTCAGGATTCAAAATATATAAATCGATCCCAAAATGTTCAGTGTGGGCAGAGCTTAGCTAGAAATGGGCGGGGCCTAGCTAGAAATGCATGGGACCAAGCTAGAAATGGGTGGGGCCTAGCTAGAAATGTGTGGGGCCTAGCTAGAAATGCATGGGACCAAGCTAGAAATGGGTGGGGCCTACCTAGAAATGGGTGGGGCCTAGCTAGAAATGCATGGGGCCTAGCTAGAAATGGGCAGAGCTTAGCTAGAAATGCATGGGGCCTAGCTAGAAATGCATGGGGCCTAGCTAGAAATGTGTGGGGCCTAGCTAGAAATGGATACATACCTCTAATGAGATTAGTTATGCTGTAAAAGATACTATGTTAAAAAAATCTGTTGCCTGTAGCAACAATGGCGTCCAGTCAAATTATTTTCAAGAAGTGGGAAAAGTACAACCACCGTGAGGCCTGCTTCAATGAGCATATTTTTGACAAATTTTAATTTAGGACATATATGATACATAGATGATCTGAAACGAGGTCCCATTTTATATCAATATTATCAACCGAGCCAAACATTTTCTCATTGCACAAGATTTCGTGAAAGCAATGTGATAATTTTCGACGCAATTAACAATAATTCTATTTATCATATAAACTGATATTTTTACAAATTTCCAAATAAAATCGATCCCTGAAACCCGTTTGGACGCATCATTTTGCGGTGTTTTTGTCACTGGGATGCATCACTTTGCTAAAAGATCTGACCGCAATGCACCGCAAAAAATAATCAGGCATGTCAAAATTGAGTAACCCATTTTTTAAGTTCACGCGGAGGTTATGCAAAAATTCCTGGCGCAGTCTATTTTTGGGTTACACAGTTTTTGTATTCTGTACATCAATATGTTGAAAAGGATACGCAAAATGAAACGGGTTACCTAAAATAAATTTGCATAACCCCAAAATGGGTTATGCATATTTTCAATTTTGACAGGCCTGTTAATGGCACACAAAACATTATTATTTCAGGATTTAAATTACTTTTAATCCAACTTTTTAAATTTCAGTGGCTATCACTCAAATTTACAAACATATTTCATAACTAGCTAGTATACACGTATATATATTACACAATTTAAATCAACACCAAAGCGTTTCCCGTCTTATCTACATTTTCGACGGCGTCGTCATCGCTAGGATGCACTTGTGGACATGTGGGATTAATGTGTTATTTAACCAATGAAAATATTTGTTATTCATTATCTAACCAATGAAAATCTTTCGTTGAATATTACATGTGAGTTCATATTGAGAACTATTACATCGGCTGAAAGCCTTGTTTATATTCTGATAAAATTGGTTAATAGCCCACCCGGTTTGCCACTCGAGAAATAATATTAGCCTTTGCTAATTTCTACAAGTGAATTCCAGGCTACTGATCTCAGAGCAGTAATCTAACCCTTTACCATATTATTACCTGTGGGTTTACAATTGGTATGGCAGATTTAACGCGCCGTACAGGTGAACGGGGTGGCTGGTGTATGTCTGCCATGTAGAATATTGTTCCGCCTCTGTACACCTCCTTTGCTACACCCTGATGAGAAGCAAAACACAAACTACGTCAAACATAATCATATAAATTAACCCTCGAATTTGTTCAAGAAAATTTCCTTTTGAAAATTAACCACTAGAATGACTGGCTCAGTTATCGAGCCAGTCATTCCAGTGGTAAATTTTCAAAAATAGTCTTTTCTTGGTCTGCAAATGACATTTCTCAAGACAACTGTAGAAGCCGTTTTTAGCTGATATGAGTGTTAAAGGGTTAAACTTCAAGATTTGTTAGGAAAATTAAAATCTCTACTTACTGAATGTCCAGTTGCAGGTCAATTCTATTTTTGAAGATTTATCACTGTAATTGACCTTTTATCCATCCATCATATGACTTCATAATCAACTACATGACATGTAGGGTGACATCATAATCATTACGTCATAAATGATTCGATTTAGTCTGTCTTAAATACTCAATAGTTTGACACGTTGTACGAATTGTACGACTCTACTATTTAATAAAGATGCTGTTGGATATTTTGAAACTAACTTGACTCGACGCTGCCATAGGCAGCAACAGCACCCAGTCAAATTAGTTTCGAAATATTCAACAGTTTACCTGTAGGTTTTTTTGGGGGGAAACTGTTACTGCCATAGTCATAGTATGTCTTTACCTGTATAGTTTTCTGGAAATTGATAGTCAGGGAGTTCAGGGATCAGATCACGAGCGCGGTGTGGGTGGAGCTTGGCTAGAAATGAGCAGGACATGGCTAAAACTGGACAGGTCCATTACAGGCTCAGGTACTATTGGCCTTCTAGTGGCCATTCATCAAGACCACTCTCATCTCATGACTGTAATTGCTGGCTCGCTTAGTCATTAACCCTTTAACTTTCATATCAGCCAAAAACGTCTTATGCAGTGGTCTTGAGAAATGTGTATTTGCAGACCAAGAGAAATCCATTTTTGAAAATTTACCACTGGAATGACTGGCTCGATATCCGAGCGTCATTCCAGGGATAAATTCTCAAAAATAGTCTTATCTTAGTCTGCAATGGACATTTTCTATGAGAAACTTGAAATTTTCTTGAACAAATTCAAGCGTTAAATGGTTAAATGAATATAACTTTTCTTTCCAAATTCATACAGAAATTTAACATTTACGGACCAAAATGAAAATACGACAGAAACGAATCATGATTCAGAAACATTCAAATGTAAAATGTGTGAGGTGATATTGAGTGTTTTCGGGTGATATTGAGCATTTTCGATTGGGCTAGTGTTGTCCACACTAGTGTCAGGTTGAATTCGTTTGTGTGAGTTCAGCAGAGTTTAATAACAATCGTTATAATGTAGGTTCGGGGCCATCTGGTATTAACACAGTGAAGGCCCATAACCTGCATTATCTTGGCATGATTATGTCATCATAATTGAATCCATGTGACATCACAACAAAAGTGCTGCAGAACTGGCGCCAACGAATTTATTCTAAAACCTATTCATTTGCGTGAGTTCTGCAAAACTGTTGTTGTGACGTCACATAGATTTAATTATGCCATGATAACGCAAGTTATGGGCCTTAACTGTGTTAATACTGAGCAGCCCAGAACCTGCATTATCATACTTGTTATTTAACTATGCTAAACTCGCACAAACGAATTCAAGCCGACACTAGTGTTGACACCACTAGCCCAATCGAAAACGCTCATTGGTTTTCCAAAACAAGAACATAAATAGGGTGGAAATAAATAAAAAATCTGGTTGATCTATATCACGTCATTCATGACGTAATTGATTATAGCGTTAACCTACATGTGATATAGTTGATTATGATGTCATGTGATTGACTGAGAAATTGGATTCGTCTATAGTGATGCAACGATTCATAAAACCTTTAATTAAAGAAGCTACTTGTGTACATCGTCCAGTCCGTTTGACGACAATTTCTTTATGCTTTTAAAACTAACTCTGAATGTAAGAGTTTGCTTATTACACTCTGTGTTAACTTTCAGTTCTGATTCATGTCCCGGTAGCCTGTGAAATCATTAGTTTTAAAAACATAAAGAAATTGTCGTCAAACGGACTGGACGATGTAGCTTCTTTAATTAAAGGTTTTATGAATCGTTGCATCACTATAGACGAATCCAATTTCTGATATAGTCTGTCATAAACTCTTAATAGTCCGTCAAGTTGTACGAATTGTATGTCATTACTATTTAATAAATGTTCTGTTGAATATTCTGAAACTAATTTGACTGGACAGCAAGCAACAGCACTTAGTCAAATTAGTTTCAAAATAGTCAACAGATTACCTGTATAGCTTTCTGCAAATTGAGATTGAGAACATGCAGAGATCGGTTGATCCCAAGATGGGCAAAGTGCGGGTGAAGCTTAGATAAAGATATGATTCCTCCATTGATACCCAGGAACCTCAGGGCCGGTAACAGAACCAGTCATTCCAGTGGTGAATTTTCAGAAATAGTCTTCTCTTGGCCTGCAAATGTACACTGACTAAGCAAAACTTATTTATGACTGTCTCGGTTATTGAACCAGTTATAAATTTTCAAGAATTGCATTCTGCAAACGGACATTCCTCAAGACCACTGCAGAGTGCAGTTTTGGTTAGCTTCCTTATCAAAGGGTCAAACTATTGTAATAATGTATAAGTGGCCATTATAAGCTTATAAAAGTGGACACATGAATTTTCCCCCATCCTACCTCAGACGTCTGACTGGGACTTCTCTGTAGTTCTGGATGGTAATAGGTTGTTCCGCCTCGTATCACCTCCTTAGCCTAAAATAGACAATGACTTATAAGTTTATATCATGTATATCATTAACTTTTAGCACGCAAAATTTCTGATGAACTGGTGTTCATTTTTCAACAAATTTGGAGGAAGATGTTGCTGTCTATGACAGCAACATCTTCTACCAAATTTGTTGTAAAATGTACTCTAATATAGTCGGTATTGATGCAGTAATAGACTATTGCCAACAAAATGGTAACAGTTAAAGGGGCACTAATCTCATCTCAAATATTGTATTGTGCTGAAGACTATTTAAAAAAATTTAACACTGGCCACGCTGGAATGCCTGGCTCAATAATCACGGGTAGTTCTGCTGATAATTTTTTAAAACAAATTTTGATCTCTTGGCCGGCAAATTCAGTAAACAAACATCTGGCTTTTCTAACCATTAACCCTTTCAGCACTCATACAGGAAAATGGTTGAATATTTTGAAACAGATTTGACTGGAAGCCATTGCTGCCTTACGCAGGATTGGCTTCTAGTAAAATTACTTTCAAAATATTCGACGGATTAGGTTTTATAGCCCTTTTACCAGGGACTTGTCTGTGAGGTCAAGTAAATCATAATATTTGCCGAGTGAATGTTCATTTGCGGATCAGAAGCTTATTTTTGAAAATTGACCACTGGAATGACTGACTCAGCTATCAAGCCAGCCATTCCAGTTGTAAATTTTCAAAAATAGTCTTCTCTTGAACGGCAAATGGACAATCCTCATTCTTTCTGTTTCCTTCCTTCCTTTCTTTCCTTCATTCCCGTCCATTCTTTCATTATTTTGTTTATTTTATTTATTTATTTAGTCACTTATTTTTTTTTAAATTCATTTCTAATAATTTTATTTTCTACCTTTAGAAATACAATCTGGACAACAAATCCAATTCTATTTCTTCTGACCGCCATGATTACTAATCCCTCTCAAGTCATTGTTACAGTGGTTTAATGCCGTTCATGAATGACTGATCTCTGTATTTGACGTGCACTAATTCTTGTACATAATCTCTGTACATATTCCACTCGCTACCTGATTAAGCACATTTATGTGCGAAAGCGTGTCAAAATAAATAAAGTTAGTCTACAAAATGTACCCCCTCTAATCTTTTTCATCCTTTCAGTAACAGATTTCCAAGATCTAGCTGCTGTTCAACCAAAACCATACAGTATGGTGTCCGCATACAACACATACAATATATAAATACTGTAGAAAAACAAAATATACATTCATTAACAATATATACACAATTATACATACATGTATACACAATATAACAGTGGGCATATCTACGGAGTCCCAGTTAGGTGGCCATAATACATGTTAAATCATCATCAATTTCAATAGGTTTTTTCTCCACATCTGACTCAAATCGGCCTATTAAATTTGAAACTGAATTGACAAATCTTTGGCATTATGACTTAAAATGCTATCATATTGGTAGGGGGTAAATTACATATTTAGAAACCTTTTCACTGTTAAATATAGGAGTTATTTACCTATGTCATGTAGTGTGTGTGTGTGGTTTCAATTAATGGAATCGTACACATTGCATGCATTCTTAATTTAGGGCATACCAATTAACTTTTTTGTTTTACAAATGCTACTATGAGAAAATTCCATTTGCTCCCCAGGAGAAGACTGCTTTTGAAAATCTACCACTGGAATGGCTGGCTCGAGCCAGCCATTCCAGTGGTACATTTTCAAAACTATTCTTCTTCTGGCTTGCAAATGGACACTCACTGAGAAAACTTGATCAATCTTGACAATGGACCTTGCCCCGCCCATCACTAGCTAAGCTCCACCCACACCCCGCCGTGTTGGGATTGATCGATCCCCAAACGCCCTAGCTATCAATTTCCTGAAATCTATACAGGGAAGCTGTTGAACATTTTGTAACTAATTTGACTGGGTTCTGTTGCTGCCTATGGCAGCAACAGCGCCCAGTCAAATTAGTTTCAAAATATTCAACAGAATATTTATTAAATAGTAAAAGCAAACAATTTGTACAACAACGCATAGACCGTCTTCAAATATGTGTTCGTGACGTACTTATCGACGTCATTCATTATGATGTCATTCATTATGATGTCATTCTACACATCACGCAGTTCATTATGACATCATATGTGTTAAACATTGAATTAAGTTAACAAACATTATGTGCAATACGGTACGCTACAAATGTACTCTTCAGTCCCGGACATTCTCGGCAACACTCGGTCATATCCGTGGCTTGGATGTACATGAACGAATGTCATGTGAGAAGCGTACAAGCGGAAGAGAAGCGGGCATTCGAGTATGAGCGAGCGTCCGATTAACTAGAGAAAGCGTTGTCTCTAATGTAACAAGTAAGTTACTATGATCAGTTTATCATGGTAGCAGAGCGTGGTTACAAATAAAAACAAGTTTGTGATGCGTAATAGCGAACATTTTATGAGTTTAAAGCGGAATCTAGCGATTCTCGGTTGTGTGATAGTATACTCGGTGTTAGTGTCGAACGTTGTTGTGAAAACGAACAAGATGGCGGCAAGAGGAAATTATAAATCTCCGCCGATCTTTGATGGATTTAAGCCTTACAGCCGGTGGGTTGAAGAAATTAAGGTATGGCAAATTGTAACTGCCTTAGCTAAAAATAAACAGAGCCCTGCGATAGCATTGTCTTTGCCTGAGCGTGACTCAATTCGTGATAAAGTGTTTAGTGAGCTCTCGGTTGATGAACTACATACAGATAATGGAGTAGATACACTAATTACGTTTTTGGATGCTATTTATAAAAAAGATGAACTTTCCTCAGCATATGAAGCGTATACAAATTTTGACAGATACAAGAAAACATCTGAAGTGTCCATGGAAAATTATGTCACTGAATTTGAAAAACTGTATAATAAAACAAAGAAACATAACATGGCTTTACCAGAAGCAGTTTTGGCATTCAAATTATTGGACGGATCCGGTTTAGATCACAAAGATAGACAATTAGTATTAACAGGTGTAAATTATAATGATATTGCAACCTTGCTTAAACAAATGACTCAGTCATTAAAGAAATTTTTCGGTAGTCAGTCAATGCCGATTGGAGCTGATGCAGGATTAAATATTAAATTGGAACAAACCTACCTCTCAGAGGAAAATGAAGTCTATTATAATGCGCGGCGTGGCTATGGCTATGGTCGATACAACACTCGTGGCCGTAGTCGTTTTTCTAGAAATAATGCTAGATATTCAACTAATAGAAGAGCAGCTTTCAGTGGTAGAGGATATAGAGAACAATATGAAACAGATGTAAATAATAAGTGTCTTCTCAATCCAGTAGGATCTGATGGTAGAACTATGAAATGTGTTATATGCGAATCAATGCTTCATTTTGCTAAAAACTGTCCTCATTCAAACGAAAATATTGAGAAATCTAAAAATGACATTAAGGATGAAGAGGCTGTTTTGTTTACTGGTAATATGGCTCAGGAAATGACAGTATTAGTATGTGAAGCCATGAACTCTGCTGTCTTAGATAGCGCCTGCAGTTCAACAGTTGCTGGAAACACTTGGATGAACTGTTATTTAGATACTCTTAGTTCAGATAAGCTAGATCGTGTAGTTAGAGAGAAAAGTGACACTGTGTTCAGATTTGGAGGAGGTGAACGGTTAAAATCTAAAGAAAAAGTAACATTTCCATGTGAAATCTCGGGTGTAAAATGTACTGTAACTACAGATATTGTTGATAGCGACATTCCATTATTGCTAGGCAAGCCATCAATGAAAGCCGCCAAAGTGATTTTAGATTTGGAACATGATAGAGCTTCTATTTTTGGACAGGAAATAGACTTACAATGTACTTCCTCCGGCCATTATTGTATTCCTTTTGATGAGCCTAACATGCCAGTTGATGATTCATTTCAAGTACTGTTCAATATGGATGATAAATCTTCAAAACAAAAACATTCCATTCTACTAAAGCTTCATAAACAATTTGCTCATCCAACTACTCGTCGTCTTATGTTGCTATTGCAAGATGCGGGAATTGATGATGTAGAAACAAAATCAATAATTGAACAAATAACTGAGAATTGTGAAATATGTAGAAAGTTCAAGAAATCTCCTGCTAAACCAGTAGTATGCTTGCCTTTAGCTACAAAATTCAATGAGGTAGTGGCTATGGATCTTAGTTTTAAATGCAAACACATATATTCTTCATCTTATCGATCTAGCTACAAGATTTAGCCTGGCTGCTGTAATTCGAAAAAAAACACCCGAAATTATAATGGACACTGTTCTCAAACTCTGGATAGGTAGTGGTATGGGTCCCCCCGCAAAATTTTTGGCGGATAACGGAGGGGAGTTTGCTAATGAAAAGTACAGAGATATGGCTGAGAATTTAAACATAGAAGTATGGAATACTGCTGCATCAAGTCCTTGGCAAAACGGTGAATGTGAAAGAAACCATGCTGTTGTGGATGATTGTCTCAAAAAGCTTCTTAATGATGATCCCAAATTGGATCTTGAAACTGCCTTAGTCTGGGCTATCAATGCCAAAAACTCTTTACAAATGGTTCATGGGTGGAGTCCTTATCAATTAGTGTTTGGTTGTAATCCCAATCTTCCATCCATACTGATAGACAAGCCACCAGCACTCGCCGGTATCACAGTTAGTGACCTTTTTGCCAAGCACATTAATGCAATTCATGCCAGTAGAAAAGCTTTCATTGAAGCAGAATCTTCTAATAGAATTCGCAGAGCACTAAGATATCAAATTAGACCTTCAGATACTGGATATCAAATGGGTGACAATGTGTATTATAAGGTTAATAATAAATGGAAAGGGCCAGGAAAAGTACTGGGTCAAGATGGGAAAATAGTTTTTGTCCGTCATGGTAGTGTTTATGTCAGAGTGCATCCGTGTAGACTTTTAAGAGTTGGGGAGGAATTCAAACATTGTGCTAATCCAAGTCAACAGGACAATGTAAATAATGAATGTGATGGCAGTCTGTCAGATGAGAATGATGTAGGTGAGTCAGGCATGCCTGGTAAGAATACTGTTGAAAATACTGATTGTCAAAACATGTCTGAGAATAAACGACCTAAGGTTAAAACTAAAATTAAGTATCTACTAGTGGGTAGTGATAACTGGTTAGAAGCAGAAATAATTAGTCGTGCAGGTAAAGCCACTGGAAAATATAAACATTGTTTTAATATTAAGGATAGAAATAATATTATAAGAGAGTTAGATTTTCAGAATGATATTGAAGAGTGGTCAATAATTACTGAATTTAGCAATGTTTCAGATGATAGTGTATCTATTGAATTACCTGTAGATCAAGATGTGAGCGAGGCTAGTAGCTGTCATAACGAATATGAAGTTAAAGTAGCTAAAGACATAGAACTTGATAATTGGAAAGATTTTCATGTGTATGAAGAGGTTAAAGACACAGGTCAACCATTTTTGTCTACACGTTGGGTTATTACAGATAAAATTGTTGGCGATCAAAAACATGTTAAGGCTAGATTGGTTGCCAGAGGCTTTGAGGAATATGAAAACGTTCAAAGTGATTCTCCTACAGCTAGCAAAGATACACTCAGAATATTCTTAGCATTGTCATCAACTTTTACCTAGGAATGTAGAACTATTGATATAAAGGCAACATTTTTGCAAAGTAATCCCATAAGTCGAGAAATTTATCTTAAACTTCCTGTGGAAGTTGATGCGGATGGTGTGCTATGGAAGTTGAAAAAGTGTGTGTATGGCTTGAATGATGCTTCAAGGGCATGGTATTTTAGTGTTCGTGATGAATTATTGAAACTCAATTCAGTACAATCTGAAAGAGATCCAGCTTTATTCTTCTGGCATGACAAAGATTCTTTAATTGGTCTGTTCCTTATGCACGTAGATGACTTTATCTGGTCTGGGACTGATAATTTTGAAACTAATGTAATAAATAAAGTTAGATCTACCTTTCAAGTTGGTAAACAGGAAAAGGGACATTTTAAGTATATTGGCTTAGAAATCCACCACATTGATAGAGGCATCATACTAGATCAGCAGTCATATGTAAATAACCTATCAGTAATTCCATCATCTATAGATATGTAAATAGGTTGTGAAAATAAGTTTGCGTAGTTCGTGTTTATTTGCAATTAAACAAAAATAAAAAATAAAAATTGGGAGTGTGTTAAACATTGAATTAAGTTAACAAACATTATGTGCAATACGGTACGCTACAAATGTACTCTTCAGTCCCGGACATTCTCGGCAACACTCGGTCATATCCGTGGCTTGGATGTACATGAACGAATGTCATGTGAGAAGCGTACAAGCGGAAGAGAAGCGGGCATTCGAGTATGAGCGAGCGTCCGATTAACTAGAGAAAGCGTTGTCTCTAATGTAACAAGTAAGTTACTATGATCAGTTTATCATGGCTGATAGAGCTTTTTACAACTCTGCGAATTTTACTTGATTTCCATGAAAGGACACAGCATGTTTGTTCTATACCGGTTAAGAAAATGATATGACCACCTCCACTCGAAACACCATCACTAAGATTCGCATATGAGGCATCGCTATAAACTATTAGCCGCAAATCCTTCACATTTCCAAGACGAGGAAAAAGTATTTTGCAGTCACATGAAGACTTTAAATTTTTAATCGTCTTATTAGCTCTAATAATGTCTTCAACTTTGGGATTTTTAGTAGAAATAGATAGTTCTAGGAACTCATAACTAGCATCAGGTCTTGTTTGACTAGTTACCCAATTAATTTAGCCAATAGCACTACGCAATTTGGTAATCTCATCTTTTTTTAAGGAATCTTGTTTTTGTATTGATCTGGCCGTACTTAGTGGAACTAATGTAATGTAACAAGCGTCATGTTATGGCAGATTCAAATACTGGTCACAAAATATCTCAGCTACCCGGTAACCTGGATGGCTACTCTGGAAAGGTCCATTAGCCTGATGAAACGATTAATATTGCAACAGCTTAAGATATCCGAGCTAGAAATTGTGAATTACTTTTATTCCCGCCGCCCCCCCCCCCCCCCCCCCCCCCCCCCCCCCCCCCCTCTCCGATCGTGCGCTTTGTGTCGAAATTTTTGTAAAACAAAACATTGGTCTGACCTTATAGCTAGTTTCTAAAACACATTTTTTTACCATGTAATCCAGCGTGCTCGTTAATACGCACACGCTTCCTGAAAATTAGCATATTTGCTTTTTGAATGCCCGTTTGCGGGACGAGGGATGGCTGGTTTTGGGAGTTTACGACTGGAAGGACTGGCCCGGTTATCGGGTCAGTCATTTCAGTTGTAGATTTTCAGCTCCTGGTCTACAACTGGGCACTCCTCTAGACCACTAAGAAGGCCGGGCTTGGCCGGTGTCGACACTAAAGGGTCAAAATTATACTCCTCCTAAACGCCTTGGCGTCTCTCTCTCTCTCTCGCCCCCCCCCCTCCCTCCCTCCCTCCCTCTTTCTCTCTCTCATATATAAATACTCAATATGATGAAATACTCAATATGATGTACATGTATTATAATATTTAATCTGTTTATACGTTTACTTTGTTATTTTGTGTATATGTTTATGCTTGCCGCCTATACATTTTTTCTGTAGGGAGAGGGCTTTTCTAAGTTTCGAACAATTTGTGCCCAATCCCATTGTAATATATGCAATAAAATATGTTTTTAAAAAATTAAAAAATTAAAAAACCGCACACGGTTCACTTACCTGATCTACCGTTGTTGGTGAGGGATACCGAGGCACCACAGGCTGTGCTGGTGTGGGGGTTGTCGGTGATGATGGAATCGGAGCCGCCGGATGGAAGACTGCAGTGGACGGCAGCGGTGGAGGCGGTGCTTGAGGCAGGCTGGCTCCATATATTAAGGGTGTCTGTGTGGTTACAGCAGCAGCAGGAGCATAAGGTATTATGTTGAATTGAGGTGCTAACAATGGCGGAGGCGGTTGTCTTGGACGTGCAACAACTGCTGGTATGAGAACCGGACTTGGAATCGGTGCAATGAGTCTAGGCGTATTCTGAAGGGCAGCGGAAGACACTAGAAATAGAATAATTTATAGACAATTCAGTGTTCATAGTCCCATTAAGGTGCAAAATCTAACATTTAAATTGAGCTGCGTGTTTTACAACGATAGCAACCATAAATTTTGTTCAAGAAAACTTCAATTTGCATAACAAGACAATTTATGAAAATTTACCACTGGACACGACTGGCGCAGTTATCAAACCAGTCATTCCACTAGTAGATTTTCAAAAATAGTCTTCTCTTGCCCTGCAAATGGACATTTTACAAGACCACTACACAAACCGTTTTGGCTGACTTGATTACTCAAAGTTAAGGATATTGTTTAAACACACCCAAGGATTTTTAACTATTTAATGGTCAGGTCAGCAAAACTTGGCTTTTGCAGTGGTCTTGAGGAATGTACATTAGCAGGCCAAGAGCCTATTTTAAAATTTACCACTGAAATTACTGGCTTGAGAATCGCGCCAGTATTTCCAGTGGTAATGTTCAAAGATAGTCTTCTCTTGGCCTGCAAATGGACATCCTCTAAGGAAACATTATAATTCCCTTGGAAGATCTTGGCCATTACAGGGTTACATATAAAACGACTATCATTATATTATATGCTGCTGTGTACTTCTACCCTACAGGGAATAAACATTTCATGAAAAGTTGAAAATATATATGTTTTCTCGTGCTAAATTAAAATAATTTCACGTCAATTTGCTAAATGCAAACCCCTTAACCAACAGGTCTGCCAAAAATGCTTCTGTAGTTGTCACGAGATATCCATTTGCAGACCAGAAGACTACTTTTTGAAAATTTACCACTGGAATTTACCAGTGGAAAATTAAAAAAAAAAATCATTTCTTGCAAGGCAAATGGATATTGTCTATGAGAAAATTAGTTTTCTTGAACAAATTTGAGGGCTAAAGGGCTAAGTACCTTGAATTCAAGCGCTTTCAAGGATCAATATGTCATGTAAAGACTGTTCTGACTGACAATCGAGACTTAATTTCAGGCCATTCATAAACCACTTATACAAACCATACCTGGCACAGCATATTGCACAGCCGGCGGTAATATCCTGGGCTGAAACACATGCTGTCTGCCTGAAGCGGTTGGTGAAGCAACAGATGCTGGTGGAGGCACTGTTTGACGTGCTGGCTGTTGTTGTCGTGGTAGTTGTTGTCGCGGTGGTGGTTGCCGTGGAGGTTGTTGGTGTGGCGCTTGATGCCGTGGCGGCGGTTGTTGACTTGTTGGAGCCACTCTGTCCAGCGCTGGTGCTGATGCAGTCACTGCAGTATTGGGAGGCATTTGCTGTGGTGGAATAGCACCACCCGCATTTGAAAGATGTGGGTGAAAAATTGGCGAGGAAAAGCCAGCTGTAAACAACAAGATAAATAACAAGTACATGTAATAGAGCATTTAGCCTTTAGCTTAACAAAAATAAAAAATAAAAACAAATATATGCTGTGGTTAATCTTTTATCAGTGTGATCTTGACCTCTGACCTCCCTAATATTTTTATCATGTTGCATAATATATGGTCAATGAAAATTTTAAGAATGATTTTCAAAGCATTACCACCATGATATAGACTTTCAACACGTCTCGAAGAAATCTATTTCTGAAATATTACCATTAGAATGTCTGGCCGATAATCGAGTCAGTCATTTCAGTGGTAAATTTTAAAAGTACTCTTCTCTTGCCCTGCAAATAGACATTTACAAAGCAAGAATTTCAATTTTCTTAACCAATCTTGTCCATGAAATGGCTAACATAGAGAACTTATTGTCAATATGTTGTACCTCTCTGAGCAAACATTAGGCTTATGCGATTATTGCTTTGAATGATCAGGATTGATTCTTTAAGAATAATCGTGATTACTCGATTAATCATCCTGTGTTGATATTACCCAGATATAACAGCAAAGGCATACCAGTGAGGAAAGCTGCAATGGTGTTTAGAAATGTCCATTTGCAGGCCAAGAGAAGACTATTTTTGGAACTATATCAATGGAATTTGCCTGGCTCACATCGAGCCAGTCATTCCAGTGATACATTTTCAAAAATAGTGTTCTCCTGACATGCAAATGCACATATATTCGCTGAGCAAAATGTTAATTTTAAAGAGTATTTAAAAGGTAGGTTTTGAAATATTTTATGCAGTAGAAATTATTCACAATGATATGATTATTTAATTTTATTTAAATTCATGATTTAAAAAATAATCACATTTTTTTATTTAATCGTGTAATTGTGCAAACCCAGTAAACATGCAGGCATTTTGCATGTTTAAAATCTCTACGCAGAAACCACTGTGAATAGTGAATTATTGTCTCTCCTAATTAAGCTGGGCCAATGTACTAGATAATTTATAGGCCATGCACACATAATATTACATGTAGCACTTTAATGACAAAATTTGACAAGTAAAACTCCATTTTCTCATAGAATGAATGTGTCCATTTGCAGGACTAGTAGATTATTTTAGAAATTTACCACTAGAATGACTGGCTCGATTAGCGAGCCAGTCATTTCAGTAGCAAAATTAAAAAAATTATCTTCTCTTGGCCTTCAAAGGAACATTTCTCAAGACAACTTCATGCGCCGGTTTGGGCTTGCTTTGTCATGAAAGGCTTAAACGAGCCACATAAACTGACCTTGTGTATAGTAAGAAGCCTGTGAAGCCGTATTCTTAACATCTACAGTCATCTGTTCTGGATGGTTACTATCAGGCAATGGACGTTGACGCTGTGTCGAATAACGTTTTGTTCGATTCTGTGCTGCGTTTTCCAACCTCGGTGGTAACGATGACTGCGGATATCCTTTGATGTCCTGGTCTCGTTGAGAATGCGGTGGTTCATGGTGCTGCTGGTGTTGTTTCTGTTCATATTGCTGTTGTTTATCACGATACTGTTGCGGTTGCTGATGTGGTTGTTGATGCGGGGGTGGATCTCTGAATTGTTGCTGTTGCTTTAACTGCTTTTCTCGGTACTGCTGTTGCTGTTGTTGATGTTGCTGTCGTTCAAGATATTGCTGTTCTGGGGTATCTCTGTTTTGCTGTGATTGCCGATGCTGTTGTTGCTTCTCGTGATATTGCTGCTGTTGAAATTCCGGTTTTGTGCGCAACTGTTGAGGTTTCTGTTGATTTTCATGATACTGAGACGGTTGTTGATCATGTATCTGCCGCTGTTGCAATCGCCGTTCCTGCTCTCTAAATATTTGCTGCTGGTGTTCGTACATTATATCCGGCGGGTCATTGGATGTGGGCTCATTCATCTGATGATTAGGGGGTCGAGATAAATTCAATTTCGGTGTGACTTTTTGGGGTTGAGATGGCGCCGATGATTGTGGTGGATAAGATATTCCCTGTTGGTGTTGCTGCTGTGGCGGCTTAGGAGGTGACTGTTGATGTTGGTGTTGCTGCGGGTGTTGTTGTTGTGAATAATGTTGTTGAGGTGGTGAAGGATCCGCTTGAATCTTCGGTCTAAACTGATTCAGTGCAGGCTCTACAATGCAAAACAGTAATATGTTGAATGAATAACGTTTTAAATTAAGATAATTTCAAGAGAAAATATAGTTGATCAAATGATATTACATGTACTGAAAATCAGGCTATCCTCAGGTGATTAGAAATCTTCTCCCGCTACTGCATGTACTGTTTCTGAATTGACCAGTCCAGCTAGGACTATTAACAATTTCTATTGACAGAATTCAGGATTCAGAGAAAACACATATACGTAAGGAACAAGAAAAGTATTGGATACACCAACTACACTCGCTCAAACCCATGGCATAGGAATCAATCACGTAGACGGGTGATTCTTTAATTACACACATACATGTAGTTTTATTTATACTAACATATCCTACACTAAATTCTGCATCATGTGCGCATACAGAGTACAATAAGTTCCATCAAACAAATATGTCAAATCTTACAGGAAGTTTTTAGTTGTGACTTGCATAAGTCGGTTTGTTAGTCTGTCTATCAGTCTTAAATTTTTTACAAAATATTCCATTGACAGACATTACTAAAACATCTTAAGTTGATGTGTCTCATAGGAATGTTATGTGTTTTACAGGCCACAAAAATTTCACATTCCTGCGGTCCGGGGCAACCACTTTTTACTGTATGGCAAACAACCTTTAACACACTGGTTGCCCTGGGGTGGGGGGGGGGGGGGGGGGGGGAAACCAATAAATTGTGTTATTTTCAGGGCCTGTATAAGTATTCATGGTGCGTCAATTTGCAGAGCAAGAGAAGACTATTTTGAAAATTTACCACTGGAATGACTGGCTCGGTTATCAAGCCAGTCATTCCAGTGGTAAATTTTTAAAAATAGTCTTCTCTTGCTCTGAAAATTGACATTTCTCCAGACCACTGCAGAAGCTGTTTTTGGCTGATATGAGTGTTAAAGGGTTAAATGGTAGAGTTGCTATTCACAAGGATTCTGTAGTCTGTATAGCTTACAACAATACATATTTTCAACAGAATTAAATCTACAGAAATGGGGAAACCTGGAAATCCAGTCGAGCAACCTAATTTAAATGGTGCAGATGTAATTGCACCTGGGGGGGGGGGGGGGGGGGGGGGGGGGGGGGGGGCGTAAAACATAATTTTCGACCCCTGGACTGTTTTGACATGAAGCGACATTTCCTTTTGAAAGTAACTGATACCCATAGCAAATGAGCTCAGTCATGTCAGCACAGAATAGCTCAGAAATGTTAATATTTGTTCAAAGAAAATGTCCATTTGCAGACAACAGAACTGTTTTTGAAAATTTACCACTAGAATGACCGGCTTGGTTATTGAGCCAGTCATTCAAGTGCAAAATTTTCAAAAGTAGGCTTCTCTTGGTCTGGAAATGGAAATTTTCCATGACCACTGCAAAAGCCGTTATTAGCTGATGCGAGTGTTAAAGGGTAACTCATGTTCGACCATATTTAAATTGAGCTAAATATATAACCTCTCACTGACCTTGTCGATTTTCACTTCGCTGAATAGACTCTGCAACCGTCATCTTACTCTCATCGGTAATATCAGGATTGTAACGTGTTTGTCCGACCTTTGTGCGCCTGTCCCGTGAATAAGACTTTCGGCTGGTATTTGGAGCATTTACTACCGTAATAACAATGTTGGTATCTTCAGAGTCTTTCTCCTTCTTCTCGTACTCAACATTTACTTGTGAATTGTTTCTATTCGCGTCTGACCTTGAAGATGTAAAACGACCTGTAGAAATATTCCTATTCATTTTTTCCTCCTCACCATCAAATTCTTCATAATATTCATTCTTCACGTTCGTGTCAATCTGTCGAAAGCTCGAGTTAGTAAATGAACGAGAATTCGTAACCGTCATCGAGGGTACAGGCCACTGACTGGGCCTATTCTGCATATTGTCTGGTTTTGACTGCGCCTGTTCAGGCGCAGTTCTGGATCGGTTTGATTGGGATACAGGTGGCTGTCTGTATGGCATGGGTGGATCATTTCCACGAGGCCATTTCTGTTGCTGTTGCTGCTGCTGCTGCTCCTGCTGTCTAAAATCAGAGTAATCATTGCGAGGCTTACCGGAAGACGACGAGGGTGGAGGTCCAAATCCACCACCACGACGATTTGGTGCATCAAAGCCTCGGTTTCTGGGTCTATCATTGTGATCAAATTCCCTATTTTTCTGGCTGTCATCAAATTCCCTATTTCTGGGTTTCTCATCAAATTCCCTATTTCTGGGTTTCTCATCAAATTCCCTATTTCTGGGTTTCTCATCAAATTCCCTATTTCTCTGTTTGTCATCAAACTCCATATTTCTGGGTTTGTCATTAAATTCAGTATTTCTGGGTCTCTCGTGGACATTTGTACTGTCGGCGTCTTGACCTTGATAACGCTGTGGTGGAGCTCGCGGCGGTCCCTCCTCCCTACGCTGTGGTGGTGGATGCCTAAAGGGTGCGCGATCACCAGTGAATGAGGGTGGTGATGGTCGTTCTTTATTAGGGGGCGGGTGGCGACTTTGGTACATATCTTCATTTTCATGATCTGACTTTGGCCTCGGGGCACGATGCTGCGGTGCTCTGTTTGGTCCCTGAGTTGGCATAAAATCACTGAGACGATTTTTTCGATTCCTAGCATCTTCTCTGAAAAACAACAATATGAACAGCAAAATGCATTAGAATGGAACACATATATACAGCCATTATGATAACAATAATGAAAGTAACAAAGACACAGACACCAGCGACGATAATGACAATTATTAAGATCTTGCTACTAATGAGTTATATTATAACTTTCGTAAAACCAGAATTATGTTTGCAGGAGTGCATCTCACAATGACAATTTTTCATAAAATCTATGATATTCATCCTAAAAATTTGACCAAGCAAAATTATGAATAGCTAATCTGGAGCCTACCGTGACAGGGTCATTCAAGCCAAATTGTCTAGAAATCCACTAGTTAAGCGGCTAATGAGATGTATTTTGACAATTTCCAATAAATTTTTCATAAAATCTAAGATTTTCACCAAAAAATCGACCAATCAAAATTCTGAAGAGAAGTTCTGGAATCTATCCAGATAGTGTCTTTCGAGCCAACTACATGAAATCCATCATGCAAGTAATGATAATGAGAGTTTCGGCAATTTCCGGTAAATTTTTCATAAAACCTAAGATTGTAACTAAAAAGATTTACCAAACAAAATTGGTCAAAATTCTGAATACATTTTCTGAAGCCTAGCCCTATATGGTCCTTCCCCAACCCATATTAAGTTGAAATCGGCCACGTTATTAATGAGGAGTAGTTTTGACAATTTGCAGTAAATTTTTCATTAAATCTAAGATTATCACCAAATAACTTTGACCAATCAAAATTCTGTATACAAGTACTGAATCCTAACCCCCATAGGGTTCAGCCAAATTAGGTTAAAATCCACCAAGCGGTTAATGAGGTGTAGTGTTGTGACAATTTGCAGTAATAACAAGAAACCCAAGGGGCCTGTATCGCTCACCTGGACAATAGGCATTTCAACTAGAATGCTCTTTATCAACAAAATGGCCACCGAACCATTTATCCGAAAGTTTCGAAAATTGCAAATCTGAGATCAGAACACCCAAAAGCACATATAAAAACAATTTCGGCCTCAAAATCCATCCAAAAAAAAATTCCAATATGAACGCCAAACATGCTATATTTTGATTGGCCCATGGTGCCCTGGTTTTTTGATAGATCAACTTCCCTTGAACAAACTTTAATGACCCATAGTCCCTAATCATCTCTGCCAAATACAACTAGCTCAACCAAGATGTCCGCTGAACCATTTGACCGATCAAGTTCCCTTGAACAAACTTGGTTCAGCTCTTACCATAAATCATATTTCATGAGGTTTGCATCAATCCCACAAGCGGTTACGGAGAAGATTTTTAAAGACGTTTCTAAAAATCGGACAAAATCCAAGATGGCCGGCGGCCCAAATAGCCGATCGGCTTCGTTTGAACAAAGTTGAATCTCTATTCCCCAAGGATGCTTCCTGCTACATATAATTGAAATCAGCCCAGTAGTTCTCGAGAAAACATTTTAACTTTCCCATTGCTTTAGTATGGGAGATTTTGGTGGGAAAATGATCCAAGATGGCCACCAAACCGTTTGTCCGACAGTTTTCGACCAGGGCAGATTTGAGATCAGAATGGCCAAAAACATATATAAAACTAATTTCGGCTTCGAAATCCATCAAATAAAAAAATCCAAAATGGCCGCCAACACACTAGGTTTTGAGTGGTCCAGGGCGGCCATGTTTTTCGACGGATTAACTTCTCTTGAACAAACTTTAATATCCCTTAGTCCCTAATCATATCTGCCAAATTTAGGCCTTATCCATTCGACGGTTCTGAAGATGTTTTCGGGAAAACAAGGTCATCCAAGATGGCCTCCAAACTATTCGACCGATTAATCTCTCTTGAACACACTTTGTTCAGCTCTTTCTCTAGATGATATTTCATCAGTCTTGAATCGATCCCACAAGTGGTTTCGGAGAAGATTTTTAAATACGTTTCTCAAAATCGGCCAAAATCCAAGACGGCGGCCGGCCAAATTGGCCGATCATCTTCGTTTGAACAAATTTAGATCTCCATGCCCGAAGAATGCTTCCTGCCATATGTAATTGAAATCGGCCCAGTGGTTCTTGAGAAGTTGTTTAAAGAAGAAGTTGCCGGACGCCGGACAGATGCTGGACGACGGACGGTTGCCATAGCATAAGCTCACTTGGCCATTCTGGCCAGGTGAGCTAAAAATTCTGTATACAAATTCTGAAACCTACCCTGATAAGATCCTTCCCGCCAAACTAGGTTGAAATCCGCCAAGCGGTTAATAACGAGTAGCGTTTTAAAACAACAGTTGATGGACAGATGGATGGACTGTGGCCATGGCATACGGTCACTTGGCCATTCTGGCCAGGTGAGATAACAATGACGAGCTAGTGATTGTCACTAAGTATCTATGTCACAAATGTGAAGTGAATGCCCATTTGCAGACATGATTAAAAAATGCCATCATTCCATCATTGTAGGTGAGCAAGGAGATTGATACTCGCTTAAAATTAACTCTAGGCAAGTGGAGATCAATCACCCATTTCGTGTTAACCTATAAATATTTTCAAGAAAGATTTAATTTTCTCATGGAAAATACATGTCAATTTGCAGACCAAGAGATTATTTTTGAAAATTTATCACTGGAATGACTGGCTCAGTTATCGAGCCAGTCATTCCAGTGGTAAATTTTCAAAAATAGTCTTCTCTCAGTCTGCAAATGGACATTTCTCAAGACCACTGCAGAAGCCATTTTTGGCTGATATGAGTGTTAAAGGGTTAATAGACTTTAAATCTTTCAGGAGATAACGTCAGCAAATATGCTTTTCACAGTACATGTACCAACTTTGGCTCATGTTCACGAACCTATCGTTAGGATAGCGACATCGTTACACTCATATCATGATATTGGACTGGAGTAACGATATCGTTATCATAACGATAACTTCACGAACATAAGCCGAGACCTCTTACCATAAGCATAAAACAGTATTAACATATGCAAAACTTAATAGGAATCCACAAAAAACATTCTAACCTTCTGCTACAGAAGAATTTAGATTAACTGGTGGAAGTGCACAGAGACTAATTCTTATGCCTCCTACTGACGACATCGTGAGAAGCAACTCTTGTAATGCTATCATACTCCATTCTGCACAAACCTTTGCTTAAATCTAGAGGGTGCAGCTTCGGGCGCTGTGTCCCGGCTTCGTATATCATAACCATAAAGCATTGTCAACTCGTCTCGCGTCTTCGGTGCCTGCTCCGTCTCTCGATACATGTCATGTAACCATTTCCCATCGTCTTTCCATAACTTCTTCTTAGGTCTGAAAAACATCAAGACTAAGTTAGGACTTGCTATGTAATAAAAGACTACATGTACTGTACATAGTATTACGTACAGGAATAAGACGGTACAAAAAATGGTGGTTCTTAAAGACGGTGGTTGTAAGACAACAGTCCTAAGCAACCACTGTCATTTGATCCCAAAAGGTCATTCATATATCAACACTCATATTAGAACACAAAAAACGGCTTCTGCAGTGGTCTTGAGAAATGCACATTAGCACACCAGAACAACAATTTATGAAAATTTACCACTGGAATGACTGGCTCGATAACCGAGCCAGTCATTCCAGTGGTAAATTTTCTAAAATACTCTTCTCCTGGTCTGCAAATGGATATTTTCTGAGACGATTGAAATTTTCTTGAACAAATTCGAGAGGTAAAGGGTTAACAGCGCATCTGTCTTAGTAATGATGGTTGACCATTTAATGGCCAAGCAGGCCTTAACCTGTTACAAAAGGCCTTACCCTGTCTTGTGGAATGTGCATTTGCAGGCAGTGAAATTTTTTTTTACGTTTACCACTCAAATGGCTGCCTTGATAAACAAGCTTTTTTGCTTAATGGAGGAATCCGGTTTCTCAGTCAATCATGATGTCATAATCAACTATGCGACATGTAGGCTGACGATATAATCAATTGCATCATGAATGACTCGATTTCATCCATATTAAATGCTTAATAGTATGTTAGGTTGTACAAATTGTATGTCTCTACTACCATAGGAAGCAACAGCACTCAGTCAAATTAGCTTCAAAATAATCAACAGCTTACCTGTATAGTTTTCTGGACAGTAAGATTCAAAGAGTCCTGGGATCGATCAATCCCAACATGGGTGGAGCATAGGTAGAGACATGAGAGATGGACAGGGAATAGCTAAAGCTGGATTCCTCCATTAATTCAGTGCTATGATGTGTAATAGATTTGCTATCCAATTCACCTTTCTGCTTTTAGCTATGCCCCGCCCATCTCTAGCCAAGCTCCACCCACACCTCGCTCGTGTTGGGATCGATCAATCTCTGAACATCCTGCCTATCAATTTCCAAAAAACTACACAGGTAAGCTGTTGAATATTTTGAAACTAATTTGACTGGATGCTGTTGCTGCCTAAGGCAGCAACAGCGCCCAGTCAAATTAGTTTCAAAATATTCAACAGCATGTTTATTAAATAGTAAAGAATTACAAAGACATACAACTCACACGTGTCGGAAAATTTGAGATTTGATAACAGTCTATATGGAACCCTTTGTGACGCAATGATTGTGACATCATCATACAATGGCGCTGAGCTGATTATGATATCATACGAGGTCAGATGATGGATGGATACTCTGGAAAGGTGAATTATTTTCAGGTGTGTACAGGATTATATAACCTGAGTAAACAATGTTCTTCACTCGCTTCACTAACGAAAACACAAATATTTCCCTCACAGCCACACCTGATCTAAACACGACCTCTGTATTACGGTCACCTCAATATAAAGGCCAATTTTACTAAATCACAATTCCATCTCAACAATCAACGCGGTCCTTAACATAAAGGCCACCTGTATATTGTTTCATTGTACTAAATTTGGGCAAGCCATACAAAACCTTACAGCATGAAAAGCACTTGCATACATTTAAACTAACATTATACAACAAACGATGCTATTGAAATCTGATCAGAATTTTGAAAACTATGTTGCTGAAAGTTGCCTTACTAAGTATCAACACTTCATCAGCACTGTTTTCAATTACCATTAACCATTTAATCTGTCCAAAACCAGCCTCTGCAGTCATCGTAGTGTGCATGACATGACTGGTATTACCTTTGGCTAAATAAATCACACATGTGTCAATATTTCATAAAATACACACCGATTCGATTTGATTAAAATGTTCTCAGTTAATAACAACAAGAATTCCGCGGGAAAAAATGTCTAACCTGTCTCCAGTTTGTCAGTTACCTTGACCTTTGACCTTGTGACCCCAACATCATGCTTCATCCTTACATTATAGGTAACCATGTATTCAAGTTCAGTTGCAATTGGCTTAATCAATCCTGAAATATAAGCTGAGAAGTTTTGCTAAACGCAAAAACTTAATGTTGAAATAACAGAGTTCTGCATCAAGGTCACAGTGACCTTGACCTTTGACTTTGTGACCCCAACATCATCATGCAGATTCCTAACATCATAGGTAACCATGTATCCAAGTTCAGTTGCAATAGGCTTAACCAATCCTGAAATATAAGCTGAGAAGTTTTGCTAAACGCAAAAACCTAATGTTGAAATAACAGAGTTCTGCATCAAGGTCACAGTAACCTTGACCGTTGACCCTGTGACCCCAACATCACGCTGCTTCCTTACATTATAGGTAACCATGTATCCAAGTTCAGTTCCAATAGACGTAACCAATTCTGAAATATAATCTGAGAAGTTTTGCTAAACGCAGAACTTTAATGTTGACGCCGCCACCGTCGGAAAAGTGATACCTGTCTCGCTTTTTTCTGCTTTGCAGGTGAGACAAAAACAGCTTTTGTTCGATACGCGACATCCTACCACCAACCGGCTGATCGATTCCCAACTCAAAATGCGTCATGTGTATAAGACGTAATCACGCTAATTTCTTTGCTCAGATGGTTCTTATAAGATGACATCTACAATGTATCTCCCTTTCACCATAATTTCAATGAAAATGAGCAAAATTTTCGCCATATTTCAGAACCGCTTTGATAACCAATTTAGAGGAAATCAGTCTGTTTAATAAAAAATAAATATGTACGAGCGTATTCAGCAGGAAAAACTGTACCAGAACCAATTACAAACATAGCATGTAATAAAGGTTATTTTGATATCTGCCTTGTGTACTATTGATTCCTATGCAGAGCTATGCTAGCTGTAACTGGAGTGATGTAGATACAGGGCTTATCGATTGCTGGAATTGAAACAGTTGAAATCAGAATTCTTGCTTTGTGCATTTTCAAATGTGTATTTCTTGCCTATTTCTTACTGTACGCTCACACAATTTATATGTGGGAGACGGATTTTGATTGTATTTCAACCATATGGTATAAATGGCTATTAAAATTGTGTTTGCATACAGACTTTAAACAATGTCCATTTTCAGGTCAAGATTATTTTCAAAATTTCAGCACTGGAATGACTGGCTCATAACTATGCAGTAATTTAAGTGTTAAAATTAAACTAGATGGACTACGTCCCACATGTCGAGCCCTTTTGTTTTTCAGCATATCACACATTATGTGCGGCAGTGTCGCGAAATAAGGATTTCATAAAATGGTATACCCCTTCATGGAATCAAATGTCTACTGATAAATGTTAACAATCTTCTAACTGTTGAAAAGGAGACAAATCACACTGAAAGGCCAAACCACATAAAAACATATAAACAATTTGAAAATCGTTTCAATTATGCTGGCAACTCGATGGAAAGATGGCATTAGAACAAACATGTAAAGTTTTATTAGCATTGGATACGCCCTTGATGAATTAGATGTCCAATGAAAAAGTTTAACATTTACCTACATGTAATTCTTGGTGCAAAATAATCTATGTCCAAAGTGAACCCTGTAGAAACAAGGAACAAATTTGAAAATCAATTTAATTAAGATGGTGACTGGATGCAATGATTGTATACATGTAGATAAAATCTCAAAGATTTATTAAGATCAGAAGTCCTTGAGGAATTAAATGTCCATAGAAAAGCTAACATTTAGCAAATTCTTGGTGTAAAATGCATGTAAGCTACACGTAAGTCATAACTCACTTGCTAACATAACAAGTGATCTACCTCTATTTCTCGGGCTTTCAAGCAATTTTTTTCGTACATCCGATTCCATTTTGGATCATTTTATGTTGGTACATGAATTTTCCTGTGATGGATGCGTCCTTTTGCTAAAATTTGCCTTTGATCGATCTTTGATTTCAGATCTTTGCGTTGTTAAAATGTGCACCCATAAATTGAAAAGAAAATTTTGTAAAAACGAATAAATATTATTTCATGTTGCTTTCGCGATCGATAGCTGTTCGATTATTTTTATATGCAGAGTAATGAGAAGAAAATGGCCGTGGAATCAAGTACATGTAACAAGAACTATGTGATGAAATTCTCCAGTCATCCAGTTTTATTTATTTCACATACAGGCGTAATTATTCTCGGATTTTTTGCTCCCACTGATGCTAAATGTATTTTGTAACAACTTGTGCAAATGCTTCTTTTGTTATCAAATATTTTTTAGTTCGTCGCAATCAAAACACATCAATATACTTGTAATGGAACAAACTCAAACCATCCCGTTTATGTTTTTGTTTCATCGCGAAAATGTGCAAATTGGTTCTGGCTGGTACTATAGATATATGATAAATCATGCTTTCCCAAAATACAGTCATGTAATCAGGCAATAACTAATCTCTTTCCAAACAACAATTTGTGTGGGCAGCAAAATCCTAAATTCTCATACTTGTCTTCAGTAGCATCCGGTTCCTCTTTCTCTGTTTCTTCACCAATTCGTAGATCATGTTCATAAAATGCTCCTTTCCGAGGAACAAATGCTGGATTTTTACGATCCTCGTCATCATCGAGATCTTTCTGGTCAGGAGTTTCCTGTATCATTTAAAAAAAGTTAACTGTCTGTCTGCTGAATTTCTGCAGACTACATTTTCAATGGAGTTTAACTCTGGATCTGCTGAATATTTTGAAAACAATTTGACTCAAAGTTGTTGGTGGCTAAGCCACCAACAAGTTTCAGTCAAATTGTCTTCAAATTATTCAGCAGGTCCAGAGTTATTGCCTATAGAACTTATTGTCTGGTAGTTTGAAGCAGTTAGACAGTTAAACATGTCAATAAGAATTATCTATCTTTTTGGGACCAAAAGATGGTTATTCAAGACAGGTGGGCGATAGAACCACCTGTCTTAAGAGCCACAATCTGTGTGACATGTAAACAGGGGAGATCATCATATACATGTACCTGTATTATGACAAGTGATGCTTACGCATCAGGTTATGCAGTGGGTAATCATCTAGACAAGCATACACTACTGTCAGTACATCTCATATATAAGAACGAGCAACATAAACATGTTAGTTAGTACGAAATGTACTGTTGAATATTTCAAACATAATTGCATTGCTAAGATATTGCTGCCGCCTTAGGCAACAAAATCTTTCAACCCTATTACATGTATCTTAAGAACATTCAACAGTATGTTTTATTTTGCTTTCACAAGCTATTTCTGAGCTGTACTGTAGACCTACAGGGGCCTGTATCGCTCACCTGGACCATATGCATTTCAACTAGAATGGTCATTAACAGTAAGTAGAACTCTTAATGAGTTGAGCAGATTTGTAACAAGAAAACAGAGGCCATGTTTCTTTATGTATCAAGTTCACTTGAACAACCTACATTGGTCCCTAGTCATCAATATCATATCTCCTAAATTTTGGCCCAATTCGTTCAGTGGCTCTGGAGATGAAGTTGCTTTCATGAAAACCAGGCCATCCAAGATGGCCGCCCAACCATTTGGAAAATCAAGTTCCCATGAACAAACTTGGTTCAGCTTGTGCCCTAAATGATATTTTATGAGTTTTGAATCAATCACTCACACAGGTTCGACGAAGATTTTTAGACAAATCGACCAAAATCCATGATGGCCGCCGGCCGATTTGACTGATCGGCTTCATTTGAACAAAATTAAATCTCCATGCCCTAAGGATGTTTTCTGCAAAATATAATTGAAATCGGCCCAGAAGTTCTCGAGAAGACATTTTTAATTTCCCATTACCTTAGTATGGGAGCTTTTTGCGGGAAAATTATCCAAGATCACCAGCAACCCGTTTACAGTTTCGAAAATTGCAAATTTGAGATCGGAATACCCAAAAACATACATACACATAACACCAATTTCGGCCTCAAAATCCATCAAATAAAAAAATCCAAAATGGCCAAACATGCTACATTTTGATTTGCCCACGGCGGCCATGTTTTTTGACGGATCAACTTCCCTTGAACAAACTTTAATGGCTTTTAGTCCCTAATCATATCTTCCAAATTTCGGCCTGATCCCTTCAGCGGTTTTGGAAGTCATTTTCGGGAAAACTAGGTCATCCAAGATGGCCGCCAAACCATTTGGTCAATCAATTCTTCTTGAACAAAATTGGCTTACCTCTCCCTAGATGATGTTTCATAAGCTTTGAATCGATTCCCCAAGTGGTTTCTGAGATGATTTTTTAGACATTTCCTAAAATCGACCAAAATCCAAGATGGTCACCTTCATCTGAACCAACTTGGATCCCTATGCCCTAAGGATGCTTCCTGACAACTATAATTGAAATCGGCCCAGCAGTTCTTGAGAAGGAGTCTTTTAAAGGAAAAATGGATGGACGCCGGACGGACACGCGACGGACGGTCGCCACAGCATAAGATCACTTGGCCTTTCAGCTGAGCTAAAAATCTTGTTAGCTTATATTTCAGAATTTGGTGACTCTATTGAAAGTAATCTTGCATACATGGTGAGGAATCCTTGTAGAAAGCAGTGTTATTACATTGAGGTCAAATTCACTATGTCTGATGCTCATCGCCAATTAAGAGGAGGCGACATTTAATTTTGCTGAATTTTTATATCTACCTGTAGTCCAAACTAGAGTATATTAAATAAAAACCTGCAGCTAATAATCAGGTTACCGCTTATCAGTGACTTTAAATGACATCCACAAATGAAATCAGACCAGGTTAGTGAGCTCAAATTAAAAACCCACTACCTGTTATGAACAGTAATTAACTACATGTAATTTGCCATCAATGATGTTAATTACATACTCAGAGAGGGATTCTGTCACATTTTATGGGCATTCAGAGATCTTACTACTTGTATTAAAACTAAAATGGCTACAAACCCATCTTGGATTTCAAAACTCTTTGGTTTGTAGGGGCATTGATGCATCTCTGGCCACATAAAGTGGTTAGCCAATATAAGGTAAATCTAAAGCCCTGCAGTTGACGAAGGGACACACAAACAACAACCTACCTCTCCATCACCACTCTGTCTCTCCTGACCTAAGCCTCCAAAATTCTCATCAATAATGATGTCCTCATCATCAAATTCATCTTCATCTGGCTCCGTCTCTTCCTCTGTCTCTGTTTCAGTTTCTGTCTCCTGAAAATAGCAGCCAATATTTTCTTGTAAAAGGCACTTGTTCCGGATATTTGATTGCAGAATTGACTTACATAAATTTTGTATTTTCCATTTCTGTTAACATTAAAAATACATTCTCGGGAGATTTTACACGGCACGAGATTAATGGATGCGCCAATTATCACGAATTCGACACTGATGATGGAAACGTTTAGTTAGATATTTCAGCCAGTAACGAATACACGTGACTACTCTCAATCACGTGTAATAAAATGTTTTTGTTCTGTCAAATGGTTTTCGCTCAACGCGATCAAAATGTTGGGACATTCTGCAACAAGGTGAAACAGTACGTTAATATTTCTGCTTCGGCGTCGGGACAGTTACATTATGTTATATCTGGCTGGTCCTGTACATGTCAATTTAGGCCTTTCCACGTTATCAACCCATCCTACATGTATGATGTCATAATCAACTATGCGACATGTAGAATGACATCATACTGAGTGGTGTCATGAATAATGTCGATAAGTATAACACGAATGCATATTTGAAGATGGGCTATGCGTTGTTGTATGAATTGTGTGTCTTTACTATTTAATATTCTGTTGAATATTTTGAAACTAATTTGACTGGGTGCTGCTGCTGCCATAGGCAGCAACAACACCAAGTCAAATTAGTTACAACATATTCAACAGCTTACCTGTATAGTTTTCAGGAACCTAATAGTTAGGGCAATCAGGGATCGATCAATCCCAACACAGCGAAGTGTGGGTGGAGTGAAGATACAGATGGGCGGGGCATAGTTAAAACTGGAAAGGTCAAATGCTCTCCAACATGGCCACTGAACCCCTGTATGTGAATGCCACTGAACCCCTGTATGTGAATGCTACTGAACCCCTGTATGTGAATGCCACTGAAGCCCTGTATGTGAATGCCACTGAACCCCTGTATGTGAATGCCACTGAAACCCTGTATGTGAATGCCACTGAAGCCCTGTATGTGAATGCCACTGAAGCCATGTATGTGAATGCCACTGAAGCCCTGTATGTGAATCCTGCTGAACCCCTGCATGTGAATGCCACAAGCCATGTATGTGAATGCCGCTGAAGCCCTGTATGTGAATGCCACTGAAGCCCTGTATGTGAATGCCACTGAAGCCCTGTATGTGAATGCCACTGAAGCCCTGTATGTGAATGCCACTGAACCCCTGTATGTGAATGCCACTGACCCCTGTATGTGAATGCCACTGAACCCCTGTATGTGAATGCCACTGAAGCCCTGTATGTGAATCCTGCTGAACCCCTGTATGTGAATGACACTGAAGCCCTGTATGTGAATGCCGCTGAAGCCCTGTATGTGAATGCCACTGAACCCCTGTATGTGAATGCCACTGATGCCTGTATGTGAATGCCACTGAACCTCTGTATGTGAATGCCACTGACCCCTGTATGTGAATGCCACTGAACCCCTGTATGTGAATGCCACTGAACCCCTGTATGTGAATGCCACTGAAGGCCTGTATGTGAATGCCACTAAAGCCCTGTATGTGAATGCCGCTGAAGCCCTGTATGTGAATGCCGCTGAACCCCTGTATGTGAATGCCGCTGAAGCCCTGTATGTGAATGCCACTGAATGCCTGTATGTGAATGCCGCTGAAGCCCTGTATGTGAATGCCGCTGAAACCCTGTATGTGAATGTAGGTATACATGTACACGTTTAGCACTCACCCCTTCAACAGTTTCTCCTGACACACTTTCATATTCAGAGGTATCTGCAAAGATCGAAGCACAGAAATGTTAAAATTGGACAGAATGGAGGAATCCAGTTTCTCAGTCAATCATGTGACATCATAATTAATTACGTCACGTGTACATGTAGGTTGATGTTATAATCAATTACGTCATGAATCGCATACAAATATCTTAGTCCATCATAAAGGCTTAACAGTCTGCCAAGCTGCCATTCAGACCAGGTGAGCTAATAATAGTTAAATCATGCGTCAGAAAATTCTTTTGTACCTGGTCAGTACATGTACCTGTGAAAATGTTAATGTAATTTAATTACATGGTATTTTTATTATTTATCGTCTAGCTGATTGATATTATGGTGAACGAAAAACTCGTTCGTGGCGATTTCAATTCAGACAACCAACCCCAAATGGAACAGTCGTTTCGTTCGCCTAAATGTTTATTGCCTGTACACATCCATGTAACATGGCACCTGACACATTGTGTACCTGTAGCCAAAGCTTACGTGGTGTATGAATATTGCATGCTGGGTGAATTGTACTATTATTAATGGGACACATACACAGATGTAAGCAGTGATGAAGTTTAGCCTTTTTACCCATGTACTGTACATGTACATTGTAGCCACTTGGGCCCCTAAAAGCAAAACTTACATGACCCAGTACATTTTTCAAGGGTCCAGTCTTATAATTAAGATGCATCCCACATTTACAAACACAGGTTACATATTGAATTTAGGATTTACATGTACTAAATGCTAGAATGTGTTAAATACCATTGCTTTCAAGCTTAACCCTTTCACCGATAAATTACGTGTATCTTAATTTCCCAGCAAAACAAACAGAAAATCTGTTGAATATTTTGAATTTAGTATGACTGGAAGCCATTGCTGCCTTAGGCAGCAATGGCTTCCAGTCATATTAATATCAAAATATTCAACCGAATATGATATACATCTTTAAAAAAATATACTTTTTAAGGATTAAGAGGGTTCATGAAACTGGCTCAACCTGCAATACATGTAGTCGTCAGATATATAAAAAAGATTTTGTTCCCAGCCTTAAAATAGGAATTCAAAAATTTTGGTCGCCACCAAGCTAGTGAGTTTGAACCTTTGGTAACCCAGCCTCAAGATCTAGTAACCATGGGCTAGTGGGCCCTTGCTAATCTTCATCACTGTATGCAAGATTTAACAGATGTTAGTAACACAAGACATTTTTGATTATTAAAAAGTGGGTTTACCAAGGCTAGAAATTAACATTTCCTACACCTAAAGGCCTAGACCTAAAGGCAATCTACACAGATCAGTACACATTTACATCAAAGGATTGAGATGCCAGAAATTTTCTAAGTTGCATTGATCCTTAGCATATTGCATGGCATCGAGATAACTAGTCACAAATGTTCTAGATGCATCATTTTATCCAGCATTGGTACATGTACATGGTGTGCATTAAACTTCATTTTTTAACAAATTTGGTTGGAGATGGTGCTGTCTACGACAGCAACATTTTCCAGCAAAATTGTTGAAAAATGTTCACCAGTTTCTTTGATACTGACAGTAAAAGATAGAATATTGACATCAGAGTGCTACTTGTTGTAGATATGGGAGTGTCTTTGTGGGAAGTCATGCCCCCACTGTACGGACATCTTGTATGTACGAGTAAGTCCCGAGTGAAATTCATGTGTGAATACCAGGTGAGCTAATAGACTATGTCACCATGTATATTAAGATGCACCGATCAGCGGCTATGTTTAGATACGTTACTAGCACTGATCATCATCTATATATCTTCCCTTCTCCTTGCTGGATGCTATTGCCATTCACAGCGGTAAAAGCAACGCGCAACAAGTTACGCCATCGAGGGTTAACTTAGGGTTAACATTCTCTTCCCGTCTACAACGATTCAATATTCGTACAACTTGCATACTGCCATGGTCAAACTCATTGATGTTTGTTGCTACAGTCATTTATGTTACTGCAAAGAGATTATTGCTCATAAACGACTTAGCACCAAAACAGCAACAACTTTCACTCATATCATTATCAAGTTTTTACTACCACAACTAATTATTGAGGGTTAATCGATTCACTGGTTTCGTCCTTCAATTTGAATGGGTTACTCTCGCTAGTGCATTTCATCTGGCTGTTTAAGTATTGAGATAAACGTTGCTGTGTACGATTATTATCGTTCCACACACAAACATCAGTTCTCTTTAATAAATAGGGTCTATGTAATATTAGGAAAATTTATATATTATCAGCACTGGACGACTGGCAGTAGGTACGTCAGCTAGTGCGCGGTACAGCTTCGAAACTTGGTTGGCACCAGGTTGGAATCAATCAAGGGATTAGATATGACAAACGGACTTAGTTAGTTACATAGCGGTCTGTATTCTCACGGAGCATGGGACAAGATAAGCCGAAAATAATCCGGCTATGAGGAATGGTAACTCGTGTACCAATTAACTCTTGCATTCCACAGGTTGTCGGCTAATAGGTAATGAACATGACATGGACATTGTAGCGTCCTGTAGGCATTAGGTACGCAATCAAAAGATATTATCAAAAACATATTAATTGTAGAGGCGTGCTAATCCACCAGTAAGCCTTGCTATCAAACAAGCGTTTGTCATTTTTGGCAGGGCATCCGTCAGAAATGGCATGGTAATCCAGCCCAAACCCTTGTTATCAAACAAGCATTCGTCATTCTGGGCAGGGTATCCGTCAGAAATGGCATGGTAATCAAGCCCAAACCGCAGGTGCTAGGTAAAAGGGCACCCTCCCCAGGAGGGAGGGTCGGAGTTTTGATTAGTCAAAGTGATGTCATAATCCAATGAGAATCAGAGCATCGCGCGGGTGCTACCGTAAAAGTAACCACAGAGGTAGTTTGCCCCGAGCAACCCCGTTTGCAGAGAATCATCATAGCTTTACATTACCAGTGAAGATAGCATGGCAACGGGACCCAAGAGAACCGCTGACCCAACTATGCCACCCATAGAAGTACCAGGGGCACACCAGTTTCGACCGGAAACCATCGCCGCTATGCAAACGATGGGCATAGCGATGGCGGAGGCCATCGTCGACAGCAGCAACCATCGGGAGGCCGAGCGGGTATACCGCCGAGAGATCAGGGACACGATCTACCGGATTCAGCCCTGCGACGGCGTGGTACCGGAGGAGGTACGCACATTCTTGGACGAAACACGACGAGCGTGGGTCGCAAACGAGGGGAGACTCGAAGGTATACCTGCCTATGTCATCACCCGAGCGGCACGCGGCCAGCTATCGAGGGCCATAGATGGGTTCTTGATAGGCAAAGTCCGAGAAGACGTCACGTTTGATGAGTTCCATGATTATATCACGGTAAACTTCGTATCAGCCAACGAAGGCGAACGCATCAAATACGATTTGGAGGGGGTCAGGCAGCGAACAAACGAAACCGTTATCACATTTAACAGGCGGTTTCGCGAGATGAGCGCTCGGGCCTACCCAACCGAGAACGTAGAC
The DNA here is from genome assembly GCA_034401795.1 of Chaetoderma sp. LZ-2023a. Taxonomy (NCBI): domain Eukaryota; kingdom Metazoa; phylum Mollusca; class Caudofoveata; order Chaetodermatida; family Chaetodermatidae; genus Chaetoderma; species Chaetoderma sp. LZ-2023a. The sequence goes on from CM067359.1 coordinate 4,885,704, forward strand.
AACCGTAGGACCATATTGGGCATTTATCTCAAAGGCTTATCCGACCACCGGCTGAGCAAAAGAATAGTACGAAAGAAGGCCACTACATTGGCCAGAGCTATTGAAATTGCTGAAGAAGAGGCTACGTGTGACGACCTACTTAGGGCGATGAAGATCGAGGATCGCCAAGAAGAAAGTATGGAGGTAAACATGGTCGGTCCACGGGGAGGAAAAAGAGATCTGGAGTGTGGTGCGAACGTTGAAACACCAGATAGCTCAACAAAGTAAAATGATTGAGCAACTCTGTGGCTTGGTCGGTGACATGCAGCTACAGCAGCAGAAGCCGGTGGCTAGGGCCGCCCAGCCCACGAAGAAGACAGCCCCGCAGGCAAAGCAACGCGCCCCACCCTCGCCCCGACCAGACAGAACGGGACGAGATCTGCAGCACATTACCTGCTTTAACTGTGACCGGACCGGCCATTACAAAAGCGACTGCCGTCAAGCGGTACAGCCGACGGAGAACGTCAGCAGACAGGCTGCCCAGCAACCCCGACAACCGCGACGAACGCCGCCGATAACCTGTTTCCAGTGCGGGAGAGAAGGACACATGGCCCAGAATTGTTTTGGAGCGTATATGAACCGGAAGACGACTCCTGCCGTAACGGTGAAGTGTTTTGGGTGTGGAAAGGATGGACATTTCATTCGGGACTGCCCAAAGAATGGACAGGCAGTAAGAGAGGGGCCACCAACTGGTCCCGCATGGGCCCGATCAGGGGGTCTGCCAGCCCGACGCGCAATCAAGCATCCTCGCACCGACGAGGATCTCAACATTAACGTCGTCGACCGACGACAGCAGGAAAGAACTATCACACCGCGCGACTGTTCCAGGAATGTCAGGAAGGACGTGAACAATCGTTTACGCAGTAGTGACGAATACGAAGATCGCGCCGGTTTTGTGTTGACCGGTGAGGGGACGGATGAAATGGGCCGTTATTCATACGGTGTCGGACACAATTCATCCTCCCGCCGGAACAGCTATGCAGAAGTGGTTAGTGGACGTCAAACGACGATGGAGGAAACCGTTGGTGAATTCACCGACCGAGCGGTTTCTAATCCGTTTGAAATTGGATAAAAACAGTCCAACGGATCAGGGTGAGTACTTGCATGCCTTAGTGGATACTGGTGCTAGTACATCCTTGATTCGCAAGGATATATGGCATAGCATGTTGAATGCTAGGCCATTGAAAAGGGCGAAGACGCTCTTGGCAGTAAATGGTTCGCCGATAGAAATTTTGGGGGAGACCCAAGTAAAATTCAATAACGCCCAACCTATTCCGAGTATGGTAGTAGCGAAAATGAGGCATGAATGTTTGCTTGGAGCGGATGCTTTGCACTTGGGAAATGCGAAGATTGACTATCAGGCCAAAGTTGTAGTATGGTTTGGCCAGATATATCCCTTTAGGTATCCCTATAGGGAACAGACAAATTATGTTTATGAGAGTTGTAAAGAAACGACCGGATATAAAGCTATCGACAAAGTGCTTGAGGACTTTGCGGATAACTTTGATACGGCTCGTCCAAACACTTTAGGATTGGTCCCCAAAGTGAAGTGTACGGTACCAACAGGAGATGCGTTTCCTATAAGGCAGAAAGCCTACCGTCTACCGCTTGCCAAGCAGTATGTAGTCAAGAATCAAGTGGGTGAAATGCTGGCAGCGGGCGTCATAAGACCATCGCCGTCACCCTGGGCGTCGCCCATTACGTTAGTGCCCAAGAAGGACGGGGACACAAGATTTTGTGTTGACTACAGGAAGTTGAATTCTGTATGTCGGAAAGACAGTTATCCATTGCCAAATATAACGGATATTTTTTACTCGATGCGCGGCGCAACGATATTTTCGACTATGGACTTGAAGTCTGGCTATTGGCAGATACCAATGGACAGCCAAGACATAGAGAAAACAGCGTTCGTTTGCAGTGAAGGTTTGTTCGAATGGATTCGGAAGCCTTTTGGTTTTTGCAACTCAGGTGCCGTATTTCACAGGGCAATGAACGATATTTTCCGAGAATTCGTGGGAAAATATTTGCATGTTTTTGTCGATGATGTAGTCGTATATTCAAGAAATCCGGCTGAGCATGCACAGCATTTGCATAAGGTTATGCGTAGGATTCGAGAATACAATTTACAGGTTAAGAAAAAGAAATGCGAATTTGCCGGCGAGTCTGTGGACTTGTTCGGGTATCGTGTTTCTGCACAAGGAGTGGCTCCTCAGGTTCAGAGGGTCAAGGTCATATGAGAGATGTCACCGCCACGCGACGTGGGGGAGGTGAGAAGTTTCCTTGGAGCTACAGGTTATTACCGCTCTTGTGTGCAAGGCTATGCCGAAATTGCTACGCCTTTGATCAAGTTAACTAAGAAATATAAACGTTTTGAATGGGGTAAGGAGGAACAGCAAGCGTTTAAGAAATTACAAAACTTGATGTGTAGTGAGACGGTTCTCACCTATCCAAATCTAAATGCTCCTTATAAGCTTTATACTGATGCGTCTAGCTATGCGATAGGTGCAATATTGGTACAGGTGGATGGTAAGGGTGTGGAAAGAGTAATACAGTATGTAAGCTCTACCCTGAAAGACAGTCAGCTAAACTGGCCTGTAATAGAAAAGGAAGCTTATGCTGTGATCTATGCATTGAAGAAGCTTAGGCCTTATCTATTTGGCGCGCAGTTCACCGTGTATACTGACCACAAACCCCTAAAGAGTTTGTTTGTGGGAGAAGTTAAGAACACGATAGTGCAGCGCTGGGCGGTGCTGATTGCCGAGTACGGATGTAAGATTGAATACATCCACGGCACGAAGAATATTCGAGCGGACATGTTGTCCAGGTTACGTCGTCCAGTGGAGATCGCCACCTTAGACACAGGCGATTTTGTCATACCAGATGTGGATGAGGGTGCGTTACCGCATGTCCCTCTGGAGGTATTTGACATTCCCTACGACGGGTTATGTGCCGAGCAGACCAAGGAATACCCGGAGTTGTTTAAGAACACCCCGGAGGAGTACATGGTCAAGAACGGTATTCTGTATTCTTTAATTACGCCCTCAGCGTTGGACACTGAGTACCCCCGAATTGTCTTACCTACCCTGTTCCGTGAGAAAGTGCTCCGGAAAGCTCATGAACGAGCTGGTCACCAAGGTCTGAAAAAGACCATCGGTATGGTAAGAGATTCGTTTGTATGGACGTCTTTAAGGAAAGATGTGGTACGTATGCTAGAGACGTGTACGACGTGCCAGGTCAACCGACCCGTCACTACCCGACCAAGGTACAGTGAGATGCCCATGGCTAATTATCCTAGTCAGATAATCGGCATGGATTTGATAGGTCCACTGTTAGAGTCGAGTAAAGGTAATGTGTATATCATGACGATAGTCGATCACTGTTCTGCGTGGGCAGAAGCGTATCCGATTCCGGTTAAGACGTCGCAAAACGTCGAGGACAAATTCTTCAACGAGTACGTCGCACGTCATGGTGTCCCTGAAATCATGATAACCGATCAGGGAAAAGAGTTTTGCTCTAAGTCGCTAGAAGAGCGATTTAGAGAGCATGGGATCGACCATAGGAGATCAAGTCCCTTCCACCCACAAACTAATGGGCGAACCGAGAGGTTTAATCGCACACTTAAGGACTTAATCCAGAAAGGGGTGAACAACGCTTCTCGCACGTGGGAGGACGAATTGGGTGCGGCTTTAACCGCGTATCGCAGTACTCGTCATTCCACGACAGGATATACGCCATTTTATCTGACCTATGGTCGACGGGCAAGACTGCCATTTGCTATTCCAGTAGACGCATCGCAGGATCTGGGTGAGAGACTGACCTGTCTCAACAATGCCCTACTGCGCGCTCGTATGGAAACGGCTAGGTCTCGTGAGGTCCACCGTGAGCAGATTGACAAGCGTGCAAACGCTGGTGTATTTAAGGTGGGTGATTCGGTGGTCGTAAAACGGAGGAACGCATGAAGTTGACCTCTCACGGTGACCCCGAATATGAGATCTTTAAGATCAATGGGCCAGTGGCTCATGTCCGGCATCAAAGGTCTGGGAAGGTGCGTGTACTGAATATATCTAAGTTACGCGTAGTCGACTCAGAAATGTGCTGGGACAAGGTACGGCCACGCCCTATTTGTAACCCTGCAAAGGGTACGAAAGACAGCCATCATCCAAGGGTGGTGATGCTCCCAAGGTCCGAAGAAGGGCCAGAATCCAACCCTAAGGCAACCCTTGGTAAGAGAGCTCGTAGGAAGTGACCAGCTTCCGATGATGAGCCGAGGGTGAGCAAGAAGGGTAGGATGGTTGATAATAACATCAGTCAACCTGGTACGAGTGAGACTCGAAACCATGAGTCACCGATGGAAACTCACGTGACTCCTCAGCCGGTGGCGATGGACAGCTCGGAGGAGGTACCCGAGAGTGTGCCGGAACCAATGGAAACGCTGCCAGCGCCACGCTACTTTATGCGCAAACGCAGTCACGTTCCTGATGTCGAGTCTGACAGCAAGAGACTCAGGATTGGCGCATTCGGCCGCGCCCTGTACGATGACTTCATCGATCGTATAGAGGCAGTTATAAGGCGACGTAGCCGCCGCTCGTTATCCTTCTGTCTATGATTTGTACCAGTAAACATCGCAGGTTGTGGAATCATGTATATTTTACGATTAGGTGTGGTGGTAGCTCTAGTGAGTTTAGTAAATGGACTGTGTAAAAAGTCTAGTGTACATAGATTACCGAACGGGGTAATAACAACAAACCCCGAGGATATATCTGTTATCAGGGCTGAATGGACCGTAGTGGTGTCTATCGACCACCCTTATTTGCCTGCCAAATTTCTTGAACGGTTAGTGCAATTTCGTGTTCTTATTGCGGACATCGGTCAAAAGACTTCGTTGAGCATTCAAGACATTTTCGGTTTGCAACATCGTGTTAACAATATTAAGAAGATCGCTGTTAGGACACAACAAACTATGGTGAGTAGGGACAGTATACGACCCAAACGTGGCTTATTTGACTTTGTCGGGGACATAGCCTCGTCCCTATTCGGTACCGCTACCTCTGGTTATATAGATGCAATTAAAGAGGTAGTCCAAGTTGCTTTGAGGGACATGAATCGTTTGGTACATTTCTCCAACAAACTAGCGTCCCACGTGAAACTGGCATTCGTAGGGATCAATACCAACGTTGACCGTATCAACGAAATTACCACTGGCCTAGAGGACTTAACTAAAAATGTGAGCGATATGTTCAAGGTGCACGCCGCCCGACAAGCCGACTTATACGCATTAGTGCGACTTGGACACATTATTGACTCTGCCGAAAGTGTAGTGTATAGCTACCAGAAGGCAACAGCACAGTTTCATAGACAAACGGCATCCCTAGAGTCAGGCAGACTAACGGAAGAATTATTCAGTCCTGCTGACCTCAATTCCGTGGCCAAGCAAGTTAGAGTGGGAAATCGACTGATACGTCCGTATCAGTGGTACTACCGCAACGTGGTCGTGTATCCGTTATGGAAAGACGACTCACGACTCCATTACGTAGCGACATTGCCGCTAATTGATGGGGGCGAATATATCGAATACGCTAATTGCGAGGGGATACTACATGCAAGTACTGATCGTGCGGACCAGCATCGGTCTTGACACCAAGACTGGGTGGTACTTCACGCCATCCGAATGTCGCGGGGAGGAGCCCCGAGTGTGTCATGGTCCACTACGGGTCGACAAGACCCACGTTCCATGCATTGTAAGCCTGGTAACCAATACGACCGACAGTGCTTGTAATATTCAGCTCTCTGAATCAAATGAAACATCTAGCAAACTGTTTGCCGATAAGAAAATAGGCGTAGTGTTGCAAACGTTCGGTGAAACAATGGATATACACTGCGACGGACGACTGACCGACCGGTGTGTGGTGAGTAATGGAGTGTATGCATTAATGTCTGGCGAATGTGGTTATAGCCGGAAAGGCTGGCAATTCGAGCCTGTTGCGTCTTACAGTCGGACGTACACTCGGGTTAGCCTGGCCATTGAGATGCCCCATTTGGATGTGACCGGAGTTCTGAACCAGTCCATGATTGTGAATCATTTAAAAATGCAACCCTGGAACCATTCACGAAAGTCCAAGTACGTGCCGCTAGCACCACTGTCCGCGGTCGACCCAGTGATGGTCGATGGCATTGAAGTACACTCTTTCATATCGTATGCAACGGGCTCCTCCGTTGTGGTAATTGTTGTGGTATTTATTTTATATAAATGTGGCGTCTTAGAACGCATGTGGATTTGGATTAAATGCAAGCCACCTGCGGCCCAAAGTAGTGCGCCACGTCATATTCCTGCTCCGCGACCGCGGGGAACTGCAGCCCTGCCGGTGATGGTGGAGATGTTGGCCGGGTCGTCGCCTAACGCTGTTGCCAGGACTGAGATCGACCCGACGGCTGACCATGGGATAGACGTGGAGCTATACAATGACATTGGTACACCTAACGTGGATCTTAGTGACCGATTGGAATCATCCCAATGACATTTTGGAGTTAATTTCATATGCTGTGTATGGAACACTCAGTGGTAGAAGATTGACTTTATACTATTCTAGTAATAATTGCACATGATTTGTAATGGTATTTGCACTGTGGATTTATATGGTACTGATGTTATCGTATTAAGAGTATTATATTTATATCTTAATGATGCTATTAATGTGTTTCCGGAGATGGTCATTTGCGCATGATATTCCATTACCCGGACAAGTTTGTAATTTGTATAGGATTATGCTGTTTTCCTATGTTTCCGGGGACGGTCATTTGCGCATGATATTCCGTTACCCGGACATGTTTAGTTAACATTGCCGAGTTACGATATGTTGTAATTATGGTGTGTGACATAGTCTGGAGGACTCTGGTAGGGCGTGGTTTAGGTTGTTGATGGTGCACAACGAGTTAATTATCACTCTCTTTAGGCCTTAAGAGACGGTTAATTAACTTCGGTTGAGGGGCATGTGTAGATATGGGAGTGTCTTTGTGGGAAGTCATGCCCCCACTGTACGGACATCTTGTATGTACGAGTAAGTCCCGAGTGAAATTCATGTGTGAATACCAGGTGAGCTAATAGACTATGTCACCATGTATATTAAGATGCACCGATCAGCGGCTATGTTTAGATACGTTACTAGCACTGATCATCATCTATATATCTTCCCTTCTCCTTGCTGGACGCTATTGCCATTCACAGCGGTAAAAGCAACACGCAACAAGTTACGCCATTGAGGGTTAACTTAGGGTTAACATTCTCTTCCCGTCTACAACGATTCAATATTCGTACAACTTGCATACTGCCATGGTCAAACTCATTATGTTTGTTGCTACAGTCATTTATGTTACTGCAAAGAGATTATTGCTCATAAACGACTTAGCACCAAGACAGCAACAACTTTCACTCATATCATTATCAAGTTTTTACTACCACAATTAATTATTGAGGGTTAATCGATTCACTGGTTTCGTCCTTCAATTTGAATGGGCTACTCTCGCTTAATGCATTTCATCTGGCTGTTTAAGTATTGAGATAAACGTTGCTGTGTACGATTATTATCGTTCCACACACAAACATCAGTTCTCTTTAATAAATAGGGTCTATGTAATATTAGGAAAATTTATATATTATCAGCACTGGACCACTGGCAGTAGGTACATCAGCTAGTGCGCGGTACAGCTTCAAAACTTGGTTGGCACCAGGTTGGAATCAATCAAGCGATTAGATATGACAAACGGACTTAGTTAGTTACATAGCGGTCTGTGTTCTCACGGAAGCATGGGACAAGATAAGCCGAAAATAATCCGGCTATAAGGAATGGTAACTCGTGTACCAATTAACTCTAGCATTCCACAGGTTGTCGGCTAATAGGTAATGAACATGACATGGACATTGTAGCGTCCTGTATGCATTAGGTACGCAATCAAAAGATATTATCAAAAACATATTAATTGTAGAGGCGTGCTAATCCACCAGTAAGCCTTGCTATCAAACAAGCGTTTGTCATTTTTGGCAGGGCATCCGTCAGAAATGGCATGGTAATCCAGCTCAAACCCTTGTTATCAAACAAGCATTCGTCATTCTGGGCAGGGCATCCGTCAGAAATGGCATGGTAATCAAGCCCAAACCGCAGGTGCTAGGTAAAAGGGCACCCAGGAGGGAGGGTCAGAGTTTTGATTAGTCAAAGTGATGTCATAATCCAATGAGAATGAAGGAAATGTCAATTTCCCTTTCTCCGAGATCTAACAATACTCACCATTCTGTTACTTCTGATATACAGCTGGCCTTGACAGCGGCTCTAGGATTATAGACTTAGATAGCTTTACCGATTCCTGGGAACCGAGTACTCGGCTCCCAACTGCCGAGTACCCGTTTACCATAGAGCTCATATTGTTTGCATAGCCACCAAACAAGAGAAAAACTATGGCTTGCCTCCATGGGGCTGGGAGGCTGGGTCCGTAACAGAATGGTGAGTATTGTTAGATCTCGGAGAAAGGGAAATTGACATTTCCTTCATTCTCCTTCGATCAATACTCACCATTCTGTTACTTCTGATATACACCAGATTTGATCAGTAACCTGGTGGGAAGGGGCAAGCCATAAATGCTAATTTTGCCCCTTGGAGAAAGATTTTAGACTTCAAACTTGACTAACGGAGACCTAAAAGGACCGTCAAGTTCACGGAACCGAATCACATTCGCATCACCGCCCCTCCACCCCCCTTTTTCCTCCTAAGAAAAGGGAGAGAACTCACGAACATGTATCTCGCCTGAAACACAAATATGCCAAGAGGGTTAACTGCTCCCTGCATATTCCATGTATTAGCCTGGGAATGAGCATGAATATATAAGATGAATGAACATGATACACATCCATAATACAAAAAACCCTCACTATTGAATTACCTTATGATAATTGGACTCCAGACATACCGCCTCCAACCATTCACTGGTCCGGCCATCAGTGACACAATCTGGTTGTCATCCTCTCGCTTGACCATGCCTGCTCTAGGTTCTTTTCTTAGCAAAGTGAAAAAAGGGTGAAGAGCAGTGTGGTCACTAACTATCGTTTCAAAACAGCTAAAGCGAGTGGATTGGCTGAGTCTGACACATCCCTCATATAGTAATTCATAAATGAGGACTCACAGTGCCATTGTGCAACGGCCATGATGTCCTCTAACGGAACACCATTGTAAAGGGCGGTCGAGGCGGCTATTCCTCTGACATCGTGTGCCCTTACACCTTGCACCTGGTGCCCAGTCACCATCTCGTGAGTAGTCTGAATGCATTCGACCACCCAACGAGAGATAGTATCCATGGATGCGGCGGCATAAGGCTTTTTATGGCAGATCCACAGATGTCTATCGTTCGACCGTAATGAGTCAGTCCGTTTCTTGTACTTAGTCAAAGTACGGACAGGGCACCAGACACTGGCATCACGATCAAACCTAGTTAACTTCGGTATAATGATCGGTTTGCCGGGATATCTCAAAGATTGGTTCTTTGACATAAACTCTGCTCTTGGCAGAAGACGCAGACCCTCTCCAGAAACAATAAATCGGTCCCTCTCTGCCGAAAGCGCATGGATCTCACTGTGCCTTCTAGCTGAGGAAGCTGCCAATAGAAAGACCGCCTTTAGAGTCAAATGCTTTAGACTAGCCGAACGCAACGGTTCGAAAGGGTGCTTGGCCAGTACATTAAGCACTAAAGATAGACTCCAGGCTGGAATGACTACCCGTTGTCTCGGTCGGAGATTGCTCATTCCCTTCAACATCACATTTAACTGGGCCACCTCTGGACTATCCCTGTTGGCTAGACAAGGGATAACTGATGCCAAAGCTGACTTGTATCCAGCAACTGTGACGGGAGCTAGTCCTGAAAAGAACAGCTCACAGAGAAAGTCTGCTATTTGCTGAATAGTGGATTGAAAGGTATCAATACCCTTTTCTTCACACCAGTCTGCAAATCTGATAACCTTGTTGTTATATGACTTGAAGGTTGACCTCCTTCTCGCAGCCGCGATGAAATCAGCAGCCTGTCGAGAAAAGCCTTCCGACGTGGAACGTTGTTTGATAACATCCACGCAGTCAATTTGAACATTTCAGGACGCTCATGTAGGAAGCGTCCCTTGGCCTGGGAGATTATGTTCGGAATCTCGGGCAACTGCACAGGATTTTCCACCAGCAGATCTAGAAGATCCGTGAACCACGCCCTGCTCGGCCAATACGGCGCTATTAGCAGGACCAGACACGGTTCCTCCCTGACCTTCACCAATACCTTCGGTAGAAGAATGGTGGGTGGGTACGCGTAAGCGTGCATCCCTCTCCAGCTTATCGCCAGAGCGTCTGTATCGACGGCATTTGGATCTGGAATCAGCGAGACATACGTCATGATTAGAACATTTTCCTTTGTGGGGAACAAGTCCACGTTGGGTTTGCCCCAATGCTCGAAGATCCGTCGCAGAACTGGAGGGATGAGGGACCATTCTGTTGGCAGAATTCTCTGTCTGCGAGACAAAGCATCCGCCATAATGTTCAATCGGCCAGGAATGTGAGCTGCTTTCAAAACAACCGAGTAATTCCTGCACCATTGAATCAAGTGCCACACTCTGATACACAGAGTGGGCGACCTGGTCCCGCCTTGGCGATTTATATACGATACTACTGTCGAATTGTCCGACCGTATCAATATCACCTTGCCCCTGATCATCGGAAGGAACTCTTCCAACGCCAGTTCCACTGCCATCATTTCCAACAGATTGATATGCAGCTGACTCTCCGGGAGAGTCCATGTGCCCGAGACCTGGTGTTCTCCCAGGCAGGCACCCCCACCCCTCCAGCGATGCATCCGTGTACACGGACAGCTGGGGGTGGGGTAGGTGCAGCGAAACCCCTACTAGGAGATTCTGACGCTCCTTCCACCATACAAGATGCGACATTATCGGCTCCAAAACTGGTAACAGTTTTGACAGGGGTTCTGTTCTCTGTTTCCACAGAGACATCAGATACAACTGGATAGGCCTTCGCATTAGAGCAGCGTACGGGATAACCTGCTCCATGGAGACCATCATGCCCAGCATCTGAAAGAAACGCCTCGCCTGAATGTGGTTTCCCACTCGAAAACTCTTGAGGATGGCTAACAGAGACACCACTCTGGGCTCTGACGGGTACACCCTGCCCTCCTCAAGATTGAATCGCATCCCCAAATAAACGAATTGTTGAGTGGGCGTCAACTCGGATTTCTCCTCGTTGACTATCCAGCCTAGATCTGAAAGTAACCTCAGAGTCAGAGCAGTATCCACGTTCAACCTGGCTGCCGAGTCTGCCTTGATCAGCCAGTCGTCTATGTAGGTGTGTAGCGCCACATTCTCTTTTCTGAGAAACGCTGTCACCGCAAGGACCACTCTTGTGAAAACCCTCGGAGCTGTCGACAGGCCAAATGGGAGAACAATAAACTCCCATACTTGATTCTGAAACGCAAATCTCAGAAACCTGTGACAACTCCTGTTCATCGGAATGTGGAAATATGCATCTTTCCAATCGATCGATACACACCACATTCCTTTCCTCAATCCCGCCATTACTGACCTCGGCGTTTCCATCTGGAACCGAGGCGTATGGATAAACCAATTTAATGGCCTGAGATTGAGTATGGGTCTCCATCCCCCTGTGCTCTTGGGGACAAGGAACATGTTTGAATAGAAGCCTGGAGTGTTTCGGTTTGCTGGTTTTATTGCTCCCTTCAGAAGAAAACCCGACACTTCCTTTTGAACGCTTCTAACTTGTCTGGCTCCCTTGGTACGGGTGTCCAGACAGGTGCCAAAGACAGATTTTGTGGTGGAAAGTCCCACCACTCCGGCATGTAACCCTGGGATAACCATCCCAGGACCAGACTGTCTGACGTCACACCTCGCCAGGCCTCGACGAAACACATGAGCCTTCCACCCACCATAGACGCCTCGACGTCTAACGGGGTTGTCCGGCTCATAGTCCGCTCCCCCCTCTTTCTTAACGAGAGAGAGAGAACCATTTTGTTCTAGGCACGACGGGTATAACTGGCACCGCTGTTCCTGTCGCACAGGCGCGGTCCAGACGGATATGAAGGGAGCTCTCGTACCCTCAGGTACGATCCGCCCCCTTCTGTCCGCCCTTTGAGGACTTACCCTTACCCTTCCCCTTCCCGCCTCTAGGGCGGTCAGGAGCAACCTTGGGGAGGGTAGGCGCCTCTACAACCTTCCTGGCTTTCTTCGCCGGCGGCGGCTGAGAAAAACCAGCTGAAGCAGAAGTCGCAACAGGCTTAGCTTTCGCCTTGCCCTTATGCTTATTCTGCTTCTTTGAAGGTTGTCCCGCTAGCGGTTTCCCCACAGCCCCTAGTGCGTGCGCTTGCCGCACTAGCTCTAGCGGCAGGTTGACCGCTAACCGATTCTGCGCGATACTGGCTGTATCCTCTAAGATGACCCGCGCTTGGCCACCGAAGATGCTAGGCCCTGTCAGGGGCGTCCCAAGAAGACGCTCCCTGACTGCCGTAGCCGGACGCATATGGTCAATGACCATTTGCCTCCTGGATTTAGTCACTCACGCTTGCACCCTTGCCAATGCGTCCATAGACAGCACCAGGCCGTCATTTACGAGATAGGTGAATACCACGCCTGGCCCGGCCGACCCGTTATCATGTCGGCTGGTGCCAAACCAACCGTCACGGAACCGGTGCCCGGTACCAGATTGGCCTCAGCAACAGGCGGAGCCACAGCCCTGGCTTGCGCCAAGCCAGACAAATGGAGGCCGGTTCCGTCAAGGACGGAATCGACCTCCATATTCTCCACCTGCGGCATCACAGGCCGCAGCAACCTCTCCTCGTCTTCAGACCCCGAAGAGTTGTCACTAGACGAGTAGACCGTGGAGCCTGGCGGACGGCTCCCACACCTGACGGACCGGCCACCGCTACTGGACCACCCGGAGGTGGCAGCAGAGAAACAGAACCTGTCTGGCCGGCGCCAGACGGGACTGCCAGGGGGCTGTACAAGACGGCCCCCTCGGAAACCAGTCCAGAACCCTGTCCGAGGACAGGGTCCGTACCAGGCATGGGGAGAAACTGCCCCCCAACCTTTGGTAGCAGGGACGACACCAGCGTGGGCAGAACGCTATGCAGAAAACCCTGCATAGCCGGACCAAACCACGCCGGCGGTGCCATCTCTGCCACCTCCAGCTGGGGACGTGGAGCACCCCCACCGGCCGAACCGGGCGCTCCACGATTTACTCTCGGACCGCCTGACCCCACGTCAGACCCAGCCACGTCCTTCTGGGCAAGGAACTTAACCATCATATCCACGGACCACACTGCGCACACATTACACTTATGGTCTAGGTTACAGGGCGAACACCTAAAACAGACATGGTCCTTGAATACGACCCGTACAAATTTATGGCACTCGTCACATGATGGCGGGGTTGGCTTGGCCTATAAAATAAGCACAAACCTACAATAAACAAGCGGAACGAGACCCGGATGGAAGGCAGACAATTAATTTTCAAATAATTAGACTCATAAATTAACCGTATCCCTCCCGCACCCCACCCCGCCACGTTACAACAAAGATCGCATTGATTATGACGACAAGAACGAAGCGGCATTAAACACACCCATATTAGATCCTCCAGGATGTGTAATGGCTCCAGGAATCATATCGCATAGCATTCGGGGTATATTTACCAATCAATATAAATTATACTCCCTAACGAAAGCCGAACGATATGTGAAGAAAACAACTAAATGTATAACAAACTGCTGTATCACACGGTAAAACTGTAGACCACGCATCTACTCAAGAATTTTGAAACCACCGATCATTGCAAACCGATCGTGATCGCACGTAAACTTGACCATTCTAAAGTTTCCGGTACCATTTTTAGTACGCAGCACCCAGAACGAGATGCGCGAATTAATGAAAAAATTTTTCTTCACATAAACATCCGAGCGACCAGGTGTGACGTCACCCGCTCGGATCCTACGGAGAACGACGTCAGCCGATATTCGTGTTAGAAATACCGTAGCAAACACCTATTTTCATATCTGCCGATCGCCTGTTGGGGTTTAAAGAAGGCGATCGTCTGGCATATATCGTTGTTAGCACACGTCCCAGATTCTTTGGGGTCAGAAATTGGGACATGCGACACAGCGAAATTTAGAGACCTAAGTCTTTTAACTATGGATAATAAGGAATGATACAACCTGGTTATCATCGGCGGTATTCTCCATAGTATCCAGTTAAATCCTTCAAGAACGCCCAAAACTATCACTTTACAGATAAAGACTTAGATTTCTTTAACAAAAGACACTAAAATCCTCTCCCTGCAGAAAGCATGTATAGCTCTTGTTGCTATGCAAACAAGAATGAACTCTATGGTAAACGGGTACTCGGCAGTTGGGAGCCGAGTACCCGGTTCCCAGGAGTCTGTAAAGCTTTCTAAGTCTATAATCCTAGAGCCGCTGTCAAGGCCAGTTGTATATCAGAAGTAACAGAATGGTGAGTATTGATCGAAGGAGAATCAGAGCAACCTCCGGCGGTGCGAAACCAAGATGGAGGGAGAATAGAAACTGAGATAGTATATAACGGGGACTTTAACTTTTAATCGAGAGTTCGGTCCGCCTTGCACCTTGTAAAACGCTCTTGCTGAATGGCTTTAAGTAGGCAAGAGCTGGTTGAAAGTTAGGGAAACTTAGGAAACATTGAATTGTAATATTTAATGATTGTAAATAGATCGCTAGGTAACAGTAAAAGTTACCAACTTTGTAGGGTTATTGCACAGTTAGTTAGAAATTAAAATGATCACCTTGTGATATTATACATGGCAAAAGTTTGTCACATATTTGTTGTTACTCTGGAGAACACGGAAGACCACCGTGTCGAACCAATCGTTCTGAAAGCGCGCAGTTAGATCAGGCCCAGGCACTAATATAAATATCCTCAGGTCTCTGTGTACCTACGAGGTGAGCTAGTGTCGCGCTCCATCTTCATCGGTGGGACCGGTTGTCGCAGCAACCATTCGTACAAGGTTTCATCGAAGGGGGTAGAGCATACGTCATCAACAAGGGTAGACAACCCGAAATCTTCAATGTGTAAGGGTTAAAGTTTAAAATATAACTATAGAAAACTCAAATATGAACATATTTTCGGGTTTTTTCGTATCATCATTGTTAACAAGAGGTCCAAGGGCCTGTGGCGCTCACCTGGACCATTAGCATTTGATCCATTTGCATTTAAATAGATATGGTGGATAATTTTCTGAAAATAGAAGATGGCCACCCAAAAAATTGACCAACCACAATTCTGAATAGAAATTCTAGTCTACCTTGATAGGGTCACTCTAGCCAAATTTGGTTGAAATATGTCAAGCAACGAAGGAGAAGCAGCATTTTGATAATTTTTGGTAAATTTTTCATAAAATCTAAGATTTTTACCCCAAAAATTGATCAATCAACATTCTGAATAGAATTTCTAGAGCCTACCATCATAGAATCCATTAGTGAAATTTGGTCGAAATATGTCAAGCAGCTAAGGAGTAGCAATTTGGCAATTTCCGGTACATTTTTCATAAAATCTAAGATTTTCACCCCAAAAATTGAGCAATCAAAATTCTGAATAGAAATTCTAGAGCCTACCATCATAGAATACATCTAGTCAAATTTGGTTGAAATATGTCACGCAGCTAAGTAGGAGTAGCATTTTGACCATTTCCGGTTCATTTTTCATAAAATCTAGGATTTTCACACCAAAAAATTGATTAGTCAAAATTCTGTAAAGATATTTTAAAGCCTATAACCATAGAATGCATGTACCCAAATTTGTTTGAAATATGTCAAGCAGCTAAGGAGGAGTAGCATTTTGACCATTTCCAGTAAATTTTTAAATAAAATCTAAGATTTTCACCCAAAAAATTGATTAATCAAAATTCTGAAAAGGAGTTCTAGAGCCTACCACCCTACAATGCATCTAGCCAAATTTGTTTGAAATATGTCAAGCAGCTATGGAGGAGTGGTAACATTTTGACCGTTTCCGGTAGATTTTTCATAAAATCTCAGATTTTTCATAAAATCTCAGATTTTAACACAAAAAATTAATCAATCAAAATTCTAAAAAGAAGTTCTAGAGCCTACCACCATAGAATGCATCTAGCCACATTTGGTTGAAATATGTCAAGCAGCTATGGTGGAGTAGCATTTTGACCATTTCCGGTAGATTTTTCATAAAATCTAAGATTTTCACCCAAAAATTGATCAATCAAAATTTTCTGGAGGGTACCAGCTTAGGACCATTCCAGTCAAATTTGGTTGAAATTGGTCAAACTGTTATGGAGAAGACGCGATTTGGCGGACGGACAGACGGATGGACAGGCGGATGTCCGCCATAGCATAAGTGAGGTGGCTAAAAATGAAAGCTACTAATCAGTGACAATTGTAAAATCATAATCATGAGTAATGATTGATGTTTTTTGGGGAATATTTTCGGTTTATTGATGTTGTTTAAACACTTCAGAGAATGGATTTTAACTTTTTCTCATAATGTAACTAATAGAAAACCGATATTCGGCTAAAACCGATATTAAGTCATATCGAAACCGATATGGCTGTAAGCTAAACCGCGAAGCCCTACTGACTGACTAAGTTCTAACATGTCTAAGTAATGTACAATGTTAAAACAGGTAAGTATAAGACACTTACCATCTGCAACAAATCCTTCACTTTCCTAAGAAAAAAAAGAAAAAAGAATTAAATATTTAGGTATGTACATGCCGATAGACCTCTGAGAATTTAATTATTTTTAATACATGTACATACACAAATGTATGGTCAAAGCTGGTTTACAAAATGTAAATTTTTTCATAGATCTATCAATTTGCAGCCCTACATTGTACATGTACAAAAATGTGTTGATGTCTCAGTACCTTTTTACTCATTTGAAACTTTCGTCAATAAGCATGATAGGAGTTTTTGCAACAAACAGTTATTTACATGTAAAACGGCCTTGTAAATTACATTTATATAACACAAACATGACAAAGTAATCAGTATGAACTTAAGATTAAATTAAAACAATACTAGACTGCTCGTTCATCACAACGCCACACGTTCACCACTTTGATCTTTTGATTCCCACACCCATCCCCTTGACGGATCAACTTCCCTTGAACAAACTTTAATGGCCTTGGTCCCTAATCATATCTGACAAATTTTGGCCTGATCCCTTCAGCGGTTCTGAAGACGACGACGTTTTCGCTACAACTAGGTCAACCATTTGACAAATCAAGTTCCCTTGAACAAACTTGATTCAGCTCTTGCCCTAAATCATATTTCATCTGGTTTGCATCAATCCCATAAGCAGTTTCGGAGATTTTTAAAGACGTTTCTAAAAATCAGCCAAAATCCAAGATGGCCACAGGCCCAATTGGCCGATCGGCTTCGTTTGAACAAACTTGAATCTCTACACCCTAAGGATGCATCCTGCTAAATACAAGAGGCCCAAGGGGCCTGTATCGCTCACCTGGACCATAGGCATTTCAACTAGAATGCTCTTTATCAACAAGATGGCCACCAAACCGTTTATCCGACAGTTTCGAGATCAGAATACCCAAAAACACATATAAAACCAATTTCGGCCTCAAAATGCAAACAAAAAAATCCAATATGGCCACCAAACATGCTATATTTTGATTGGCCCATGGTGTCCAGGTTTTTTGACGGATCAACTTCCCTTGAACAAACTTTAATGGCCCTTGGTCCCCAATCATACATGTATCTGCCAAATTTCGGCCCGATCCCTTCAGCGGTTCTGGAGAAGAAGTCGTCTTCGCTACAACTAGGTCAACCAAGATGGCCGCCAAACCATTTGACAAATCAAGTTCCCGTGAACAAACTTGGTTCAGCTCTTGCCCTAAATCATATTTCATCAGGTTTGCATCAATCCCATAAGCGGTTTCGGAGATTTTTAAAGACGTTTCAAAAAATCAGACAAAGTCCAAGATGGTCACCGGCCCAATTGACCGATCGGCTTCGTTTGAACAAACTTGATTTTCTACACAATAAGGATGCTTCTTGCCAAATATACTTGAAATCAACCTGGTAGTTCTCGAGAAGAAAACATTTTAAATTTCCTATTGCTTTAGTATGGGAGCTTTTGGCGGGAAGATGATTGAAGATGGCCACTAAACTGTTTATCCGACAGTTTGAAAATTTCAAATCTGAGCTCAGAATACCCCAAAACACATACAAAACTAATTTCGGCCTCAAAATCCATCAAATAAAAAAATCCAATATGGCCGCCAAACATGCTATATTTTGATTGGCCCACGGCGGCAATGTTTTTTTTACGTATCAACTTCTCTTGAACAACCTTTAATGGCCGTTAGGCACTAACCATAATTGCCAAATTTCGGCCCGATCCCTTCAGCGGTTCTGGAGGTCATTTTCACTACAGCTAGGTCAAACAAGATGGCTGCCGAACCATTTGACCAATCTATTTCCCTTGAACAAACTTGGTACAGCACTTGCCCTAATTCATATTTCATGAGGTTTGCATCAATCCCCCAAGCGGTTTTGGAGATTTTTAGACGTTTCTAAAGATCGGCCAAAATCCAAGATGGCTGCCGGCCCAATTGGACGATAAGCTTCGTTTGAACAAACTTGAATCTCTTTGCCCTAAGGATGCTTCCTGCCAAATATAATTGAAATTGGCTCAATAGTTCTCAAGAAGAAAGCATTCCAAATTTCCCGTTGCTTTAGTACGGAAGCTTTTGGCGGGAAAATTATCCAAGATGGCCGCCAAATCGTTTATCTGACAGTTTTGAAAATTGCAAATTTGTGATCAGAATACCGCAAAACACATACAAAACCAATTTTGGCCTCAAAATCCATCAAATAAAAAAATTCAATATGGCCGCCAAACATGCTATATTTCGATTGGCCCACAGCGGCCATGTTTTTTTGATGGATCAACTTCTTTTGAACAAACTTTAATTGCCCTTAAGCACTAATCATATCTGACAAATTTTGGCCCGCTCCTTTCAGCGGTTCTGGAGAACTCATTTTCGTTACAACTAGGTCAACCAAGATGGCTGCCGAACCATTTGGCCAATCAAGTTCCCTTCAACAAACTTGGTTCAGCTCTTGCCCTAAATCATATTTCATGACGTTTGCATCAATCCCCCAAGTGGTTTCGGAGAAGATTTTTAAAGCTGTTTCCTAAAAATCGGCCTAAATCCAAGATGGCCACCCGCCAAATTGGACGATTGGGTTAATTTGAACAAACTTGGATCCCTATGCCCTAAGGATGCTTCCTGCCAAATATAATTGAATATATACATGTACCCAGTGGTTCTTGAGAAGAAGTCATTTAAAGGAAAAGTTGATGGATAGATGATGGACGGACACACGACGGATGGTCGCCATGGCATAAGCTCACTTGGCCTTTCAGGCCAGGTGAGCTAACAAGGTTTCTGAGTGTTAGGAAAGTAACAAAGATATAGTTGATGGGTTGAATAACTGGTCACAGATTTATTTTGATGTGTATTATTCTGCCTTGACATGACAAATCCCGTAACATTTGAATATGTTTATATGGACTTTAGATCAATATTTGGATTATTTTCATGAAATTCATAGAAAATTAGAATGAAGATAGTTCTTTACATTGTATGTTTAGGTCATTCCGTGTCAAGACAACCAATGGGTGTTGCATGACCAATTGAGATTTCCAAGATTCTTTGTGTAGTGGTATACAGTAGTATGTTTTAGGAAATCCTGCACAATTTCACTACCCAAATCCCAATATTTTTTAAGGTATGGACGCTCGAACAGCAAGGGGGTCCACACCACATGTGATGCAATTGTCATTTTGTAGCATTTTCAACGCTCTGCAAATTCTTAACCTGACATCCAATTCCAATAAAACTTTCAGTGCTTGGTCACATGTAGGTACCCTCTTGAAATATGCATGGCATAATCATTTTTGTGCTCGTGTTGGTAACCTAGTTAACATTAAAAATGAAAATTTATTTAAAGTGACACATTTTCAGACCCACTTGTGATTACAATTATGTTAAAACTATTAAAGTTACAAACTTAATACTTGATGGGTCAATTACAATGTACATATATATTTGTTAGTTTAAACATAAAAGAAAAAATATGTGGTTCTTAACATTTTTGAAATATAGGCCCTTGAAATTGGCTCAACCTGAAAATGATCCCATATTAAACTGTCAGGATGACCATGTGGGATAGGTGGAAGAAACTTGTGCTTTACAGACAATAAAGCATTAGGTGTGCTCTACAACATAGCCAAAATTCAATTTTCTTCCTTCCATCAAATTTTTTGGGGCAAAATGGGGTATTTTTGGCATTTGTGAGTATATTTTTATGATATTACATGTTAATTATGTATGTATATCCGTTAATTTTTCGTGTCTCAAAGTGTCAGTCACAGCAATTTGAACAAATAATATTGTTATCCCCACATTTAAAAACAAGAGGCCCGAGGGGCCTGTATCGCTCACCTGGACCATAGGCATGTCATGGTGTCAAATAAATGGCATCATTTATTTTTAAATTTTGAAAACAGATCCGCTGATTTAAAAATTTTAAAATACTACTGACATAAATTTTTCAATTTTGAAAGCATTATTTATTTTGAAATTTCGAACACAGATCTACTGATTTAAAAATTTTTAATTATCACTGAATTAAATTTTTCATTTTGAAAGCATAGAATTTGTTTTGAAATTTGGTATTTTATTAATTTTAAATGTGGTCATATTATAGTATAAATTGTAACTATTATTTTGATGACAACTATGTAAATGGTTTTTTTAAACAGTATTATATTTAGCTCTGGTGGTCAGCCAGCATATTAATGACTAATGCTGGCTCTAATTATTTCCATTCCACTATCTGGACACAGGTCTACCAAACACTTGGTCAAACCCCCCCCCCCCCCTCCAAGGTGTTGATTAAATGTCACCATCAAAGTGACCAGTCTATAACTAAACGCTCTCACTAAGAGAATGTATTTAAATTATACATTTAACCCTGTTTATATGGCTAGTAGTTACAATTTATACTATAATATGGCTACATTTAAAATTAATAAAATACCAAATTTGAAAACAAATCTTATGCTTTCAAAATTAAAAATATAATTCAGTGATATTTTATAATTTTGAAATCAGTAGACCTGTTTTCAAAATTTCGAAATAAATGATGCTTTCAAAATTGAAAAATTTAAATCAGTGGTATTTCAAATTTTTTAAATCAGCGGATCTGTTTTCTAAATTTTAAAATAAATGATGCCATTTATTTGACACTGTGACACATAAGAAGGATGTGTCACGGTGTCAAATAAACGGCATCATTTATTTTAAAATTTTGAAAACAGATCCACTGATTTCAAAATTTTAAAATACCACTGATTTAAATTTTTAATGAGTGGTTTTTTAACTGATTTCCAGAAATTTTCTGCAAAATCCAAGATGGATGCCAGAAAAGTCGACCAAGTTCTAAAGGCTACCACCATAGTGTCTTTACTGCCAAGATTGGTTGGAATCGCCCAAGCAGTTAATGAGGGGTAGCATATTTACTGAGTTCCCACCAATTAAAAAATAATCAAAGATGGATGGAAAACTAACCAATCAATATTTTTATGCAAGTTTGGAGACCTCTGACAATAGGATCCTTCCAGCCACATTTTGTTGTCGGCAAAATGGTTAATGAGGAGTAGGCTTTTAACTGATTCGCCAAAATTTTCCGAAAATTCAAGATGGCCTCTGGAACAATTGACTAATCAAATCTGTATGCATGTTTTGAAGCATACCACCCTTCATCTGGCCAGTCTGCTTGAAATTGCCTAAGCAGTTATGGAAATGTGCTTTGACAATTTTCGGTAAATTTTTCATTAAATCTAAGATTTTCAACCAAAACTGTATCAAACAAAATTCTGAATTGATGTTCTGGAGCCTACCATGATAGGGGCTTTCTAGCAACATTTGATTGAAATCTGTCAAGCAGGTGAGATGCGTTTTGAAAATTTGGTTCAAATCTGGAAAGCAGCTAAGGGGAAGTACCTTGATAAGTTTCGTTAAATCTTTCATAAAATCTAAGATTTTTTGCCCAAAGAATAGATCAATCAAAGTGAGGTTACCGAGGTGTAGCATTTTAAAGCAAAATTTGCCCGACGACAGGCAGTCGCAATGCCATAAGCTCACTTGGCCTTTGTGGCCAGGTGAGCTAAAAAGTGGGATCCAATGATCAATTGACCATACCGTTCCAAAATAAGAGACATCACAGTAATATAATGAACAGAGTTCAGCTAAAAATAAACCTCATACTTATACTTGTATCCATTACAGATTACACAACACGGAAACCAGCAAATAACTAACTTGACTGAACATCATTGCTGTCTTAGTGACATTACATTTTCACAATTTTGTTAAAATTTTCGGGAAAAATGTCGGAATATTTTCTGCAGAATATTTCTCCAGAAAATTAACAATATTAAGGGGAGGAGGGTAGAATCAAGATATAGCCAGATACATGTAAAACAACCATTGTAGATGTAAATCTGGCTATATATATATATCCTTATTCTTACCCCTCACGAAAAATGTCATCTCGAGTTTATTTCTGTTATTTAATTTAACCGCTTTCATATATGGCGAAAAAAAGCATCATAGAAGTACAAATATATATCCTTACTTATTAAAATGTTGTAGCCATTGAAAACAGTAATGAAATGATGAATACCAGTCATTCTGTTCACAAACCAAAGCGTACCAAATCCATACCCTAGTTTTGTGTAATACATACCCTAAATCAGGATATTTTGTACCTAACTAATTGGATATTCTGTACCATCGTAATGGTTAGTCCGTACCATGAAGTTGTAGGGTGTGGATTAACCAATTATGCCTACGGCTGTACATGTATGAAACGTTTATTTATAAATACTATCAGCGGGCCTGCAAGGCTAATTAATCAACAACTAATTACAATTATCCTCGCCATGTGAATATCGTAGATACTACTGATCCGATTTGCCTCAAAATTTAGCACAGAAAGGTTTGTGGTCATATACTAGGATTTTGGGCATGATCCAAAGAAAAATCCAAACAAAACGGGAGGACGAGGATCTACAGACTACAAGCTCTGATCAAATCAATGGTCATCATGTAATTTATTTTGAAAAGTTATTACTGGTTAGGTTTAATTAGATTTTCTAGCAATTTTAATCAGTGAAGGGCTAAAGCGATAACAATTTTAGGTCAGGTTTAGTATCCATATCTACTAACTACATTGTGCTAAATAGATAACACTGGACAGTATTGACATTCACAGTCAGGCTCTTATCTGTAAACGATACAACAATTTTAGGTCAGATTTAGTATCCATGGAATTGGGTCGTTATCGCTATATCGCTTCTTTTGCATTTTCTAGAGCAATCAAGCAGGTGTACACCGATCTTGGCCGCCGTAGGATCTTGGCCGCTAGTATACCGATCTTGGCCGCTAGTATACCGATCTTGGCCGCCTGGTCTATCTAGTATTCTATATATCTATGTTTTGTTTATACCTATGTTTGGGTGACGATATACCTTTCAGATATATCGATATACCTGTTGTTCCTATTTCTATCTTTTCTATCATCTGTTTCCTATGTTTCAGGTAGCTGAACCTTGAATGGTTAACTGACGGCTAGCTGACGGCTTAACGTAATCCGGAAACATTGGCTGTTACGATTTTGAGCGATAAAGCCGATTGATACTAAAAGCCGGATCGGCGAAAACAACGGAATTTAAGTAGGAATGGCGAAACAAGTTTAGCGGTTAAAAAAAGTAACTTTGTAGACTACATAAATTCTGTGATCATTTAATTTTGTAAAGGCCGTGTTTAAATTAAAAACCGTTTTGAAATATAAATGAATCCAATCCGTAAGAATACAATTTTTGAACCAAATATATTTTGTTGTATTTGTATCTTAAATCTTAGAATTCAGAAAGGTTTAGTTTATTTTCTATATTTCGTGACAAGATCGGACACGTATTCAATGTTCGAATCGAATTAATAATGTTCTAATCTGCAAGCGTTTCAGAAAATCGCTAAAAATGATGAAAGTAGGCTACTAATACGAAAAATTATAAATTTTGATTTCGAATTTAGAATGGTTTAAGTCCAAAATATATGAAGAGAATTTATAAATTTGTAAATAAATTGCGTCAGAAAATTTTGCTTTTTCTATGGTCAAGAGCTCGTTACAGAATGATCCATCTCTGGGACATACGCACGTGCTTGCGTCGTCCTTCTAGGTAACACGCGTTCTCATTGGTCAAGCGTTCTCATTGGCCCCAGTTGTATTCGACGTGTTTACGTAACTGTCTGTCCATGGGGTGTGTGACAATACGGCTTCCCGTAATTATAGAGCGCAATTATTCCACTTAACCACGGGTGTTGTTACAGCAGACAAGCCACAAAACAAGGTGTTGTCTTAAAGCAAAATTCTGATTTTATCTTATACTTGGCACCGAAACACAGCAATAACTTTCACCAACATTCTGCGGTGGTTGTAGTTATAACTCTTGAGCGCAGATGGTGGTTCTTACTTTATACATACTTGATACATTTTATTAATGGCTGCACCACAATCAGCGCTACCAACTCACAATCATAAATATCACTGACCCCAGCCTATAAAGACCACACTGAAGAAGTTGCCTGTAATGGTGGTTCTTATAACAGCATGAACTTTATTATCGAACCACGCACCTTTAAGATCCACAATCAGCTTACCATCTTTAAAGCATGAGAAAGGGTTAAGTGGACCACTCGCGTGGTGGTTCTAAAAAACATTCATACAGTTTTATATATACAATATATATGGTGTACATATTGACAGTATCTACAAAAATGAACACATTTTACTTACCAACTAAACAGCAGTCATTTCGATGTATCAATAATGAGGGAGATTACTCTGGATAGGTTTAGTGACAATCGAAATAAACTATCCAGATTTATCTCCCTTATTATTGTTACAACAGACACACGGGGCTTCAAATATCTATGTTTTTAGTTTGAAAGTAACATCTGTTAACATTCTTTCCATCCCATATTTGTTCCCTAAGCAGCACAAGTGGATGATGATGCGTCTCCAACGCTAACAAACACGCATGTTGATCTGACAGATATTGTTAAATGTCATTGAAACCTGCCTATAAAGACCACCTTGCAGTTATTACCTTATTATATAATGGTGGTTCTCACATTAGGAATTTATGTTATCGAACCACTTGAGGATCAGACTCTAAATTTAGTTACTAACTTAAAATCACGCGAAGATTATTTTTGAAAAGTTATCACTGGGATGACTGGCTCGAAAACAGGGCCAGCCATTCCAAAGAAAAAATTTCAAACAAGAAGCTCACGCGCTTTCTCCAACGCTAAAAAACGCGTATGTTGATCTGGCAGTCACCTTGGAGAAGTTAGTACCTGTAATGGTGGTTCATACATTAGGAATTTATATTATTGAACCACTTGATGATCCACAATCAGTTGCACCCACATTGCTTTTTTTGCTGATTATTTTTGAAAAATTTTCAACACTCGAGGGGTTAGCTTAGCGGTAACAAATTCGCGCGTAAAGCTATAGGAAATATGTGCCCATTGTGAATGGTTTGAATAATCCTTACATTTGCAAGAAATATTACTCGTTTGAAACTATGGAATAATAGCCGAGGAGCATACGGTCTTTTGAAACAAAGAAAAGTCGAATTATGTTTGATCCAAATAAACCCAGAAATCACAAAAGCTTCATGAGTAATGTTTACAGATATAAAATCACCACAAAATCTGTAAATATCAAAATCTTACTTGCTCTCGCAAATATTATTTGATTATTACACAAGTTTTACTTGAGTTATTCGTGATTTTCATCGTAAAGTTCGTTTAAATCGTTCTACCATGGTATTTCCGTGCATCATATGCAATTTGGAGGTGACAAGTCGGCAGCAGAGTCTGGAGTGTGATGGCTGTGCTAGATGGCAGCACCGAACGTGTGGTACTGGCATCACAGATATTCTTTTATATATTCTTAGATCCGGCGGGATAACAAACGTTCAAAGATTTGTTAAGTGTATCACATATTTTTATAGTCCACAGTATATATATATTTCGATAAACTTCTTTTGAAGTGTACAAATACACAATAAACAGTAAGTTTACAAATTAAATTTTAATCATTATAATTTAGTTTATCATTATTATTATTATTATTATTATTATTATTATTATTATTATTACTGCAAAATGTTCATTGTTCTTGCTTTTTTTAAATTTATATATTAGAATTCTTTTACATTATCTTGATTGATAAATTTTGTATCCATGTCTTTGCAGGTATATGGATGCCACCTTCAAAGTAATCAAAGCTCCTTTCATGCAGCTATTTAGTGTTCACGGTTTCATCGTCTCCGGCGCGTGCACGAAGCAGATTCCACTGTTATTTGCCTTCATGTCGAGCCGACGCACGGAGGATTACAACATGATCTTCCGTGCGATCCTCGACATCCTTCCTGGGCAGATTGCGATCAGAAAGTGCGTCGCCGACTATGAATTTTATATCTATGAAGACTGTTCACTATTTTGAAATCAATTCGACTGGAAACAGTCAAATTATCTTTAAAATATTAAACAGAATTCTCATAACATTGAATAAAAGGGTCTGTTTCTGATATCCATGGATACTGTCAGACTCACGGGACTGACACACGCGTCAAGAACCTGTAACAAAGGAAAACAATTATATAGAAACACTTATATAGATCGCCGGTAATATGACATTAATCATTCACATAGTTCTCATGATTATTATACTCAATCTACATAAATTTCTGAATAATGTATCAATAATAGGCGGCCAAGATCGGTATACTTATACTTGCGGCCAAGATCAGTATACTAGCGGCCAAGATCGGTATACTTATACTTGCGGCCAAGATCGGTATACTAGCGGCCAAGATCATATGGCGGCCAAGATCGGTGGTGACCATCAAGCACACGGCTTTGGAAGTGAAAATGAACAGCCATCATTCAGAACAAAATCATGCGAGAGACAGAGAGAGAGAGAGAGAGAGAGAGAGAGAGAGAGAGAGAGAGAGAGAGAGAGAACCCATATAGCGATAACAACACGATTCCATGGATACTAAACCCGGCATAAAATTGTTGTATCTAGGGCTGTAACGATTCACCGATATATCAGTGAATTGTGATAGGCATGCTCATGATACGCATATCGCATCGTGACCTGTCGCATCGATACACACGCGATACAGGAAAACATGCCTATGGCATCCTTCATGCGTTAACATTGTCAGGTAACAGTTACAGTTAAACTTATGCACAATTTTCACTAAATTTCATCTGACTATGTTAATTATTTGTTTAACTTCACTGAGAGATGGAGAGTGGCATAAAATGGGCACATTCAAATGAAAAAATAACGTATCATATCGTGTATTGTATCATACACACTTATATTTCCACTTTATGTTACGAAAACTGGTATCAATTGTAATATAGTGCTTTATATAGTACTCATGGAAGGGGCATAGATTTAACTAACGCATTCAGACGCCTTGGGTCGACGGGGTTTTTCTTGTGAATTTTCATTCTGTTCATCCTCGCTTTCATCATCGGAAAGCGATGTCTGGCGCCTCCGTCTTCGATCAGTCATCCTGTCAAAAACTCAAGTCTCGTATAACTTTACGATTTCGTGATCTTGCGGGATTTACACAAATTCTTTGGGAAAGTATAAAGTGCGGAATAGGTTAGACTGACAAGTACGTTCCCCGCCGTGGCGGAGATAAGGGACTTATATGATATCCACTGATATTTGACACCTGATTGGTAAGGCTGAAAATGGGTTTTCCGTATAATGACGTCATTTCTCTTTCTTTTAGTAATCGGCTGATTGGTGGTTGGATGTCCAATTCCAATATGGCCACCAAGCAATCTACATTTGCAGCGCTGTATTTAGGCATGGGCCGACTGGGCTGCGGCCCAGGGCGCCGCACCTCACAGGGGCCGTGCAGGTCGAAAAATAAAAAATAATAATTTAAATAAAAAAATACACAAAGCTTCTCTGACTATAAATAAATGTATCTTCTTTTCTATGTTCCCTGGTCTTAGATCAGTAATTTTTCGCGGAAGATGTTGACATTTTTCGTTAACAAATATCTTATCAAAGTATGGTGCTACTTCTTTTTATCGGGATCATATAAAGGATGAGGAACAAGGATTTATGAGTCTCGTGTTTTAAAGTCACTGATCCTCGAGTTGGTCAGGGCCGAACTTAAGGTAGTGCAACATGTGCATTTGTACAGGGCCCCAAATTTCTAGGGCTCCCAAAAAGTGACTCGCGCATTACTTTTTCTTAATTTTGGGGCCCCTGTTTAAATTCAAGTTACACGACTAGATGTCATACCTGCCATGCAGCTCATAAATCGTCAATGTGTTTCCAAAAGAAAACAATTTTGAACACAATGTAAAAATATTCTGTTGAATAATTTGAACATAATTGGATTCGAGGACGTCAAAATATGTTCAAAATCTTCAACGTTATTTTTTATTTATTGTGTCCTTGAAATATGTCAAATTATTCATGAGCTGTACTATATAAGACCGATGTGGCCAAATGTCAGAGCCCTCCGATATCAGGTGACACTTTGCACAGGGCCCTCTGATTCCTAGGTTTGGGCCTGGGCTTGATACTATGACAGCTTCCTGGTAGTACATGTCAGTGGGCATGCAGATAAGGGTAGTGAACACACAGCACACCTATCATATTTCATTTGTGAGGTTATTCAACTGATGGCTCGCACATTTTTGTCTGCAATCACAAATGAGGTTCGAAAAGACAACTACTTTTCTATGTCTGTATATTCTACCCGTGACATATCTCATAGTTACATAGTCTTCTTCTGCTTGGTAGGCTATGCAGCCTGTAGCAGGTCTTCACTATCTTCATTGGCGGCTGGGTTATGGACCTGTTGAACTGGTATATTGGTGCGGTCGGGCATGATCGGGGAATCTATCATGTGTGTGGCCTCGCTGTAGTGTCTGTCTAACCTTGCCTTGAATGAGTCGATGGGCGGAGCCGTCACTAGAGACTCTGGTAGCCTGTTCCAGTGGTTGGTCGCTCTAATACTGAAAAAACACTTTCTGGTGTCTGTGTTGAAACGTTGTTTCTGCACTTTGAAGCTGTGACCTCTTTTCCTGTGGCCTTTGCCGAGTGGTAGAATGGCATCATGGTCTACGTTGTACACGTTTGTACATTTCTATTAGGTCACCCCGTAAACATCTGTACACTAGGCTCGGTAGTTTGAGTGATTTGAGGCCCTCTTGGTATGGCATTTCCTTGAGTCCTGGAACAGATTTCGTGGCTCGATGTTGGAAATTTTCCAGTAGTTGGATGTCTTTCTCGTAGAAGGGGGACCAGACAACATTGCCATATTCTAAGTGTGGTCGAACTAGGCTCTTATACAACAGGGCAAATGCGCCAGGATCTATGTAGTCGAAGGATCGTCTGATCATGCCAACTAATCTGTTGGCCATATCGGCTGGGCCTTTTCTGCATGCTGGTAGAACTTTAAAGAATTGTCTACGTACACTCCTAGGTTCTTCTCACACACGGTCTCCTCTAGTACAACTGGCTGGTCACTTTCCTGCAAGCTGTATTGGAATTTATCGTTAGACCTGCCTAGGTGCATAACTTTGCATCTAGTTGCACTAAAACCGAGCTGCCATGTATCTGACCAGTCTTTTAAGCTATTCAAGTCTTTTTGAAGTGCATCCAAAGAGCAAAGAGTGTTCTGAAGTTAAAGGGGAACACAAGAAGGGTCGCCATCGTTTGCATAAAACACGCAGTTCTATTGTAGAGCCCACATTTAAGCTACTGTATAAAGCTTTCCCCCGACATTTGTATATAAATCCGAGTAAAATGGTGTTCAAAAACGCTATGTTACTATAATTTTCTACGAGTTAATTAAACCTATGACGTCATAGGTTGAATCCCATCCGACAAGAACCATAATAACGGCACTCTAAAGACAGGAGTGCATGCATTTGGATGGTGATATCTCTATCGGTGATAATGCTATCGCCATCATTTATATATGTACAGATTGAAGAGATTAAGACGTGTATCACACTCTCGCAAATTTATTGAATGTATTTGTTATTTTCACACATTAATTGCCGAACCGTAAGATGGCCATTTTCTATGAAGATACCTAACAAATTACATTAACATTACAAAATCTCAGGGAGTTTTGAGGCTGGTATGAAAACATAAGTACCTAAAGATGGACTGGATGTATGTACACATAATTTAAACTCTCATATTAGTAGATGAAACGTTAATAACATTATCTGCCGTAGCCCCAGTGAGGGTGTTGATTCAATAGTGGCAATTATATTGAATTGCCTATACTATCGCGTCATTCATTTATCTCAAGATCAAAACTTCATGTCAAAATTGGCACCATCAGAGAAATCAGACAAAGGACTGTTAGTATATATTCCTCAACATGTCCGCAAATATAGTTTATATATTCCTAAAACCGCTGAAGAGAATCCCCTTATAAAAACGCAATTCGCGATTTTATTGCGATAGCGTTGGGTGACAGCGAGAAAAACGTTCAACTTATGACGTCATATGCATCATCCGGGAATAGAAATTTAACCCATGTACCACATATTTAAATAACGAAGATATATATTTCTGATTTGAGGACAGATCTTACAATTATATTTTTGAAAACGTTACGGTCTGTAGATTAATTTTATACACAGTAGTATAGAGGGTCTGGTGATTCCCTTTAACTCACGTGTACAACGTGGTGTCATCTGCAAAGGGCTTGATCATGCTTTCTACTACTCCTGGCATGTCATTAATGAAGCAGATGAAAAGTGCTGGTCCAAGCACACTGCCCTGTGGAATGCCGCTTAACACTGGAGTCTAATTGGCGCTAGATCTCGCTGCTGTCTGTTGCTTAGGAATGCCTGTATCCATCCTAGAGTGTCGCCACTAATTCCATAGCTGTGGAATCTGCTTGGAATCTTTGGTGTGGAACAGTGTCAAATGCCTTAGAGAAATAAATGTAGATGGCATCAACTGCACCACCGTCATCAACAGCTTTGGTACAGTAATCTAGTGTGTCGATGAGCTGTGTGATGCAGGATCGGCCATTTAAGAAACCGTGTTGGTGATCTGACATGAAGCTGGACTTTGTTAGTGCATCTCGGATGAAGTATTCCATAATTTTGTATACTACTGATGTTAAGCTTACTGGTCTGTAATTACCTGCTGGTGATTTGCTACCTTTCTTGAAGATTTGTGTGGTTTGTTCATTTTTCCAGTCTTACGGGAGCATTCTTTCAGTGAGGGATTGGCTAAATAGTATTGTCAATGGTTTGGCAATGAAACGGTTGATCTCATTTAGAATTCTCGGTGAGATTTTGACACTGCAAGTTTCTCGAGTCTTTTTTGCGCATCACTTTCTATGAGTCTGATTTGGTCCAATGTTTGACTGTTTGTTAAGTTACTGGCAAGCTGTGATACTCTACTGGTGTTCTCATGCGTAAATACACATGTCTTGTGGGCGTCAAGTCTACTGACCCCCCACCAATCAGGATAGTATTTACAGGTCGGCAGACTGCCAAGCATCCTCCTCTGTGGCTAGGACTAGTCTCACCGCACCTAGACACAAACTTATTGCAGTAAAACTCGCCTCAGTTGAACAATTACAATACCTTCGTATGGAGATTGTGAAACAGTCATCCTGAGTGTCTATGTCTCTGTCGTGTTGATGTAGGTTGTAGATATGTGTGGCTGATTCTCTGCGGATGAATCCTGCACTGCCGTGCAGTGTCAAAGTTTTATTGCAGTTGGGGGAGGGGCACTGTGGTGATTGCGATGATAACCTTGGCAGACATTGAATATATTCTCTCTGTAATGAGTGACCCTCAGAAAGGCGGGACAGAAGTACTTAGAGCAAGGATGACCAAGACGGGGGCTGTCATAACTTGAATCAGACCATTGTCAAATTTCACATTCTGCGGTCATCCGGCTCTCTCAATAAAGAAATCCGTTATTACGTGTAATTGGTGTCATTCCGTTTACTGTTATTGCTGATGTCATCTCAAGGGGTGGGGTGTGCCTTGCGATGCAGGGTGATGATGTTCTTGATGTCATTATCCTTCCACATGTGTAATTTCCGCGTGACTGTTGATCTGGTCCTTGTATGCAGAAACGTCTGATGTAGGGAAGTCGGGCGTCGAATGTGATGTTGGTTGTGAGGTGCGGTGGGCTATATTCAGTTTCCCATGCAGAATATGCCGAGTCTGTTGATGGCGGATGTTTCGTGTGCGGTGAGTAATTAGCCAACTACATTCATGCGGTGAGGACTGTTGCAGATTTTATGTCACTATCCTTTTCTGTTGTAAAGGATAGGTGTAGGCTGATTTAATTTGACGATGATGTTCATGGGTGGTAAGGCCCATGTTGCGGATGCGGTGGGGTGTAGATGTTTTCCGTCATACCTCCTAAGACCGGATATGTAGGCTTAGTATTCACGCAATTTATAATTGACGTATACAGCCATGAAGGCATGTGTGTTTCTGTTGTTTCTGTCTTTCTGTGGTTCTGCTATGGTGTCCTGACTGCACAGGGCGGGGGGGGGGGGGGGGTGGCGTAAGGCTGTTTTAGTCAGGGGTGTCTTTTGGATGGGGATGGGCATCTCTCATTACACGATGGTTGGTACTCTGTTATAGTTTTTGAGACGAGAGTCTGCTGAACAGGCTGCCTCCATGCCCACGATCGGCCAAGGGGGCAACCGAGGTGTGGAAGACCACCTCTCCTGAAGCAGCGAACTCTCTCTCATATCTGAAGATGGACAGTCAACAGACGATGAGTGAAGTGTGAGAAGGATGAGATGTGTGATGTTCGAGCTCGATGCGGAAATTAGGGATGCCAGTTGGAGCGGGGGTGGTGTTGCAGATGCGACTTGGATGGCGAGGGGGGGGGGTGGTTGGCGTCATTTTCGGGGGTTGGAAGGTGGATGCTCCAAGCCTCTCCACTTCCATGCTATTTATTAAATGTTCCACCCCACCGGCGGCATGGCTTGGGGCAGCCTCAGCCTCCGCTTGTGGCAACTCTATAATTGGGGTAATAGCTTGAAGTGGGTGGGAATGGGAGGAGGTCGGTGGAACAACTTTTCCGCCGCTCCCCTTGGACAATACAAACGAGAAAGTCTTCAGATACGATTTCCCAGACCTGGTAGACCTGCTCTGAGGAGGGAGGTTGCGAGTACATGGCTCATCATCGTCCTCAGCATTAGCCGTTTGTTCACCCAACTCCTGGCTTGGTAGGAGAGGGGCTGAACTGGCACCGCTTTGCCCTCTGCTAACGTCAGGAATACCTGTTTCTGTAGATACGTCGGTCTGAGTACCAGTGTTACACATATCACTCTGTCTGAGCTCTGGCACCGGGTCATCGCTAACACAAGGTTTAAGATGATCGAAGTGGATGACTGAGGTCATGCCATCTGAGGTACGGATAGGTCACGTCAGACTTCTTACCTACTACCACATAGGGGCCTTTCCACTGGTAACTCAGTTTACTCAGCACATTTGCAGAACATCACGTATTGTGAACCCACACCATTTTCCAGCCTCATATAGATCTCCATGTAGACGCCAGTCATGCCAGGTTTTCTGATGCCAGTGTACAGTGGAGAGTGTTTCTCTCACTAGCTCATGGGCCTGTTCTATCCTTTGCCGCATGAGCTCTACATAGAGAGAGCGTGGATTTTTCTCCCCCGGAATTCTGGGCATGGCCAGATCCAAGGTTAAGGCTAACCCACAGCCTAACATTAACCGAGCAGGGTATAACCCATGCTGGAATGTATTAAAGTGCGGTATGCAGGGAGTACGTATGGGAGTCGAAGATCCCAATCACGACATTCACAGTGTTTCCTTAGTCAACATCACCGCAAGAGTTCTATTGAATCTCTCTACCATCCTATCACTGTGCGGATGATATGGTGCTGTTCTTGTCTTGACTATGTGAAACATTGTGCAGAGCTCGGAGATCAACTGGCTCTCAAAATTACTACCTTGGTCGATATGTAATTCATAGGGTATTCCAAAATGGCAGAACACATTGCTGGACAGAACCTCCGCCACTGCAGATGCCTCTTGGTCTGATAAAGCAAATGCTTCTACCCACTTTGCAAAATAATCTTGCAATACGAGGATGTATTTGATTCCTTCATCCATCATATTCAAGGGACTGAGCACATCAATAGCCACTCACTCCCATGGTGCACCCACAACAGGAGCCGCATTTGGCGACCCAAGCTTTGACACTATCGTGTATCCGGATCCAGTGGCATCTCTGTTTGATCCACTCTGTGGTTCCTTCCACGGCTAAGTGACCAGCGTTGTCATGTAATTGTTGCATTATCATGACCTTGTAGCACTCTGGAATTATTATCCGGTTATTCATGTAGAGAATGTCATTGTACTTATGGCACTCACCAAACCTTTGATAATAATACTTGGCCATCATGGATAAAGGAATGACAGATTCTTTTGTACCCCCTCCTGGATCCAGGCGTATATTCCCTGTGTCTGCACATCTGTTGTTTGCTCATGAGCGAGTTTCTCCGCCTTCCGGTCTGTGCACCGCAGTTCTGGGAGTATTGGAGCTGGCTGTGTTGTATGTGTCATAGTGGTGGCCACTTCTTGTTCATCCTCAAGCCCCATTCTGCTCAAGGCATCGGCATTTCCATGCAGCTTGCCGGGTCTATGAACAACAGAGATTCCTGCCACCATGCTACCTGGCCCTCCGGATTTTTAGGTTTCTGAGCCAGCGTAGTGAGGCATGATCTGTACATAGTGTAAATGGGCGTCCATACAGAAAGTGTTTGCAGTACTTAGCAAAGTACACTGCAGCTAATAACTTTTGCTTAGTGGTTGCGTAACGTTTCTCTGTTTTATTTAGAGTACGTGAACTATAACCCAGTATCTGCTCCATTCCATCTTCTTTGACCTGTGATAGAACAGCGCCAATCGCATAAGCGGACACATCAGTGTCTAAGATGAAAACGAGGTTAGGATTAGGATGAGCGAGAAAATGTGCGGTTTTTAACAGGCCCTTCAATGCCCTGAAGGAAACCTTACACTCACTCATCCACTTGAAGGTTCAATCCTTTTCAGTGATCTGGAACAAGGGAGATACAATCTCACTGAAGTGACGGATGTACCAGCGACAGTACTGGCAGAGCCCGGGGAAACTTCGCAAGTTGCCACTGCTTGAGTTTTGGAGGGGTGTGTGGCCACTCCATCTGCGGATATCACATGTCCGAGGAACTCGAGAATTTGACTGAACAAATGGCACTTCTTGGGTTTGAGCTTTAGGTTGGTGGTATGGAAGCTCATTAGAACTTTGTCCAAATTGGACAAAGTCTGCTCAAATGAAGAGCCAAAAACTATACCATCGTCGATGTAACAGAGTCAGATCTCCCATTGCAGGGTGGTTAATACCTACTCAGTGAGGTGCTAAAATGTTCCTGGAGCAGTGCACAAGCCATAGGGCATCTTGCGGAATTGAAAAAGACTGTCTCTACAGATGAAGGCAGTCTTTTCCCTGTCAGCCTCATCCATGGCTACCTGCCAGTATCCGCTTGCCAGGTAGAGTGTACAGAACCATCTGGCTCCGGAGAACTAATCTAATGCCTCATCTATCCGAGGTCACAGATATCCGCCTTTGATGCTTAGATCATTAAGGCGACGGTAGTCAATACAAAACCGGAAAGATCTGCTGATGTCCGTGATGTGGTAGAGGTGTAGTGTGCCTAGCGTGGATGTCAGACAGTGTAATATAAGATGTACCCGCGTGGGAGGCATCAAGGAAAGCCTCCTCACTGATCAGCAAGAACTCTTATTGTCGTAATAATGGTGTTTCCTCCAATTAGGAGTGATTTAGTGTAGCACCGGTGAGTGCCCGGGCCGCCATTCCATCGTAATACTCCACCTCTGAGTCAGGGGAGTACTGTTCATAGTATAAGGGAGACCGGAACATGCGAGTACTGAGCGTGGGCGTGGGTTCAATTTGTGTTCGAACCCCACATCAGGATCCACTTGTAGCCTCTGGGCATGCACGCTGGTCCACTGGATGCTCCCGTTCTGTGGTACCACCAGTGCGTGGTATGGCGGGATGGGGCTGCTGGTTAGCCGCAGATCTCAGGGTTGCGGATCCGGTGTTGCGCATTGCCAGATTATATAAAGACCAGCTTCTGGAGCCGTTGGAACATTTACATTCCAGTGGGGTCGTGCGACCATCGCCATGAAAGCTGAACCTCACTGTTGGTGTCACTGGTGTGATGGTCCGACAGCTCCATTTAGGGCCAGGACATAATTAAATAATACAATAATTAATATATGCAGCAGTCGAACAATCGTACTCATTTGCTGCTAGCTGGGAGAAGTCTAGTACATGGGGCCAAGTTGACGACTTATTATCGAGGCATCCCCTAAAAGGAGGGTCCTAGAATGGCTACTTAGCAAGTTTAATATAAACCAAATTAACTTCCACAAACATTCTTTTGTTGCGAGAGAAAAGTGCCTCGCACGGGCCTCTGTCACAGAAAAATGTCTACAATGCCAAAGCGGAGGAAGAGAGATGACAAAAAGGGGCCACACTCTTGTTAAAGCCATATTATGTAAAAGAGGCAACCTAGTGAAATTATATGTTTAATGTGATGCACACTGTTTTACATGGAAATGGAGTGGATGATTTCCGCAGAATTCAACATCGTCATCTTATGTAAGTTCCAAGATCCTGAATTTGTAACTGCCACTTTATTTATGCAGTCCTTCTGCTAGTTTCTACCCTATCATTTAGTTTTTGGGTACAGATCTAGGTTTAGCCGCAAATGGCAATGCAAGCTTAATGGTTTTAACATATAAGTCTGGTGGGCGAGAATGTTCAGTGACCATGAGGTCGCCCTATAGAATATCCCCCTCAGTAGACCATGTGCGCAAATATCATGAGGTGAAAGCTCCCGAATCATATAATGATCCTGTTACCATCGCGCCATGACTACATATAACAGCACAAGGACAAGTCACAATACATAAGCATTGAAAAACACATATAAGTTAGGGTGGGGATAAAGATGCAGCTATCCAACTATAGCGACCTACCTGAGAGGGCGTGGTGGGTTCTAAGACAGCCACCAGTTACTTGTGGAGTTAGATGGGGGGCTGAATCACATCCGTCACCAGTGTGTCGGGGATGGATCATTTGAGATCCGCACCCAGGGAGCTAACATTTACCTGATGTTAGGGTTATGTAAAATCGCACAGAGATGCACTGCAGGCCAGTAACTATAATATATTTTTGCAGTGCTTCCTACTTTGGCGGTGTTTTCTAACTAACCAGTATCCGAAGATACAGGGGGTGGGGGGAGGGTGGGTGGGTGGGGGTGTTGGGGTTTATGCGGTGATCGTCACTTTATTTCTAGCCGCACTGGAACCCCAGTAGTTTGAAAGTCAACTCTAAATAAGGTGATGGAGGGAGATCCAGACAATTAATAAGCCCGAAGGCTGATGGAATGTAGACAGAGACAATTACTCATAATGGAGGCCTTAAGGTACATGGCCAATTTAAATTATCTAGCCAGTGTGTGGTGTTACATATCCCCTACTCCCGGAAAAGAGACTAACACGAAATGTCTCCTATCAAGTAATCGTCCCTACTACTATAAACCTCTCCTATCGAGCTAGAACAGTCTAGGTTTAGTCGACCGCATGTCATATTCGCATAATGAGAACATAAACAGCGACTTCAATGATGCTGTGCGGGGAACAAGGTGGTGCGGATGTTGGTGCTGTATAGTGATACTGCGGTCCAAGAGTTTTTATATAAAATAAACAAAACATGAAACATGGATGGCTACTACCATATCACTAACTTTGAATAATACAGTAATAGGAAGTCACTCGACCTTGACGGTGCTTATACGCACGAAAATGAGAATAATATATACATAATAATAAACTATAAAAATGCGTTCTTAAGTGACCGGAAGGTACCTATTTGTCATCAGTACCTAATACACAAAAGTAATACAATAATAACATAATGATAACAGAGTACCTATTAGTCATCGGTACGGAAAAGGTTCTAGAGTCACAATAGTTGTAGCGTAACATAATCGGAATGCGAGATGGCATGATATGGAAGTTGGCTGCTAGGAAAAACTGCAGGCACGCTGCAGGTGCAACTTATTCTCAGGAAAATTGAAGAACATTTGCGGAAATAGATGGCTAGAAGATAGTCATGTCTACAACAATAGTTATTAATTTAAACAGAGTGTCAAAGGTTCTGTACTGGTGCATAGGTTGAAAGCTGCCCTGTAGTTCTTGAAGGGCTACAGATGAAGTCAATAATGCATATGCGTTCTGATGGATCACAAGACGAGACGTATCGAATAGCTCACATGATGCACCAGGCAATGTTCCCCTAACTGTTGTCGAAAATGTCTAAAAGACTAACACATGATATGTGGATTGATTACACCACTGGTTGTGTGGTATGACAGATATGGTGAGTTATCACAGAGCATGTCACTCGCCCCACATACCAGATGACAAGCTACATTGGGGCCAAAAGACCCATCTGCACGAAAGGTCCCTTTGCAGAAGTAGTGGCATGGGCTACCTGACTTTAATTTCTTTATTGCCCCTGGATGATATGTTTCCGGGAGCTTATAAAAACTGGTGGTTGCGGATGTAGTGGATTATGCCCCAGAGACGACGAATACTGAAAACCGAATGGCATCTCACTAGCTGTTAGTATCTGCTGTAGTTAGCAGTACTATCGATTCGTCCTCTCAGGCCAGGCACCTCACCACCATCTGACTGTTGCTGAATCTGATTTTAACCCCTTTTATACTGCCTGTGACGTCACAGCTGGAGCGCCACAGCCAGTCAGCTAGCGCGCTTCAGAGGCAGGGACATGACATGCTATCGTACCCATGCACTGAGAGCATGCATGCGCTAAGCCTATGTGGTTCAATATTTTGAAAGGAATTTTGCTGGATCATTTGGCCATAACTCGGTACATACTGATTTTAAAATAGTAATGTGTTTTGACATCCTCGCTTCCTACTGGTCATGATTGAGACCAAGAACGGCAAGAAAGGTGTAATTTAAAGTAATTACCTGTACCAACTTGGTACAAATAAGATGCTATTTTTCCTCAACACTAATGCACGTTGTCTAGCAATCTCTGATGCCCTCGCATGTGCGCTAGGCGATCTTGCGGACTTAGTCGTTTTACGAACCTTTCATATACAACTTTATACACACATATCATCCCGGGGGGGGGGGGGGGGGTATATTTGGAACATACCCGGCCCGAAGAAAAAATTAGACAGAAATAATTCATAAAGGAGGAAATAACATGCAGAGATTTTAGAAATGATAACATAAATTTTTTTTTACTGAATATGGCAAGCATAAACTGGAATCACATAATAGAGTGCCAGACATGTGAAGATGCCTACAATGCCTTTCATAATATATGCAATAACATTTAGGAGTCAAGCTTTCAACTAAAAAATACAAAAAGTTTAGCACATAACTCATCGCATGGAATGCCTTATACCTCAAATGGTAAATACGGCAGAATTTCATCCTCTGCATCAAGAATTACATAATCACCCGTGTTGAAAATTGTGGCTTCCCAAGGTTGTCTTAAGTGAGACAACATGACCACTCAGGCATTATGGGCACCTTTAATATACTCGATCTTGCACCCATACTTGGCAATTTGCACAGACCGACATTGGACATTCATGTTTCTCACCTCTCCCACAAATAGACCCTTAGGGTGCTTGTTGTCGGTGAATATGGTTGACTCAGCCCTGAATAGATAAGGTCACAATTTCTTGAGGGTATAGATGACTATGTAAACCTCCTTCTCAATGACTGGCCAGTTAAGCTAAGAATACTACTTATATATTGGACAACCCTTTCAATACCTTGGCCATCTTCTAAGGACTAAAATTGTGCCTATTGCGTAGGAAGAAGTGTACAAACGTTACAGTTTCTGAAGATTTGTCTGGACTAGTACAGTCTCATTACACATCTAGCTTTTCAACTTATCAACTGCCACTTGCTATTCTTTATCCCATTCAAAGCGTCATCTTCTGCTTCTGAGATGAAATGCCTGCCACAGATATGTGATACGCAAGTAAATCAACTGATTTACCTGTGAAATGACACGTCTTCCATTTGAGCCGTAAATTATGATCGCAAATCCTCTCCATTATGAGAGCTAAATGATGAGCATGTTCAGCTAAGTTCTTTGTCTAAACCACAACATCGTCTACAAAAACGTACATCCATTTTCCTATATAAGCTTGAAAAAAGGTGTTCATAGCTCTCTAAAATACGGCACCTGAATTTCTATACCAAAAGGGCACCTAGAGCCATTCAAATTGACTTTCTGGACAGAGGAAGGCCATTTTCTGAATGTCTTAGCTGGCCATCTGTATCTGCCAATACACAGACTTCACGTCCATTTTCATCACTCTTTGGCCTTCCCAGTTACATCTCCAGTGGATTGACCTCAGTGCACGGAATATGGCACTGGCCATGGCCCAGACAAGGTGTCCTTCCACAGATGTGTTAGATACAATAGGCAAGACAAACATAGACTATGCGCACATGGCCAGGTACCACGAGTGTTACCCTGATGACTGCACTACCAACTGTCACACTATAATGGAATAGCAGCACTATTTACAGATTGCAAATCTCTTCTGTGTCCTGGATTTATAGACACACTAAGACCAACCACCCGATGAGAGGGAGGCAAAATCCAACTTGTTCATATTGACATATGCATAATGATCACTAATAATAATGATAGAATACGGTTTAGTTCCTTTTTGTTTTTACAAATGTATAATAATAATAATAATAATAATAATAATAATAATAATAATAATAATAATAATAATAATTTTAATTATGTCGATATAATTAAGGGAAAGCCCTGCTGACAAGTCTTTCCAAAAACTACTAGAATAAACAATATAATAAACTGAAAATAGCGACTAAATAACTCCACACTTATCTTATTATTATTTCCTCTCTTATCCAATGTAGGCGGGGATGTGGGGGGGTGGTGGTGGGGGGGGGGCGTTGTATCGTGGTGGTGGGTGGGGGGGGGGGGGTATCACAGGAACACTGTCAACCAGTCTTCCAGATCCACCTAACATATATAATAATGCACCAGATGTATCTTCTGGACTCTAAATCTAAACTCCCTGATGGTACTTGAATTACCGCAATCACTTCACCCTAACTCTTGCTAAAATTAACACCAACTGTCCTAACCTATCCTATCCACAAAGAATAGTAGTATTAACTTATATAAACCATCCCACCACGGCCACCATTTTGTGACACAGAAATCTTATAGATAACTTTTATACTGTAATGGAATTTTGCAATAGTAACCAAGACCCTTTCGTGAGAAAAGGAATTTGAAAACCAGAAATGATCCAACTAAATTAAATTTTAACACAACTGTGAGTGCTCGTTCATGGGTTCCTTAATGGAAGAATGTATGGAAGTATCAAGCTAATGATGAGCACATCAGAGTGGATATAATTAAAGACAAGAACATCATAATAGGATCCACATTACTTGTTCCTTCATAATATATACATCTAATCCTGACATGGGATAATAATACAACAATAAAAACTTTTAATACTGAAAACCTTTTCTTTTCTAACATTTCCACTATTGCTCATTTATCATTATTCATAAATCATTGTTTCTTCAATATTAACCTTATTTTTATGTTTTTATGTTGGTAAAGTTTTAAATAATTTAATTACAGTATAGGGTACAATTCGCCCAAAAAAACAGGAAATGCTCATCACCACTGACTCACTCCAACCTTTAACTAAGGACCCACTTCACTAGTTCAACCAGTCCATCACTCTGAATAGAACACAATAATTTTTCATCCCTCCTCATACTGTGTATTATCTTCCATTAAGCATGAAGGAAAATGATGTGAAATGTGAGCATTTCCCAACAGCTGTTTCCTAGGACATAATTGAGTCCTAACCTTAAGCAATCCAAAGGAAACTACGCTCAGAACAAAACCCCTGGATTTGGGTTACGTCCTAAAATCTTGTTACCAACATGCTTCAAAGTCAATGTGTCACAAGATCTCCATATCAATGTGTGCGGACACATTCTACTTGCAAGATTAATCAGATACTGCATTGACTGGTGACAAATTTGCAATGGTTGGTTATGAAGCCTATCAACCAACTCTTCCACTAAGGGCCATGGGCCCATTAAAAAATATTGCTACGCATCACAAAATAGTGTGCACCTAACACCTCTCATATATTGTCTGGTCTTCAAACAATCTCATTCCAAAATCCTCAGACACCAAAGCTCTAAAACCAATTGGGTCTGGAATTTAGAACACGAAGAAACGTTTACTGAACTGAAGAATAGGCTCCTGTCAGCCCGTGTTTGGAGTATGCATGGTGTAGCGCAGATCGGCAGGACAGGTAAGGGCTGTTCCAGCTCACCTGGGTATGGGACGTCTGTCCCGAGTACGTTCTGAGCACACACCTATTAGTAGGATAGTACGCGTGTATAATGCCACGTAGGAGAGATTTCTAAAAATGACTACGTCCAGGAGATCGCGTAGCCCACATACGCGTGCATCAGATCTTCCCTGACAACACGTGTCAGCATTGGGAGAGAATACATATTAAATTGTACATATTTGGTGCATGTAATCCCTTTAAATTATGTTATCCTCGTCGTTCTTAGTATCTATCAGGACTGGAACGAAACGAGGAATTCAAAACTGTGAACCATTTTAAAATCGCTCTAGAAATTACCGAGTTATCCTTATTTTTCTGCTTAAGTTGTGCTCAAAATATTGAAAACATCATAAGCTCGTCTATGAACTAATTGAATGGGGAGGATGTATATCAAATGATAATGTCCTTGCCCTTCCAGCTCGCAAGCTGATTGGCGACAGGTCGCGCATTGATTGGCTGAGCGTTCCAGCTATGATGTCATGAGGAGTATGAAAGGAGCGAAGAACTGAGAATCGAGACTCACACTTCGACGAGAGAGAAGGTGGTAGATTGTGTGGCCAGAGTAGTACAAGACATGGGTAACTGCTTAGTGACTGTGGTTACCATACAACCGCAGCAGTGCCTCTCAGATTTCAGTTCTTAGTCTCTGGCACACAACCGCTGCATCCACATCTGAGTTTCTGTATGCTCTCGGGAGGATATCACCCGAGGGCAGATAAGTACATCTAAAAAGAAGAAGCCCTCACTTCCAACAACATCAAAGGAGTCTTCCTGCAGATGGGCCTTGTGGCCCCGATGTAATGAACTCTCGTAGTATGTGGGATGAGTGGTGATTCTTGGTGGACAACTCGTCAGATCTGCCGAACCACGCCGAAAAGTGGTAAGCAAATTCTGCGCAATGTATTGTGTATAACATTTAACTTTTAGACCACAGTATAGTGGAACTTTGCCTGGTGCGCCACAC
The DNA here is from genome assembly GCA_034401795.1 of Chaetoderma sp. LZ-2023a. Classification (NCBI taxonomy): domain Eukaryota; kingdom Metazoa; phylum Mollusca; class Caudofoveata; order Chaetodermatida; family Chaetodermatidae; genus Chaetoderma; species Chaetoderma sp. LZ-2023a. Next base: position 4,929,488 of record CM067359.1, read on the forward strand.
GAGCTATGTGGTGCATCATGTACTGTGTACACGGAAGATGCACATACATCATTATTTAACATTCAACTATAGCCCTTCATTACTACAGGGCAGCTTTCAACTTCCGCTATAATATGGAACTTTTTGTCATACGGTTTAAATTAATATGACTATCTAGTAGACATCTGCAACCGCAATCGTTCTTCTCCACTGTCTTGAGAGTGGGCCGCATTAACAGTGTGCCTTCGGATATTAGCTCAGCAGCTACAGAATCGAGCCATCTCACATTCCTCATCTGGAACATATCATCTACTGTGATCTATGAACGTTTACCGGACCAATGACTAATAGGTACTCATCTAACTGTATTTTCTTATTATTGTGTCTTTACATTTGTAAGCACTGATGACTAATAGGTACCGACTGGTTGTCTGAGGACGCATTTTATAGTTTACCTTTTTACTGTATGTATTATCCTTGTTTTGTACTGATGACTAACAAGCACCGCAAGGTCGGATGACCTTAATTATTGTCAATTCTGTGATAGATAGTTATGTATATGGCCGCAGCCATCCTAGTTAATTGTTTTGTTTATTTTATATAAAATACTAGGACCGCAGAATGCTAGGCTACACTATACAGCAACAGTAGCAATGCATCACCTTTTTTCCCCCAGCATCACTTTTTCACTGAGGTCACTGGTCAGGTTCTCATTAAGCGAACCTGACATGAGATCGATTAAACCTGGCTATTCTAGCTCGATAGGATAGGCTTAGAAGTAGTTAGGAATGGTCGCTCGCTAGGAGTCATTTGTGTAAGCCTCTTTTCCGGATGTAGCGGATATGTAACACCGCACATGGGCTGGGTGGTATAAATTGGCCTAATACCTTATGCCTCCTTATTAATATATGAGCGATTGTTTCTTCCTATGTGCCTCCAGCCATATGGCTTATAATTTTCTGGACCTCCCTTTGATACGTTGGTGCAATCCGACTCTGGTAACCATTGGGGTTTCCGAGCGGCAAAGACTAAAGTGTCGATTCCCCACACACGCCCGCAGTATCTTCGGGTACCAGTTAGCATAGATATCCATGTCAAAGTAGGAAACACTGCAAAAATATTATGTTATTTTAATCAGCCAACAGTGCATCTCTGGGCATATTTAACATAGCCCTAACTACAGGTAAAATGTTAGTGCCTGGGAGCAGATCCTACATGATCTGTCCCTAACACGCCAGGTGATAGACGAGACACCGATCTCCCTCTAACCCTTCACAGTGACTGGGTGCAGTCTTGAAACCCACCACGCCCTCATGGGAAGGTCACTATAGTTGGCTATCAGTCTCCTTATCTCCACCGTAAAAGTATGTGCGCTTTTCAAATACTTTTGTAAATATGTCTTATCCAAGTGATGTTGTATGTGGTTGCAGTGCGGTCAGTAACAGGGTCATTATATGATTCAGGAGCTGCCACACCGTAACATGTCTGCTTGCTGTTTGTCTGAGGGGGATACTCAATAAGGTGACCATATGGGTATTAGCAGAAGGACCACATAAATAAATCGGCAACTACCAATACAGTATCTTTAATCTACATAAGATGACGGTGTCTGAAAATTCTCCGGAAATCACCCACCCCATCTTTACGTAATTCAGCATGCATCATGATAGCATACCGTTTCACTGGGTTAACCCGCACTATACACTTAGCATATGTTTAAACAAGAGAGTGGACCTTTTTGCCAGCTCTGTTCCTCCGCTTCAGCATTGAAGGCATTTTCCTGTGACGGAGGCAATATTTTGTTAAGGGTATAATGGTTTATATTAAACCACCCAAGTAACCACGCTAGGACTCTCCCTTGAAGGGCTACCTCGCGGATTTAAAGATCAGCGAGGTACCTCTGACGAGGCCACATTAAACCAAACACCAACTTGGTTCCATGTACTATATTTTCTCTCTCGTACTAGCAAATGAGTAGTATTGTTTATTTTAGTTATATCATTTGTATTAGTTATGCCTAACTCCCAAATTGACTAATGGACCGTCATACCGGACGAGAAGTGAACCCACACCCACACTCAACACCCGTGCATTTCCGTCTCCTTCATCGGATGACCAGAACTCCCTTGATATGGAGGTAGCATCTTATGATAGGAGAGCCGCACATGCATTTACCGACTATGGCCAAAATTTCCTGGTGCGGAATTCCCAGCACCATATCAACATGGGTACTGACCTATCAGCGAGGGGAATTCCATGATGCCTCGCAGGCGGGTACCCATTACATTACCTTGTCGGACATCCACGATAGGCAACTTCCATCTCAGCCAGATCGCGGTTGACCACGAGAAAGATCCCTATGGGGCACTGCATACATTCACACCCAATGCGTTCACCAACACCATCAGAAGGTGACTCATGGCCTTCCCCATATGCACCATGTCCCGTATCACCGCCAATCAACACTTCAGCTCTGTGCTACATAGCGGTACCACGGCATGAACATTGGGATACGAGATCACCATCACCATCCTACAACAGAAGGTACACCCACTCACACAGCATGCACCACCCTCGTCAGTCTCCTGGACCTCCTCCATATGAGCAATGCCTGACTCAGTGCCCAGTAGCGCTTCTGCGACATATACATAATACGCCTCCACCGATTTATTGACCGACACCAATTCAGCATCAGCGGAATCAGCACATCTATTTCGCACTGAACATCATCAGCGGGAATCGCCATCGCGGACGTAGTACCAGGATTATCGCCATGCATGACTACCACCATCAGCACCACCAACACACAGACCAGCATCCGCATTCACACCTCTCTCCCCTGCACCAACACCAGGATTCACGCCGGCAACACCATATCACAACCAGTCTCCCTCCAGGATTCACTGGGGAGACACAAACACAGGTGCCTGGGCCAATTACAAATGTCAATTCGAAATCATTAACCGTACCACCCGTGGACAGATCAACAAATGGGAGCGTATCTGGCCGCAAAACTGTCAGGCAGGGGCCTTCAGGTCCAAACAGATTTGGGGTTGGATAATACACCAACCTACACGGAGCTGGAAAGCGCATTGTCAGAAAGATTCGGGGACACAGCTCTCAGTGAAACAAGTCGTCTTCAACTAAAAAATCTACAGAGACACGCAGAGGAAACGCTAACAGCGTTGGCCAGTCGCATTCGGCGACTTGTCACATGTGCATACCCCAGTACAAATCACGAGGGAGTCATGCACCTTCATCTCGACACCTTCATCGATGCGTCAAGCTCTTAAAGAAAAGTTGTTCCTTCTGGAGCATAACAATCTTCAGTCCCTGACTGTAATGGTGGTCAGAATAGAAAACTTCCTGGAGCGGGAGAAATCAAATCGCCATCAATTACAGCTGGTCAACGAGTTGAACAATGCTCACATCCTTATTGTGACCGACACTGCCTCTGCATCCGCCGCACCTGCATCAGCAACAGGCCTCAACAACACAGCATCACATAATGAACACCCACCAGTCAAAATCACATGCCAGAGGAAGGGGACGTGGCCAGTCCCACCGGATATGCCACAGCAACGCCCAGGACGTGGGAACCAGCACAACAACAACAATAGACAAAATATTCATGATAGGTTAGAAGAGATAACCAAACAGATCTCGGCACTCAGCAATCTAGTTACAACGCTCAGCACCACCGTCGCCACACTACAAACTACACGACCAACACCAAGTAACCCAAATCCACATACACAGCCACCCAATGCATATTTCGGATATGGTCAGCTAGGCCACAGGAAGATATGATGCCTGCACCGACCTCCTTCCACCTCTCCTATAGCTGACTGACACACACAACAGCTGGAGCCGCCGCTAAATTCAAATGGGCACTGATTACAGAGTCACTTCAGTGCCCACTCCTACAACCCGGTTCAACTACGGTCTCCAGACAGCAACATCAGGTGGATACATCTACAAACACTAAGAAGGCTTCCTCCACAACAGTACACAACATCATGCACCTGTATTCACATAAGTCGGTGCCTATGGTGCATACTGCATCCGCATCACCGCCAACACCGCCCTTGCAAAGAGTTGTGACCCCGCAATAAACGTATCACAAAACTTCTCTTTCCCATGCAAAACGGCAGTGGTTGGATGTAGCACCATCACTGAAACAACACTTTTACAAGCACCACGACCCTCCACCAAAGAACTTAACACCCAGTGCCTCTTGGTGGTATGCAATTCACAGGCCCTATCAGCATCACCCACCGCATCCAACAGCAGTAATAGTGACACAGACAACAGTCAACATTCCGCATCATAGATCCGCAAGAAGAAGCACCACACACAATGCGGAAAACAACAGTGTCACCATTGCTTCTTTTGCGCATCTACCAAACATCCAATGATGCATTGTCCTAAATGGCAGGCACAGGTAACCCTCTGTCGCCACCTCACTAGTTCTGTCCAAACTGCTATTTATACAAACACGCAGTACAGCCCTCCTGCATCAGCTACACTACCATTGCTACGACAGCTCTGTCATCCCGTAAGCAACTACAGCAGCAGCGACGACGAGTTGGCCCTTTCCTCACTCAGCCACCAATTGCACTCACGGAAGCTATACAGAAACAAGCTGACTACATACAGGATGACCCAGCACTTAAAGCAATTCTGCAAGCAGTGTCATTGGAAACTCTTCCGCAAGCACACTGTAAAGTAGTCTATAAGTCGGCTTGCCTGTTCAGTGGAATTTCTACCAGTGCCACAGTAGACACTTGAGCTTCCATCACCGTTTTCAACAGGCGATTGTAAGAGAACATCCCACCTCATCGAAAGCTGCCCCTTAGGCCATGCAACATCTTTTTACAGACAGCTATCAGAGCCGATGTTTCGGTGGCTGGTACGGTAAACCTCATTATACAAATAGAGGAAATGCAATTCATCCAGCGAGTTGTAATAGCCTCTATTCAAAACGATGACATGTTAAGCTCTAATTTCTTCAGTTCCAGTGAAGCCGCCATACATTGCAGACAACAAGAACTAGACATACATGACTGTCGGATCCCCCTTGGACCAGAATCATCACTGTACGATACATGTGCAGTGATTTTAGCATCAACAGCAATGGTAGAGTCGGAACAGGAGGCGATCTTATGGGCCACCGCACCACAGTTAGGAAGCAACACACACACAGCCATGCTGGCACCTCACCCTGAATACATGATTGCCTCCCAATGCACCAGTCCACGAATGATTGTAGACACCACCAACAAGGATCACATACCATTCTGAGTATTCAATGGAACAGCGGACCCAATAACACTAGTCCCAGGTGATTGTTGTGGCCACTTGATGGATGTGATAGCATTGAAGACACCCACCGCACTTACACCAGCAACAGCTTCTGAAGATGATTTACCCGAACACTTGCATGACTTATATTTGCGTGGCTCAGTTGGTTTAACACAATCTCACAAATATGACATACAGCGGATTCTACATAAATATCAGGAGAGTTTCTCCACAAGAGACATGGTCCTGGGAGAAACTCACCTCGTATGGCACTCCATCGATACCGGAAATAATCGACCAGTTTGACAGCCTGTTTGACATCTCCCCATTCACAAGGGAGCGAAAGCACACCAACAAGTTAGCGACATGTTGCAGACAGGCATTATAGAACCCTCAGCATCCCCTGGGCCAGTCTCATAGTACTGGAAAGCAAAAAGGATGGATCTTTGTAGTTTTGTATCGACTATCGCCGCCTTAATGATCTAAGCGTCAAAGACGCGTATTCGCTTCCGTGGACAGATCAGACCTTAGATTCCTTGTCCGGAGCCCAGTGGTTTTGTACCCTGGACTTAGCTAGTGGATACTGGCAGGTAGCCATGGATGAGGCTGACAGGGAGAAGACCGCTTTCATCTTTCGGGAGGGTCTTTTCCAATTCCCCAAGATGCTGTACAGTTTGTGCAATGCTCCTGGAATGTTCGAATGTCTCATTGAGCAGGTATTAACTACCCCGCAATGGGAAATATGTCTCTGTTACATTGACGACGTATCGTCTTTGGCTCTTCATTTGAGCAGAACCAGTCCAATTTGGACAAGGTCTTGATGCAGCAAACCTCAAGCTCAAACCCAAGAAGTATTATCTTTTTAGACAGCGCGTCGACTTCCTGGGACACATAATTTCCGCAGATGGAGTGGCCACTCAACCTTCCAAAACAAAGGCAGTAGCAGAATGACAGACCCCCCCCCCCTGCTTCAGTAACGAATACGAGAAGTTTCCTTGGTCTCTGCAAGTATTATCGCCGATACATCCATCACTTTAGCGAGATTGCATCGCCATTTTTCCAGATCACTGAGAAAGATCGATAATTCGAGTGGACGAGTGAGTGAAGGTTCCTTCAGGGCACTTCAGATATGAGAGAGTCTGCTGTTTCAGAGGAGAGCGCATCCCGCACCACAGCCACTACCCATGGCTGGGCGGGGAAGCAGCCTGTTCAGTAGACTCTCGGCTCGAATAGTCCCGGTAATTAAAAACTATGACAGAGTACCCGTATCTGTATCTGTATCTGTATCTGTACTGATACTAGGCAAAATCCTAAAGGACATCACGCCTAGGTGCGGGCCTCATAAACATGGCTGGGTTTCACAGTCCACACGATTAAAAATTAAAAATTTAGAATTGTTCATTGTTCAATTGAAGGTTTCTGTACACTATTTACATCGTCGCGTTCGGTTTAGAAGGTCGTCTCCCGGATGCAGATCTTGAATTGTTCTACATCCGTGGTGGCGATTGTGTCTGCAGCCAGGTTGTTCCATATTGGCACAGTTCTGGGTAGGAACGAGCTGTGGTACTGGCTGATTGTTGTTTGGTATGGTACCAACTGTTGTGTAACAATAGATGTCAATCCCAATCCAAAGGGTTACCCTGACCACAACCGCCCTACCAAGCCCCCCCCCCCCCCAACCACCAGTGAGAATTCAGAAAATCACACTAAGACACAGAAAGTCAGGAGCACCAGAAACAAAAATGTTTTTGCGCCATGTGATACATGTATTATTATTACTTGTGAAATCTCGCGAATCAAGCTTCTCGTTGGACACGTTGGAAGAAACATGAGATTTTACCTTCAGGAAATATCCAGAATTAAATATCCGTACTAACTGTACTCCCTATGGTATCCAGTCAACTCGGCCTACATACATCTCGGCCTACTTCCAAATCAGCCTAGTTCCAACTCGGCCTAGGTCAACTCGGCCTATGTTTATGCCTATCATGTGCGACTATACTATTGGGCCGAGCTGACCCTATGGTATCACCCATAGCTATATACGAATGCACATATATGCACACACATTTATATACCTATAGGTGTATTATTAGGCCGAGCTGACACTATAATATCACGATAGGTATATATGTCCATAATTGCGCTGTCTGTGTGACTATAGATGACAACTGGGATTATGGGCATTGTTATTTATAACACTGAGTGTTTTTCCTTGGGCTAATGGATTAATGTCTTCCTTTAGGCCTGTTTCTAATTATATGGATATTTATTATCTTTCAGTATGTGAATCAAGAAGTGGCATGTGGTTCTAAACCTTGAGGTGGTTGTCATACATTACGTCCCAGAAATATACATTATAATATCAAGACACTTTATCTTTTACAGGGTTGCATCATACACGTTGTAATATATTATACTTAGGGTTAAAACCGGTATATATATAACAACAAGACAAGATGCTCAATCGTGTGCAAATTATTTATTATGATAACAATGATAATTATGATATTATGATTATGATAACCGAATTAGCGAGTTATTTATGAAGTAAGGAGAAACTTGTTGAGTATTTTGAAACTAAATTGGCTGAGAGCTGATGCTGCCTATATGGTAGCATAAGGTTTCAGTCAAATTAGTTTTCAAAATATTCAACATTTTCCACGTAATGCTAGCTGTGGGCCTTGGGATATGGGAATTTACGGGAATGGTAGAATAAGGTTGCAGTCAAATTAGTTTCAAAATATTCATCACTTTCCACGTTTGAGATACGGGAATTTACGGGAATGGTAGCATACGGTTCCAGTCAAATTAGTTTCAAAATATTCAACATTTTCCATGTACGGCTAGCTGTAGGCCTTGGAATTATTTAATAATGTACAGTAAGCCAAAATGATGATTGACGATATATTATGATGTATGAGCAACAGAAATGAAAGATGGTAGCGATATAAGATGTGACATTGAATGTTTTAACCCTTATGTACAGATTATGTAGATATCACAGATGTTTCTTTTATCAAGTAGGCTAAGGAATAATTTTGAATATTTTCTAACTAATTTGACTGACAGACGTTATATACATTGCACATATTATCACAGAAGATGGCATGGCTGGTAAATTTCCTACACGTTGTATTGCCACTTTAACACGCGTATATCAGCCATCAACGGCTACTGCAGTGGTTGTGAGAAATGTCGATTTACAGACCAATAGAAGATTAGTTTTGAAAATTTAGCACTGGAATGACTGGCTCGATAACTGAACCAGACATTTCAGTGGTCAATTTTCAAAAATAGTATTCTCTTGGTCTGCAAACCACCATTTTAGATGAGAAAATTGAAGTTAAGAATGTTCCAGCCAAATTAGTTTCAAACTATTCCGGCACCATCAAAGTTGTGCAAGCACCAAGAAGCTTTTTTGCATCTTTGTTCTCATCCTACTCTTCCTATATTCTTCCCACGCTTCACATAACTTGTCCTAACACTTTCTGTCACTTTTCTCTGCCTCCTTGTTAACTTCTCACCATGTACAAGCTGCATTTGTAAGTCAACCAGTTTCGCTTGCTGGTGGAGCAGCTCTACTAAAACGTAAAACTGAAGGCTGCCACGCTTTGCTGCATGATTCAGCATAGCGTGCCAACCTTCCACATCATTGTTCGTTCTGACGAGCTGATTGTAGACGCTCCATGTTGCAGGGGTCCACGTCCTGTTAACAATCCATGTATCATTTATGTGTGCTGTGAGCCTTACCAGTGGAACAGTCGTGGCTTTGGCACGGAGTTGTCTGTTAACAAAATAACAAAATATTAATGGTAATGATGATGATGATGATGATGATAATGATAACGATGATGATGATGATGATGATGTATAGTTAAACATGTAGTTGATGCTGATGCGGTGGTGGTGGTACTGCTGCTGCTGCTGATGATATAAGCCCAACTTCCTGAATCTTACAGAATCAGACATAGTGACAGAGACAGATATGCACTGCAGCAGACACACGCATATATCTCCTGGGTGGGCCAGCAAGACGGACGGACGGCAAGACGGACGGACAGACAGACACACACGCACCCATGCACGTTAACAATAGTAGGTCTATATACCAAGACCGCCAGATTTTTTTTACATACCTGAACATGTCTACAACATGTTCTGATGGCAGGAAGAGAAGCGCCATTAACCGCCGGCAATATTGTCTTGTCGCAATATCATCTCTGAATAATAATAATAATAATAGAAAAAGTTATTTGACTTAGAGGGCCCACCTCTAGCTAAGATCCACCCACACTTCGCCGTGACTATCAATTTCCTGAAAACTATACAAGTAAGCTGTTGAATATTTTGTAACTAATTTGACTGGGTGCTGTTGCTGCCTATGCCTATATAGTTTTAAAATATTATAGAACAGAATATATATTAAATAGTAAAGACATACAATTCATACAACAACCAATAGTCCGTTAATTTTACGTTCGTGACGGGCCAAATAGAATCATTTATGACGTAATGATTATTAAGTTATTCTACACGCGTGGCTGATTATGACGTCATATGATTTCAGATGATAGATGGATACTATGGAAAGGTCTATTACTGAAAATACCTTTCTCTGTCGAGTAGGTGGCAATTTTATTCATATCAAATATTATATTATTATTATTATTATTATTATTATTATTATTATTATTAATGATGATGACGATGATGATGATGATGATGATGATATACAGACATGTAGTCGATGATGATACGATGCTTCGGATTCAATATAATGTATCATAACGTATAATGATGCTGATACGATGATAATAATAAAAATAATAATAATAATAATAATAATAATAATAATAATAATAATAATAATAATAATAATAATGATGATGATGATACACAATAAATTATTTTGCAAATATGAATTATGAACCTACTCACCGATAGGCTGTTACACGACCAAGTTCCTGTATCTTACGCCACAAGCACTGAACCGAGTGGAATCCGCATCCCATGCATTCCACATGTGGATAAACACGCGCAACTGCCTGTCACTCCCCCATCTCGAAGTCCATGACAACTTTGGTCACCTGGGCATCTGTAAGTTCACAGCATCCATTACTAACTCATAGTCAATGGTCAGATGTCCTGACATGAGCACGAATGCTAGAGGTACCTGCTTGCAGGCTGTACCATGCTTGATGAAGCTGTGGATGGACCACAGCTGAGTAAACGGTTTGCTGACAACTTTGAAGGTCGTATCCACATACCAGACCGTGGCATTTGATAACACATGGAGCACCTCCTCGGTGGCGAATCGTGGAGATGCTGGCGATCATGGAGGCATTGGCGATCGTGGTGGCGTTGGCGATCGTGGAGGCAGTGGCGATCGTGGAGGCGGTGGTGATTGTGGAGGTGTTGGCGATCGTGGAGGCATTGGCGATCATGGAGAAGCTGCCGATCGTGAAGAAGCTGGCGATGCTGGGGATCCAATTTGCATGGGTGATTGCGGTGATCCTGATGTTGATGATAATAACATGGGAGTATGTGGTGAAGATAATAGCGATGAAATCGGCGATGACAGGATTGAAGTTGGTGATGATGGCATTATAGCTATGCTGTGAAGGATGGGACGAAAATCATCTTCGTCATATGTAGGAATTGTCTCACCTTCAATATCAGCAGCCATCTGACGCATTTCCGCTAGGCGCGCTGTCTCTTCTGATGGTTCGAACACGTCATCATCTGTAATCTCCAGACATTCATCGCACTGCCAATCTAATGATGTTCCACTAGCTACTGCCGCACGATAAACTGCCTGAGTGATGTTAGTTCCGCATATACGATGCGGCCACCTACCACATGGTTCACACAACAAACCTTGGTGCCTGTTAGTTACAGGCCTACCACACACGATACACAACTCTGCCATATCCCTCAGAAAACTAACATATATCACTTGGAGAAATAATTAACGTAAAAACTGTAAAATCTAAGATCATGATTTCAGATTTGCGAGGTTATCGAGTTATGAATTTCAGGAAACATTTAATAATTAAAATTTGTGACTTACCTTTATACTTGATGGCCTATTATTCTCTCTGAGTAAATGTCAAAATCTCTTAAGCAACATGAAAGCATATTCGTACACAGCCGCCCCATAGCCTGACACAGGTGTTAATGGATTAAGTTATTTAAAGTATTTGATTGACCGTTACAAGCATGTAAATTTTGATGTATTTCAAATGTCACATGCAATCCAGTATTTCAAAAACGATAACCTTTTAAGATGACAAGAAAATATGACTTTAAGCATACTCACCCACTCATAAAAATATGCATAACAGACATATGCCTGTAGCATCCAACATGAACAAAATTGGGTGGTCAGTTATGTTTGACTGATTTTCTTATACCCGTATCTTAAACTAGATTGTTTCCATGCACCCACTGTTGTGCTTGCCACTGGTAGCGGCTACATAAAAAATAGTAAGGTATTCAAGCATTACAAAGAGTGTTTAATCGCATGACTAAGGTAGCAGTCATCAAAAGGTTACCCAAAGTGTTAATCAGACAGGCACGTGCCCGTGCACTGAACCCGGTGCTTTTACCATAATGCACAGGTGGCTAAATTTTGTGGTAAATTTAAGCATAGACGTGCCACCTACATCAGTCAGAACAGGCCACCATCTAAGCGTGGACCACCGCATTTAAGCAGATGGTCGTAGTGATAATGATAGAATAATGTGTTAGCATAGATAATAGGCCACCTACGTAGGTGGTCTTATTGCTGGGTGAATATAAGTATGTTCTTGAACATTTGCCATAATGGCCCATTTAAGCAGTTAGTAGCTGGTCGTACATAATACGAGTATAGGAATGCACTTGTCTTAATGGACCACCCTGTCAGGTGGTCTTAACAATAGTTGTTGGATGATTATATAGTGGGCAGTTGTATTAACGGACCACCTAAGCAGGTGGTCTTAGCAATAACTGTTGGCAGATTGTATAGTGGACAACTGACTTTACGGACCACCTAAGTATGTGGTCTTATAATAAGTTTGGTTGATCGTAGGTGGTCTTAACAATAGTTGGTGGATGATTATATAGTGGTCAGTTGTATTAATGGACCACCTAAGCAGGTGGTCATAACAATAATTGTTGGCAGATTGTATATTGGACAATTGTCTTTACGGACACCTAAGTATATGGTCTTACAATAAGTTTGGTTGATTGTACAGTGGTCATGCACTTGTCTTAACAGGTCACCCAAGCAGCTGGTCTTAACAATAGTTTGTGGCTGATTACATAGTGGCCAGTTAGTTCACTGATTGTAATCACATGTCCACCTCATCGTACGTCGCATCATATGTGGGCAATGAGTATAAGACACAAGCGAGAAAGAATAAAAAACGGGAATAAAAAAAAATTAAATGTGAGTTTAAAAGCAATAGTCAATGAATGACTACGTCTAGGCCGACTTGACTTTTATTCAATCGGGCCGACTCGAGTTTTTATTCTAGGCCGAGTTGACTAATTTAAGTAGGCCGGGTTGGCAATTGGGCCGACTTGACTGGAATTCCTCCCTATGGAGGTTCGTCTGAAGAACATCGCATTGTTCGAGAGACGGGATTTACTGCGAAAGAAGAAGAAGAAGAGTTCTCCGAAGGAAATACAATTTAATTTTTACAAATTAATATAACCCACAGTAACAGACTAATTCAACCTGTGAAATAACTAGGACAGTGTTGCAATGGTTAAGATTCAGTAGGAGCTACAATCTTGAATCTTGGATTAGTCAAAGAATTGACTTATTTTTGTTTGTACCCAGTTTTCGTTTTGAAAGCAAATGAGTTTTCTTCAGGGAAAATCGAACAATAAAAACATTTATTCCACTTCTAATGGTCTTTAAAATTCAAACTATTGCTGTCTATCTGTATGTAAAATGGCTTTAAAAAAAGTAGCTGTTCACAGGTGTTGATACCTTCGTAACCTTGGATCTATTATCGTTTCTAAATCTCATTGAATGAGCAGATTGTTATGCAAATGAGGTACTTAGTCTAAGAACGGCTGCCATCTTTAGTATCATAATATTAGAAATTACTACGAAGTAGGAATGCGACACAGCTTGGTGTAATAAAAAAAGGAACTGATTGAAAATATTCAAATGCAGTTCATTTCAGAATAACCTCAAACATTGGTTGACATACACACTTGTATACAAACTACAAAGGTATTGTAAACTGCTTAATCTAACTGTTATATAATTAAATGTATTTAGTGAAAGTATGATGATGTATTGCAGAGATACGGTAGTGAGTGGATTTTGTACCATCAGTAGTAGTCTTACATGTACTTTTAACACACAAGCTGGCCAAAACGTCTTTTGCAGTGGTCGTGATAAATATGAGTATTTTTCAAAATTTATCACTGAATGACTGACTCGATATTAATTAATCAATCATTCCAATGGGTTATCTTTAAAATTTTAATCTCTTCACGGCGCTTAACCCTTTAACACTCATATCAGCCAGAAACAGCCTCTGCAGTGGTCTTCAGAAATGTCCATTTGCAGACCAAGAGAAGGCTATAACCAAGCCAGCCATTCCAGTGATAAATTTTCCAAAATAATCTCTTGGTCTGCAATGGGACATATATTTTCCATGAGAAAATTTAATCTTTCTTGAAAAAACTGTGATTGATCTCCACTTGCCTAGAGTTAATTTTAGGCGCGTATCACTCTCCTTGCTCATCTACAATGATGGAATGATGACATTTTAATGAGAAACTTAATTTTTTGACTGTAAATCACTTAATTAGTATTCATAGCAGCCAGTAGGATTTTAATTTGTGCTCACTAATATGGGCGGATTTCATTTGGGCATGACTTGTAAAGTCATAGCTAAGGGGTAATCTAAAGCCCTGGCATTAGATTTTAAGGATTTTTTCTATTAACCCAGACGGGATAGTGCATCATCAATTTTACTATCCCGCAGCAAATTTCACTAACCCAATGTTTGTAAGCTCAAAGATCCCTATGAAACTCATTTCCAAGGCAATGATACAGAGATGCTGTTGAATATTTTGAAATTAATTTGTCAGGAGAGACGTTGCTGCCTAAGGCATCAACGGCTTTCTAGACAAATTAACTTCAAAATATTCAATAAAGCATTGAAGGTAGCAGGAAATTATTTTGTAAATTTTTGGTGGGTACTGAACATAATTAAGTACAACGTTTAATTTTCAGGACAAATGTTGACCATTCCAGAGACTAGTATTCACAGGGTTCGCACGGGTCATGGAAATCCTGGAAAGTCATGGAATTTGAAAATCTAAATTCCATGCCTGGAAAAGTCATGGAAATTTGTCAATTTGATAAAAGTCATGGAAAATGATAATCTCCCTAAATAAAAATAAAATCTGATGGCATACAAATGTGAAATGGGGAAATAAAGCTCGGAAATAGACATTTCCATATCTTTATCGCGGCGATCACATGATTTCATTCATTATCAAAGTCATATGTCCAACCAAAATAAAATGACCCAAAACAACGTAAGAAATAAAATGAGGTTAAATCCCTTCTTATGTTGGTAGGCCATATTAAACTCTTTTGTGATTGGAGACATTCCACTGAAACTATATCTGGACTGGAAGGAGGCCTCCCAAATAAAAACGGGTTTTGTAACGCCGCGAATGCGAATATCCCAAATTAATAATAAATATGTACAGAAGAGAATGTTTTTAAAACAATTTGAGCAATAAATTCACTATTTCCTACTCAGCGTATGCATTCGGCAGTATATTTAGTGGCAAGATTTTTGTTCATTTGGGCGATTTCGTCCCGGCCAAATTGGTTACATTATGATAATTAGATGGCGATGATATCTCGGTCTCGCTAGTGTATGGAGATTCCCCTGTATATTGAACGTATTTCTTGCTCAAAGATGGTTTTATGCGTTCTATTACGGTTAAAGTATGAAATAAACTTGGTAATATTAAAAGAATAACAAGATATTTAGCCGATAAAGGATTATTATTATTTTGAATCTAGCGGTAAAGTTACCAATTTTCGTTCGTCTGAAAAATATGTTTTGCAATATTTCTAAACTCTGATTGCGTGTTATATACATGTATAAGGCTTTTTTGGCTCATATTTTGTCAAATTTTCCCATGCGTGTTATCTATTAGTGCGCAACATATTTGCGAAAGTAACAATTTTAGGGATTGGATTTAAATTTGTTCTTGAACACCTTGTCCAAATAGAAGCCTCGGCTCTAAGCCTTAAATTTGTTCAAAATGTTTTTTAATTAAAAAAAAAATGTCAATTTGCAGACCAAGTGAAGACTATTTTATAAAAAATGTTCAACAATAGTCTTCTCTTGGTCTGCAAATGGACATCTCTCAAGACCACTCGTGACAGAAGCCGGCTTTGGCTGATATGAGTGTTAAAGGGTTAATAGACAACTTTTGGGGTCAAAATCTTTACTAGAAATGGCCACATTGCTTCTTACCATTTTGACCGATTTCAACCATGTTAGGCTGAAAGGATACTACATGTATGATCATAGGCTCTAGAACTTCCATTCAGAATTTTTATTCATCAATTTTTTATGTGAAAACCTCAGATTTGATTAAAAATGTACCGGTTATTCTCACATGTTGACCCTTTGCCCTAGATAAAGTGAATTCCATATGATTCACTATATGCTGTTGAACATTTTGAAACAAATTTGACTGTCTTTGACCTAGCTATTGATTCTTGGAAGTCATGGAATTTCTTAATTTTAGTCATGGAAAAGTCATGGAATTTCAAATACTGAAAGGTGTACAAACCCTGTTAACCCTATCACTGACAATTCCCTGATAAAAGAAATTCTTTACGATATAAAACTTATACTAATGAATATTTTGAAAGTAATTTAACTGGAAGATGTTGCTGTAATTTGACTGGAAGATGTTGCTGCCTTAGGCAGCAACAGCTTCCAGTCAAATTAATTTCAAAATATCCAACATTCCCTGATAAAATAAATTCTTTACGATATAAAACTTATACTAATGAATATTTTGAAATTAATTTGACTGGAAGATGTTGCTGCGTAAGGCAGCAACATCTTCCAGTCAAATTAATTTCAAAATATTCAACATTCCCTGATAAAATAAATTCTTTACGATATAAAACTTATACTAATGAATATTTTGAAATTAATTAAGCTTCCAGTCAAATTAATTTCAAAATATTCAACAGTTTTCCTGTATGTTTGTGTTGAAACAGAGACATATGGAATTCATTGGTGAAAGGGTTAATTTCTGTGTATGTAGATTTTTTGCTGCGCAGCCAAAATCCAAATGTTAGATGAACTCTGCTCATGTAGAACAAAATTATTATTTCTACCCCTGGGCACAGCTATTGAAATACATTGTCAATAAAGGCCGTCAAGCTACCGCAGGAAACCACCTCCCTCTTGTGTCAACATGTGGTTTCTAAATGGTAAAACCGGCCAATGCTTCCTCTGCAGATGTCTTGAGGACTGTCCATTTGCAGGCTAAGAGAAGACTACCGTATTTTTGAAAATTTACCCCTACATGTGTAATGTCATTCCAGTGATAAATTTTCAAAAATAGTCTTCTCTTGGCCTGGAAATGGACACTAACTAAGCACAATCGTCAAACCGGTCAAAAAGATTTTCTTCTCTTGGCCAGCAAATGGGCATTCACTGAGCAAAAATTTGAATTTTCTTGAAAACTCTTGACAAATTAAAGGCTTAATTGTTAAAAGGTGGCTTTTGAGACCAAATGTGTCCAACACTTTGTTAATGACATAAGGGTATTTCATTTGAATGGAAGAAATTGCTAGCTACCTGAGCAAACACTGATTCAAAGTATTCAATAGACATTTCTATTGTACATACATGTGTATGTACTTGCCTTGGAATTCCTATATGTGCATTGTAATTGAAATAAACAGACTTCATTATGCCAAATGGCTTGTATGGAGAAACACATTTCCTTATAACCACCTGTTTGTGGTTTGATGCGCATCTGAGGTGGTTGTAAATTACAATTTGGAATGTAATGCATCTGTTATGCTTTTATAATATTAATTTCAGCCATTTTTTGTTGCAAAGTATAGATTTTGTTTATCTGCATACCTGTATATTTTAAGCTTACCTGGCCCTAAAGGCCAAAGTGAGCTTATGCCATGGCGACCATCTGTTGCCTGTCTGTAAAATCACATCTCCTTATAGTTTAACTGATTTCGACCAACTTCTGTTCAAAATTTTGATTGGTCAAGTTTTACGATGGCCGTCTTTGATTTTCCCAAAATTATCTGGAAATCATAAAGTAAAATGCCACTCCGCCAATATCAATGGCCCGATTTTGGCCAAACTTGGGTGCAATAATCCTGTGGAGTGATATACATCAGAACTTGAATACAGAATTTCGATTGGTCAATTTACTGTACATGTATTTGGCAGCCATCTTTAAAAAAAACATGTTGGGAGATGGTTTAAAATGCTGCCCCTCATTAACTGCTTGGCTAATTTCAACTAGACTTCATTGGAAGGATAGTGGGCTGGTTGTTTTCAGAGTATACAGAATTGTGATTGGTCTGGTGGGCATCTTGGAATTTCTGGAAATCAGTTAAAAGCTACTCATTAACGACTTGCAAATTTCAAGCAAACTTGGTTGGACGAACCCCGGGGAGATAGACTTCAGAACGATTATCAAGAATTTTGATTGGTCAACTTTTTCGGTGGCCATCTTGAATTTTCCGAAAAATGGCAAGAAACTGTTTAAAACGCTACTCATTAATCAGCCTTGACTGAAAAACTACTAGGCTGGTATGTTTCAGAACTTGTATGCAAAATTTTGATTTGTCAATTTTTCTGGCAGACATCTTGGCTTTTGTTTTTGAATTTCAGGATTAATAGGCTACTCGTCATTAACCGTGTAAACGATTTAAGGCAAACTCGGCTGGAAATTTTGACTGCTTTATTTTTGTAGGTGGCCATTTTGGATTTTCCAAATAATGGGAACTTGTTTAAAACACTACTCCTCATTAATCACTAAGGCAATTTCAACCAAATTTGGCTGCATGCATCCTATAGTGGTAGCCTCTAGAAAATCTATTCAAAATTTGGTAGGTAAATGTTTTGGTAGCCACCTTTGCTTTTCTGAAATTTTTTCCGAACCATTTAAAACGGTAATTACTCCTTAATCAATGGCCCAGTTCCAACAAAACTTTGGGGTGTTGTAGGGTGGGGTGTGTGTCTGTGTGTGGGGTGGGGGGTGGTTGGTGGTCAGTGAATAATCGTATGACAGTAGGCTTCAACATATCAAACGAGAATCTTGATTGGTCAATTTTTTTGGTGGCCATGTTGGATTTTTTTCGGCAATTATCGATCATATCTATATATACATGTAAATGCAAATGGTTCAAATGCTAATGGTTCCTGGTGATCATCACAGTCCCTTTGGCCTCTTGTTTAATATACATGTATATATATACAATCACAGTTTATATGGCTACATGTAGTGTTTATAAACCAGAAAGATGTGTTGTCTCATATTCACTAACAGTAGCTTACTACATGTACATAGATAAAAAGAATTTACAGCACAATGCTGCAAAATACTGCACCTCCAAGCGAGGTCATGATGCACTCAAATGTGACTTATTTTATGTAGTTAACTCTGATATCCAAGCGGGCTAAAACCAGCCATTACAGAGGTCTTGAGAAATGTCTTGTTGCAGACTAGAGAAGACAGATAGTAACCATGACAGCCATTCCATCATGGCCTGTACATGGACGTTGACTGCATATAGGAAAAATTAATTTTTTGGTCAAATTTTAACCATTATACATCTATGTTATAGTTTTAAAGAATGGTCATCTGTAGCTTTAGCCAACATGACTGGGATCTATGAAGTTTCTCTGTATTACATGTATGTACCCCAATTAAGACTTGGAAAAGTGGAAGTGAAATCCTTATATCAGGCCATAAAACATTGAAAATTTATCATTTTACATTTGGATCAAATGTGAAAAATTGTGACATCGCCGGTTATGTTTGTTCCTATGTAGAATGTAAATAATAATAATAATGATGTCTTTATTTTATAGCAAATTCCTTCCATTTTGAACAAAGCTGCATAAAGTGCAACTACAGTAACATGTATTGTAGACATACTAGATATAGATGCCGTGATATGATAGATATGTACATGTATGATAATTATCCCCGCATGTTTTGGAGAAAAGAAATGGGGATATCATTGCGATCACCTCCATCTTTCAGTCCTGCTGATATCTTCTCAGAAACCACTTGATGGAATTCAATCAAATTTTTTGGTGTCATCTATCGAGCCAGACATTCCAGTGGTAAATATTATAAGATAGTCTTCCCTTTACCTTCAACTTGAGGATTCCACTTTATCCATCATTAATGTGACATCATAATCAACTGCATGACGCGTATACTGACGTTATAATCAACTACATGACGCATATACTGACATTGTAATCAACTACATGACGCGTATACTGACATTGTAATCAACTACCGTACATGACGCGTATACTGATGTTATAATCAGTTACATGATGCGTATAATGAATTACATCATGAATGACATACATGTAGGTAAGTTCGTCACGAACACTTAATTGATGACGCATTAAGCTTTGCTCTACGAATTGTATGTCTTTACTATTTAATAAACATTCTGTTGAATTTTTTGAAACTAATTTAACTAGTCACTGTTGCTGCCCCGGGACAAAATTTTGTATAAAGAAAAAACCTAAATGTGACAAAGTTATCAGGCTAGTAGCTGCATTCTGAATTTCTCTTTGTAAGAAAGATGGGTGAACATGTGTAACATTAACACTGCAAATATGGTACATGTAGAAATAAAGGTGTGGATCTTTAATGCCGCACTTTGATTTGTCATGCCTCATCCAATCAGACTGCCACTTCTTAAATTACATTCGGTCGGTTTTGTAAAACAGAAAGAAATATGGAATTAAAATTTGTCCTTTTCCGTCCAAAATGAAAGGTCGTCAGTAGATATATGCTACTGGTAAATGTTTTTTTCATTCATGGCCAATGTGGTAGCACACCCACAATGCTGCTGCTTTCTATACATTGTACCTTTTCTGTTCATTTAGGTGTGTTATTAGTATTATTATTAGCTCACCTGGCCTGAAAAGCCAAGTGATCTTATGTCGTGGCGACCGTCCGTCGTGTGTCCATTGTCCGTCTGTCAACTTTTCCTTTAAATAACATCTCAAGAACCGCTGGGCCAGTTAAAATTATATTTGGCAGGAAGCATCCTTAGGGCATAGGGATCCAAGTTTGTTCGAATGAAGCCGATTAGGCCGACGGCCATTTTGGATTTTGGCCGAAACCTCGTGAAATAGGATCTAAAGCATGAGCTCAACCAACTTTGTTCAAGGGAACTTAATTGGTCAAATAGTTCAGCAGCCATCTTGGTTGACCTAGTTTTAGCGAAAATAACTTCTCCAGAACCGCTGAAGGGATTAGGCTGAAATTTGGCACATATGACCTAAGGGCCAGTAAAGGTTGTTCAAGAGAAGTTGATCCATAAAAAAACCTGGCGGCTAGGTGCCCTATCAATATATAGCATGTTTAGTGGCCATATTGGATTTTTTTATTTGATTGATTTTGAGGCAGAAATTGGTTATATGTATGTTTGTGTGTATTGTGATTTCAAATTTGCCATTGAGACTGTCGGATAAACGGTTTAGCGGCCATCTTGGATCATTAACCGCCAAAATCTCCCATACTCAAGCAATGGGAAATTTAAAATGTATTTTCGCGACATCTTGGATTTTGGTCGATTTTTAGAAATGTCTTTAAAGAGCTTCTCCAAAACTGTTTGGGGAATCAATTCAAAACGCATGAAATATCATCTAGGACAAGAGCTGCACCAATTTCGTTCAAGGGAACTGGATTGGCCAAATGGTTTGGTGGCCATCTTGGATAACCTATTTTTTGCCAAAACAACTCCAGAACCACTGAGCGGATTGGGCTGAAATTCAGGAGATATAATTAGGCACTGAGTGCCATTAAAGTTTGTTCAAGGGAAGGAGCGTAGTCATAAACATGGCAGAAGTGGACCAATCAAAATGTAGCGTGACTTGCAAAAATGCCCACAAACTCATTTAAATGACTACTCCTAAACCACCCACCAACAATTTTGACAAAAATGCACAGTGCTCCAGGTGAGCGACACAGGCCCCTTGGGCCTCTTGTTTGCTTACATTTAGGTGACCAAGTTAGGTACATGTAGCATGAAGAACTGTCCACTAAACATAGGGTTATATGTAGACACGTTGACTATCTAGGGCTACATTATTAGGGTTTGTCTGTATTCTGCTATCCAAGATTTGCGATGAGAATTACTACAAACAATAAATTAGGCACAATTTTATTTGAAATTAAAGCAAAATATTGTATAATTTGTCTATACATTACAATTTTGACTTTGTACAAATTCTAATGTTGGTGTTTAGAAATATTTTTATGTAAATACATATATGTACATGTATGCTGTCAGAAACTCAGTAACCATTGATTATGCACATCATATAAATATATGGGGTTTATATAGCGTTTGCTTTGTCCGTCCATTCTGGATTTCATTTCCGGATGATAACTCGAGTTCTATTGAAGGGACCGTTACCAATCTCGTGCGAGCTTGTCCGAAGAAGCCTATAGATTTTTGCGCCAAATGGTCACAGGTCCAGGTTGCAGTGACCTAATTAATTACATAATATTGCATTTCCGCATAATAACTCAAGTTCTATTGAAGGAAGCGTTACCAATCTGGCATGCGAGCTTGTCGTTGGTGGTCCGAAGAACCCTATCGATTTTAACGTCAAGTGGTTAAAGGTCAAGGTGACCTAATTAATTACGTAATATTGCATTTCCAGATGATCACGCGAGTTCCATTAAAGGGATGTTTAACCAGTCTTGCGCCAGAGCTTGTCCTTGGTGGTTCTAAGAACCTATTAATTTTGAGGTCAGTCAAGGTCATGGTGACCTAATTAATGACAATATTGGGTTGCGGGATGATAACTCGAGCTCTATTGAAGGGATCGTTACCAGTATGGTGTGCAAGCTTCTTCCTTGATGGTCCGAAGAACCCTTTCGATTTTGTCGTCAAAGGTGAAGGTAACAGTGACCTAATTAATGACGTAATATTGCGTTTCCGGGTGATAACTGAAGTTCTATTGAAGGGATTGTTACCAATCTGGCGCTGGAGTTTATCCTTGGTGGTCCGAGGAACCCTATCAATTTTCGTGTCAAAGGTCACAGCGACCAATTTTGGGAGGGAGGTTGTGCTTGGTGGAATGGGGGGGGGGGGGGGGGTTGGGGGGGCATACTTTAGCAATCTCTGATTGTCATTCTTGTTAAATATAGAATTACATTGTGTCCAGAGTTACAGCATACTGACACTGATACATGTAATGTAGATACACAACGTACATGTATATATGCACCAGGCTTCTCAGCCACTCTGGAAATCAGGGACATTGACATTGAAAATGAGTTTCCATTTTCCCGGTCAGGGAAAACCCAGGGAATTTGAAAAAAACACACCAGAAATCAGGGAAACTCCGGGAATTTGACAGTGACCGGAAAGAGATTTTTGCAAGTTTGTCGTACAGTGTATATGCATCTTGTGTCGTGTCTCCAAGTTCTGTCTATTAACTGAAAATAGAAATAAATTAAAATTATTGTAATGGCCGGCTACAGCTATGTTATATATTATCAGCATCTTAGTTGCTTTGCTTCAACCACTATTTTAATTTAACCTCCAAAACATGCTAAATGGACATCGAGTAAAGATTTATATTTTCTCGGTGAGTCAGGTCTATTAACCCTTGCCAGTCTGATGTCAATATTCTATCTTTTACCATGTCAATAGCGAATAAACTGGTGTACAGTTTTCAACAATTTTGGTGGACGATGTTGCTGTCTTCAACAGCATCATCTTCCACCAAATTTGTTGAAAAACGCACAACAGTTCATCTTTTAATAAAAATGTGAAAATATGAAATTTTGACATCAGTTTGCTAAGTGTTGTGTTTTGGCCGTTATTTCACCATAATAGGATATGGAGGAATCCATGTTTAGCCCAGCCTATCTTTAGGTAAGCTCAACCCACATTTCACCCGTGTTGGGATGGATGGATCCCTAAGCTGCTTGACTATGAATTTCTAGAAAACTACACATGTATTGAGGTAAGCTGTTGAATAGTTTGAAACCTATTTGACTGTGTGCAGTTGCTGCCGTAGACCCAATCAAATTAGTTTCGGAATATTCATCAGCATGTTTATTAAATAGTAAAGGCATACAATTTGTACAACAACGCTTTTTCCATCATCAGTTAAGCATTCATGACGAACTTAAACTACGTCATTCATGATGTAATTGATTATGACATCATCCTAGATGTCACGTTTATTTTTATGTCATATGATTGATGGATAAACTGGAATCCTCCATTGAAATGTATGTGCTTCCTGAATAGTGTGTTACTGTTAAGTCCTCAGTATGACCGGCCGATGTTCCTGTAATTATTGTGGAAAGAAGTTTGGTGCTCCATGGGCGTGTTACAACCATGTGCGTGCTATTCATGAAAATGTTTTGTGGCGCTGTTTGAAATGTTCTACACATTTTCGGTGGAGGGGTCAAGTGTTGCGACACCTCTCTCGTGTTCATAAGGTTAAGAAAGCTAATATACATGACTCAACAAAACAATTTCGTGTTGAAACCTCAACAATAGGATCTGAAGACAGTAATGTATCCGTGTTACCATTTCAACAAGCAGTCCAGTATGGAGAACAATCGTCTGCTTACAGTGGCATAACCATGCTAAATGGAACAGCACCATTCAAGTGTCCGTTGTCAGGATTTGAAGATAACATATTTTGGGTAAGCTTTTTTGCTGCACGAATTTAGATGTTGTGACCGTAGCTACATGTACATTTGTAATTTTGTTATTTTCGCGAGAGAAAATTGGATTCTTCAGACTTTTCAGAAAATATGTATGATTCAATTGGTTCAATAAATCTAACAATAGTCTGCTGTAAATGCCAAGTTTTATGGCCAAAATTCAAACCTTGTAACTCACTGTACCCTAATCAGGGCTAGAAATTATCTTTTTTTAGTCGGGATCCATACAGATTAGTACACCAGAAAATTCACAGATCCCTGTAACTTTCATCGTACTAACATACGCCCACTCACAAAGCTACGCTGTATGTGCCCGTACTTGCAGTCTTCTGATCTCTTGCTCTATGAAGTAATGTTACAACTGTGAGCTGCCATCCGCCAATCAGGTTACAGGTTACTTCGCTTGCTAGGCGAGACTTCATCGCTTCGGGGACATAATTTACAATCACAACAACAACGATGGCGATGCTGTTGATATGGGAAGAGATAATTGCAAATGTCATCTGAGGAACAAAAACCGTGTAGACTAGTTTTCGGTATCAAAACCCCCTAGTTTCGCTTACGCGCACATGTAAATTTGTATACTTCCTTATTTGTTATCGAGCGATTTTATTGGAAGAAGTTGACTGACCCCAGTTCATTAATGTTTATGAAGTTTCGTGAACTTAGCGCAGACATCAAAAGCCTGCAAGCACAGTACTCGATACGGGAGCGGAGTGTGAGGGCGAGGACTGTGCAATAGGATGATGTGTAACTTTGTACTGATCCATACTGTCATGCCAGTTAAGTACTGCTGCTACTACTACACAGAAAATAAAATGCTCTGAATTACACCATATTAGTAGGATAATTAATCATTTCATCGTCAAGAAGTCAAAATGTATAATATTCTTACTTAACCCTTTAACCCTCGAATTTATTCAAGAAAATTTCATAGAAAATGTCCATTTGCAGATAAAGAGAAGACTATTTTCAAAAATACTCTTCTTTTGGTCTGCAAATGGTCATTTCTCAAGAACCCTGCAGAAGCCGTTTTTGACTGATATGAGTTTTAAATGGTTAATGCCCATTTGTAGATGAAGAGGATACTATTTTTGAATATTCCAGTGATACATTTTCAAATGTATATATCTCAAGACCACTGTCCAGGCGATTTTTGGTCGGCTTAAACACTAAAGGTTTAAAACACTACATATTACACCAACTTGTTGATGGTCATTTGAATTTTGTCATAAAACTACTAGTACTGGTACTACTGACTGACTGATGAAGCACAGTGATCCAGCAACATCAGTTACTGTCCTACAGCCGTGATCCGTTACTGATCCGTATGCTATAGGTGCCTATGGATCAGTGGTTAATTTCTAGCCTTGCCTAATGTGACTGATAACATGGCATACGGAGTTGAAATATGATCACATGTACATGTATATCATTGATGAAATATTTCCTTTTTCATAGGGAGTCCAATTCTTTGATAGCACCAGTGTTTCTCATGGCATCTAGATTTTGGAGGTCCCAGGGCCGCACACCTAGAAATCTATGGGTACCAACCAGAAATCTACATGATGGGTACCAACCAGAAATCTATGGGTACCAACCAGAAATCTATGGGTACCAACCAGAAATCTATGGGTACCAACCCAGTTATAATGGTCCCATGCTTGATTTTGTTGGTATATTTGTACAAAAACCTATGAAACTAATTAGCATTTAGCAATCATACAAGAGCTTCAGCGGTTCCATGGGACCCACTGCCACAACTTTTGGGGGTCCCAAGTTGCATTTTAGAGATCTATACCCTCAAAGAGATTTCCTATCAATTTATGTTGATACATGTAAATAGATCACAAAAATGTACTCCTTTAATAAACAAGAAAATGTGTAATTAAAGGTGCACATTCACACCAAACCTGAGCACTGTGTTTTGGAGACGGTATATTTCAGTGGTTATATCTCTGGACTGGCTAAATATTTTTAAAACAATTTATGAAACAATTTGGCTAAGCCACCAACAACTTTTAGTCAGATTATTTTCAAAATATTCAGCAAGTCGAGAGGTTTTGCTGATTGAAATTATTGTCGGGTGGCTTCCAGCAGAGAGACGGGTAATGAATGTCCATTTGCAGGGCAAGTCGAGAACACGATTTTAGCTCAACTTTCCGAGGTACATGTAAAATATGTCTCGTATTTGGTTAATTTTACATGTAAAATGTAGCTCAACTTAGCAGTTTATCTCCCATGTTTGGTTAAACTTGGCTCAAGTTAGTAGTTTATATCTCACGTTTGGTTACGCTTAGAAGGCCAAAATGTGGAGATACATATATGGTTCCTTATGATGAGAGGGCAAGACACAATCACCTTGGCTTCATAGATCATTGTAAAATCAAGCTTTCTGGTTCCACCGCAACCATATTTCTGTTCAGAAATTATCTTCTTGTGGTCAGCAAATGGACATTGCTCAAGACGATTGCATTGGCTGGTTTTGACCATTTGAATTATCACAACCATTTTTGTAGGTCAAACATTGGTATATAGCCAGCTATTGTTTACTAATATTAAAGGTGCATATTCACACCAAAATGCTTGAAGCTAAAATTATTTAAATTGTATACTTTTACAGCCTTAAATTGTGTGCCTCGATGAAATAAAATAAATCTTAACATATGATGATTTCATTCCGTCTAAATAAATTTCGTATTTTAAGTTGTGAATTTGAAATAGAGGCACAAGTCCCTAATTCAAATTCACAACTTAAAAATTATATTAATTTATGTGTATTGAAATCATCATACACTAAGATGTATTTCGTTTCATTCCATCTAGACACACAATTTAAGCCTCTAAAAGTTTATAATTTAAACAATTTTATTTTCAGAAATTTTACTGTGAATATGCACCTTTAACCGTGTGACCGTTTCAAGCCACCAGGCAATAATTTCAATAGGCAATAACTTTGGATCGGCTAAATATTTTGCAAACAATTTAAGCACTTGACTTAGCCACCAACGACTTTCAGTCTAATTGTCTTCGAAATATTCAGCGGGTCCAGAGTTAAACCCCATGGAAAAAGTAGTCTGTAGAAATTCAGCAGGCGGCCAGTTATTGGTCACATTCGGTCAAGATGGTCAATGTATTTGCTTCTTTTTATAACCCTTTAATGGTCAAATGTGGTCAAGAAAATTTTAATATACCTGCCTATTGAATGCCCATTTACAGACCAACAGAATACAACCTATGAAAATTTCTGACAGGAATGACTGGCACGGTCATCGAGCCATCATTGCAAATGCCGTGAATACAACTTTTGAAAATTTATGACTGGAATGACTGGCACGGTCATCGAGCCATCATTACAAATGCCGGTCTTGACCGGTGTGACCATTAAAGTGTTAATATTAGTTTGGAGATCAAGAGAAGGATATTTTTGAAAGTTTGCCTCTGGAATGACTGGTACATTGATATGTAGGCATTTTGAATGGTAAATTTAACTAGTTTTCTTTTGGTCTGCCAATGGACTGTGAGAGGTCAGTTGTGGTCAGCAATGATGACCCGTAAAACTAAGTCTGATTTTACTTAACCCTTTAACACTCATATCAGCCAAAAAGGGCTTTTGCAGTGGTCTTGAGAAATGACCATTTGCAAACGAAGAGAAGACTATTTTTGAAAATTTACCACGGGAATGACTGGCTCGATAACCGAGCCAATCATTCCAGTGGTAAATTTTTAAAAATAGTCTTCTCTTGATCTGCAAATGGACATTTTATATGAGAAAATTGAAATTTTCTTGAACAGATTCGAGGGTTAATGGGTTAATTAGTTTAGTGTGAGTTAATTTCACTCCATGTTTTATTGCTTTATTCTGAGAGATGTCAGTTGCATTTAATTAACATCTATTGATTGACAGGTCAAATCTATGAAGTCAATGCAGTACAGTCCAGCTAAGAAATAACGTTGCATAGTTCTAATACAAAATAAACATGAATATTCTGTACAGGTGTACGTGTAATTTGATTGGGAGCCATTGCGGCCTAAGGCAGCAATGGTTTCCAATCGAATTAAGTCCAAAATATTTAACAGAACATTTCTTACATCATGTTCAAAATTGTACAAAGTTAAACATGTTTCTGGAAATCTGGTTTGCTTTTGTTGAAACATGATAATGTATTTGTGAGCTCTGTACTGGATTATAGGCCACCTGTAAGTACCCGGGGTGTAAATTATTGAATACCAATAACATCTCTTTAACCCATTAAACCCCATATTTGTTCAGGATCAGCTCTCTTTTTGAAATATCTTAATTTGCAGAATAAGAGACGATTGCTTTTGAAAACCTATCACTGGAATAAATGGGTTGATTAGCTAGCCAGTCATTCCAGCGTTAAATCTTCCAAAATGGAATTCCCTTGACCAGCAAATGGCCATTGGTCAAGACCACTGCAGAAGCTGTTCTTTGTTCAGGTTCAGGGTTAACCCTTTAACCATTGAATTTGTTCAAGAAAATTCCATTTTTCTCATGGAAAATGTCCATTTGCAGACCAAGAGAAGCCTATTTTTTAAAGTTTACCACTGGAATGATTGGTTCGATTTCAAGACCACTGCAGAAGCCATTTTTGGGTGATATGCGTGTTAAAGGGTATATATGCGGTTTTACCTGCAATGTTTGTCATTGTTGAAGTGTACCCTGTGGTTGTTTTTGATGTATTACTCTGTAACTCATTGTTAGATTGTACGATGTGTGCGTGTCTCGGACATGTTTGTCATTGTTGAAGTGTATCCTTGCCTTGGACATATTGGTAATGTTGGAGTGTACGATGTGTAGTTGTCTTGGATACATTGGTCATCGTTGTAGTGTACATGTTTGTTTTGAACACATTAGTCTTGGATACTTTGTTCTTTGTTGGAGTGTACGTACCATATGTGGTTGACTCATGGATAAATTGGTCATTGTTGGCGTGCATCCAGTGAGAATGTCTTCGACACTGTTGGAGTGTATACTCTGTGGTTGTCTTAGACAGCAATGTCTTCCAGTCCAATTGTATTCAAAATATTCAACAATCTTTTTTATATTGTTTTAGAAATATGCTAAGTTATTTCTGAGTGCTGCTGTTTGTTGCTGTTTGTGATTGTTATGATTTTGTAGCTTGTTCATCTAGTTAGAATTAATCTGTCAGTCATAGCCTGGTGTATGACTGATATGATGTACACCCTTCTATGATAATATAGATGGAGCATTTAATAAATGTATGTAATAATTTTAATTCATCACCAACACAGATGAAATACATTCTCATAAAGACGTACAAATGTACATGTATATGTGCTAGAATTGAATGTTAACTAGTAGGCCCCTAGTAGGTTTTTTCCGAAAGTACTTCATTGATTTTCAACCCTCAACAATTTCACAGATTATAACCCCAAATCTGGTTGCGTCTGATGAATACTTAGCGCTGAGCAACTGCCGGTAACATAATTTCTTGCTTCTTGAAGAGATAGATGCATGGCATGTGCATCATGTTGTACATACATGCATTTTATGTTTCCTTTTAAATATAACGATAGCCCTAGTAAAGGTAGCAAAAGCATTAATATTTCCTTTGCACATATGATGCCATGTAACGTATGTTCTAAAAGCATGAAAGGAAAATAAAAATAAGCTGTATTTTACTGTCAGACCGTACATGAAGTGGGAGATGGCTTCTCATCGGAGAATTCTAATTTCAAGCTTGTTGTTAATCATTTTCAGCATGTCCTGATATCCACAGCCCCTCGGAGACCTCTAATTTTCAGTCTTTTCTCAACATATTTTGCTGATTACTAAGCTTTGTGCAATTACACGAGGGTTTCTCATAATTTATATTTCCTATTTTGTAATCGTTTCTAACTTTAATGGATCAGTGCATATGTAATTTTACTAAACCGCGTGTACATGTACTATTCGATCTAAGTTAAGTTAATGTTGAATGTTTCGCCGCTGCAAGCCACCTGACAATAATTACAATGAGCAAATATTCTTAACTTGCTGAATATTTTGAAAACAATTTGACTGAAAGTTGTTGGTGGCTTGGCCACCAACAACTTTCAGTCACATTGTTTTTAAAATAATCAAGAGGTCCAGAGATGTACCTGTAACCCTTGGAATATGCTGTCTGCAAAAACTCAGCCATCAGGTGGTTAAAATCAAACCCTCCTGAAATGTCAGTCACTCAAGTACAATGTGTAGCCATCCAGGTAAGCAGTTGGATATTTTAAATACAATTTTAACGACTGAGGGAAATTAGTTTAATTATTCCAAAGCAATATTTTTGACAATGCAAAGAGTTTGCTATCTGATGTTGACATGTTTGAGTGGAGTACATAATTATATAAATAGACTGATAGTCCAGGAGCTAAAGCTAGGTCAGAATCGTGACGTAGCACACCCAGTATTCGGAAGCTCTGACACTTGCTGTGGCTTGGCGGACATGTCCCACACATTTTAAGCCCTGTTGTACAAACAAATTGTGGTAGCACTAATTAGTTATCCTGATTTCTTTGCATAGGGGGTCTAGGCTTTGGCTGTATCCACAGTGCACAACGATATAAGCATGATCGTGTCATAACTCAAAGTAATATCGTATTAGATTCAGCATATATGATATTTAGACGGATATCGACCTAACATATATCCAATATACATTTTGCATGCATATACCAAAGGCGAGGGTGAAATGTGAAGGTTATATTTTATGTATGTATACTAACTCCATCATAGAATCTGTATATCCAGCTGTACCACTGTTGACAAAGCACCCAGGTAATGGTTTGCGGTAGATCTTGTACCCATGATGACCACAGAAACACAAACAGTCCCTAGTTGGAGTGGATTTAATGCACTTGTATCATGTGCTAACGCACCTTTTACACAAATCGGTTACTGTCCAATGATTTCCGGATCACCAACTGAATTCAATACGGTGTATACGGTCATGAAACAAGTTCAAAGAATGATGACAACACTAGGACAGAATGACTCGGTCATTACATTCGACTTGGCCATATATGTCAAGGCAAAGGAGATACAGTGGCGATATAAAGAAGAGTTTAGTGACACTGTGATCAGACTGGGGGGATTCCACATTGCGCTAAACTACTTAGCTGTTATTGGAAAGATGTTTGATGACTCTGGCTTAGAAGATCTCCTCATAGAGGCCAACACATATGGTAGCAGCACGGCTGCTGCTCTACTTAAAGGGAAGTCATATAATCGAGGAGTGAGGGCTCACAAATTGGTTATGGAAGCGCTGCTGCGATTACAATGGCAGTCTTTTTCCAAATGGGTTCAACAAAATGGACAACATGAAGACCACATTACTCCAACAGAATTGGAGAGTCTGGATGAGAAAATTAAGATGTGCCGAAGCAGCATTGACGACTTAGACGCACTGCAAGAAAATTTATGTACGTGAATAAATTGCAACAGCTGTTCAAATCCTTTAAAGTTGAGTCACGCTCGAAATCACACCTGTTCACATTTTGGAACTCATATATTCATATGGTAGAGCTGCTGCTTGGATTCATAAGAGCTGAGAGAACTGGAGATTGGCAGGCACACCTATCTGCTACTGCTGCTATGGCGCCATATTTCTACAGCATGGACAGAACCAATTATGCAAGATGGCTGCCGATATATCTTGCGGACATGAAGATGCTTCCAAGTACACATCCCCATCTACATGAACAATTCTTGAATGGAAATCATTCCGTAAGTCGCTCAGACCATCCATTCAATCAAGTGTGGACAGATATGGCCTTAGAGCAATCGATTAATTTGGATTCCAAAAAGCGAGGTGGTATTATTGCAGAAGTGCAGAAGATACTTTCGATGTTCTCATCAGATATAATGACCAATCCCTTTAATATTGCGGAAAACGACGACAGCAAGTGTCTTCCGCTTGTAAACATTGCAACTGGCGTGGTATTGCCTAGTGAAATCGCCAAGAGACTTGTTTCCGCCTGTGACATTGATAAGGAGATTGGAAAATTTTGTTCAGGAGCGGCTGAACACTAACACGAGAAGCTTTTGGGACACGTTGCCACACTTAAAACTTAAAACATTTGCCAGCCTAGCACAGAAGAAAAAACTCAAAACAAGTGATGAAAAAATTCACAATGTGAGATCTGACCGCGAACTATTTGGTCGATTAATTATTGCCGCAAGGTCCAGAGATGTTGATTTAAAACTAGTGATGATGTATGAACTGTCTGCTGTTCCACTATCATTGTCACATACGGATGGGATTCTAAGAAAGAATGTGAAAAGTGTTTTGTTAAGTGAACTAGAAAAGGAAGTAAATGTTGATGGACGGCTTCCACCTGTTGACAAGACAGGCGCAACAGCTTATGTAGTAGATGGCATGGCAATTGTGCAAATGGTTAAAACTGGAGGTACGTCTACATTTGGAGAATTGGCTGATAAATACTGGCACATCTTTACAGTTCCACTGAATCAAGAAGACTGCAACAGAGTAGATATAGTTTTTGACAGATATGATAGACTGGAATCTCTCAAAGCGGAAGAGCGGCTAAAACGTGGGTCATCAACAGCATTGGAAGTAAAGATTGCTGGAGAAAATACTCCCGTTCCAAAGCAATGGGCCAAGTACATCAGCAATCCAAGCAACACAAGTAACCTGGTTGCATTTCTCAGCAAGCGGTGGCGTGATACTGGTCCAAATATGCTATCTGCCGACAATTGCCTCATTCTTGCTGTTGGCTTTAACGATGGAATGGATGTTGTTGTCATTTCAGCAAACAATTCGTCGTCTTTGGAAGAACTTCGATCAGATCACGAGGAAGCAGATACGCGTATGATGTTGCACGCGCTATACGCTTCAAAAGACCACATGCGTGTTGTTATACAGTCTCCTGATACAGACGTGACAGTACTTAGTATATATACGTATCGTTCGCTTCACTGTTCTGAACTATGGTTCCGTACGGGCACAAAGGACACATTGCGATACATACCAATACATACAGTTGCTCAAGTACTGGGCCCAGCTATCTGTCTGTCTTTGCCTGGGTTTCATTCTCTTACAGGTTGTGATAGCACTAGTGCATTATTTGGAGTCGCTAAGAGAAAAGCATTCAATCTCTTAAAGTCATCTGAATGTCATCAGCTTAGCTTAGCCCAACTCGGCGAACATGTTGACTTATCACCGAATACTGCAATTCTATGTGATAAATTTGTCTGTGAGTTGTATACCACCAGGGATGTGGGAAAGACAGCTGATGAAACCCGTTCGTTATTGGCTCTTTTGTCAAAAGAGACAAAGAAATGAAAATCTTCCACCTACATCGAATAGTCTAAAGCATCACACCGAAAGGGCCAATTTTCAAGCTCTTGTTTGGAGACGTTCATTGCAAGCTGTTCAGAATCTTCCATCTCCAAATGGACATGGCTGGAGTATAGTGGATGGTCTACTCAAGCCTGTTCTAATGTCAAAGGATCCTGCTCCATTTGGATTAATTGAACTCACATCATGTAGATGTCAAAAGTCTGCCTGCAAAAGAACAGATCTCTGTCAATGCAAGGCTAACAATCTACTTTGCACGGAAGCATGCCTTTGTATGGGAGGTGAAATGTGTGACAATGTTCAGCATACAATTGTCGAAGATGACTCTGACACGGATGAGTAACATTCTCTCATTTGCTCACGTGATAAATATGTCCTGCCAGCTTGTGTAGACATGCACTGCATGTCAGTTAAAAGTTTAATTATGAAAAATGTAGAAAACATGGGCATTGTTGTAGCTAAGGTATTGCTGGTCACAAGAAGACCTAAGTGCCCCAATATGTACAAAGCAACATACGGGTGTCTTAAATGAGGTTGATTATGTATAAATCTGCGATATATGATCACTCCTTTCCATTTTGGTTAAGATTGTATTGATATAACATGCGCTTAAGTTTGTGAAAAATTTACCATTGTGAAAATTGTTTGAGAGCTACATTCAACACCTATTGTAAATGGGCTTCTCACGGGTTAGTGATACCACAATTTACTTGTACAACACGGTTCAGAATATACCCAAGACATCGGTCTAGCATAATATAGAGACAAACCTTCTGAATACTGGGTGTGCTACGAAACCATTCTTCTAGACCCCTTTTGAAAATTGGCTCCCGGACTATGATACATGTCGAAATAATTTTAGGTATAATAATAACTCAGGCGACCAAAATTAATCAATGGCAACCATAAGGCCATCCTTAAAAGATTCTGTTAATTGTCCTCTCCTGACCCTGATGGTCGGAGAAGGGTAGTTAGGTAGGCTAGGTGGGTAGGAAAAATCTTTATCTTTTCTAGCTGAAATATAACATTGCAAAATTTAATTTAAAGAACAAAGCTGGAAGGTTTTTATTTGAACTTGAAACAGAAACTATAAAGCAAACAGTTTCTAAAGGTTATATGAGCCCATTTTCACGAATGGAGTCAATTAAATCCCCCAATGAAATTACTTCAGAAAATTAAAAAAAATTCTTAACAGGAAACTACAAAAAAAGATTTAAAGTCGGCAGGTTTTATTTAGGGTCGGTCTGGAGAGCACAATCAAACTGATATTTAAGGATGGCCTATTCTTTATATTATACATTGTACCTCTAGCAAATGTCTACGGCAGCTTGCAAACCTTTTGCTAATTTTGTAGCATTCCAATATACCTGCACTGTGTGTTAGGCTTGCTCGAGTACGTGATTAAATTGAAAATTGTGATTGTTTTAAATCGTGAATTTATATGATTAAAAATTCAATAATCAAATAATCGTGAATATTTTCTATTGCATAAAATATTTCAAAACCTAACTTTCAATTACTTTTTAAGGCGATCGGTCATGAAAAATGACATTTTGCTTAGTGAATCTATGTCCATTTGCAGGGCAAGAGAAGACTATTTTTGAAAATGCATTACTGGAATACTGATTGCTTGAGCCAGGCATTCCAGTGATGCATTTTCAAAATTGGTCTTCTATTGCTCCTGCAAGTGGACTTTTCTAAATACAATTACAGTTTTTCGTGATTGATATTCTTTTGTTGTTATATCTTGGTAATTTGTATCCAAGCCGGTTAATAGAGTAATTACATATATGATTATTTTAAAATAATCAATCGCAATCACTCGAGCAATAATCACACAAGCCTACAATGTGTACTTGGACATGATAAAATTGCAGGGTGGATAGTGCATGTATGTAATATGTATTACATGTTGCCAATTTGTTTAAATATATCTATGCCATGTATACATGTATTTTGCTACGAAAAATGATACAGTACAGCTAAAAAAACAATAAAGATTTAAAAAAACCCAACAAAAGAGACAGAGGAAAACAAAAGCAAATATGGAACTAGGCTTGCGCGATTATGTGATTAAATTGAAAATCACGTTTTATATGATTGAAAATTAAATAGTCGAATAATCATGAATAGTTGTACAGCATAAAATATTTCAAAACCTACCTTTTAATTACTGTTTAATGCGATCCGTCACGGAAATTTACCATTTGCAGGCCAAGAGAAGACTATTTTTGAAAATGTATCTCGAGCCAGGCGTTCCAGTGACACATTTTCAAAAATGATCTCTTGGCCAGCAAATTGATATGCTTTTTTGCTGTTATAACTGGGTAATTTGTACTCAAGCTGATTAATCGAGTAATCACGATTATTAAATAATCGATTGTGATTACTGAAAGCAATAATCGCACAAGCCTATATGGAACAAAGTCGAAATAAAGATGAGACATTTAAACAAAACAGTAATGTGTTTTTGTCTCATTTTTGTTTCGTCTTTGTTCTGTTTTGCCTCTGTTTGATTTTTGTTTTGGTTCCAAGTTTGTTTTGGTTCCAAGTTTGTTTTGGTTCTGTGTTTGTTTTGGTTCTATGTTTGTTTTGGTTCCATGTTTGTTTTGGTTCTATGTTTGTTTTGGTTCAGTACCATTTTTGTCCCTGGACATGTTAAATTTCTATTGAGGTGTGGTGTCATGACTTAAGTTTGTAACTTTATCACACTCTACTGTTTTCAATCTCCTACAAATGTATGTATTATTTGCAAGGCATCAGAAAATATTTTCAATGGGCAATAACTCTGAACCTGCTTAATATATTGAAAACAACTTGACTGAAGTGTTTTAAAAATATTCAGCATAATATATCCAGAGTTCAACCACATGGAAAATGTAGTCTGCAGAAATTTAGCAGAATTAGTTAAAAGTTGTGTATTCAACTCATCTCAGATGTTACTGAAAGATGATACGTAACATAGGGCAGAGGTCACAGAAGATTCCACATCAATTATAACACAATGTGCTATTTAGTGCCTTTTGGACATCATATTAATGTTGAATTAGAATCGCATATCCTCATGTCTTCGCCAACTTTGTCATTCACTCCCCTACCTCACCCCATCCTGGCGGTGGAGTCTAAAGTAAACATCTCACAATCCACAATCATACATGTCATGGGTAACTACATAGTATAACAGAACGAATTTGTTTGAATTCTGCCAACTATGACTTTATGCCCAGCACCACCCTTCCTCCACCACCCCCTCGGGGTGGAGTAGGGGGGAAGGGTGCAACCTAACTTAAATCTTGTCTTGTAGTCCCAATCTTATGGGTAACTCACTTAATAACTTTGATTTAATTCCGCCAAATGGTTTCGGAGGAGACATCCAGATGGACGGAGGCAATTTCAATATCCCCTCAGTTTTTTCAAACTGTGCGGAGATTAATTTATATCACATGTATTCCATGAATCCCACAATTTTGTCTTAAGATACAAGAAAATTATATATCATGTATTCACCTGTAATATAGCTATATCCTGATGAATATTTGTCCCCAGACAATGTTGAATGGGCCCATAAGAATTAAGCTCTGTCCAATTGAGGAATCCAATTTCTCAGTCAATCATCTGACATCATAATCAACTACGTCACATGTAGGTTAATGTCTTAATCAATTACATCATGAAGGACACGATTTACATGTAGGTCATCATAAATTCTTAATAGTCCGTCAAGTTAGCGGAAACAAGGAGGACAAGCGAGACATTTTTTCCTGCATTTAAAAAAAATATTTTAAATGCTCATTCAAAGCATACTATTATGTATGAAAGATATAAGCTTCGAGTTCATCGTCACTGCTCCAGTTCACATGACACAGTGTACTTCATGTGCCGCTACAGACAGTAGAACTGTAACTATAATCCTACATGTATAAGTGTAACGCTGGTCGATAAGGAGGTTCTTGAAAACGCCTTAAGTATGATGAATCCTTTTGGTGAAGGTTTTATTCTCAATGGATTGCAAGGAAATGAAAACAATGTAAGTAGATACATGTACATGGATGTCTGTTGTTCTGATTAATTGATTTGATCGATGATTGATTGGTTTGCATGTTCAACCAACCGATCGATCATGATTTCAGAAATCGGTTTTGGTTGTTTGTAAATTGACTTTATGAATATATTTTAACTGGTCAAGCTAGAAAACAAATATGTTTTGGAAAAGAATTTAAATTTAATTCTTACAACTATATAGTATTACTCCTTAGTCTAAGACATTAATTCTTTCAGCACTGAAATAGTATGTTAATTTCAAAGCAACCATACCAATAACATGTTACAACAGCTTCCAGTGAAATTAGTTTTAAAATATTCAACAGATTATTTCTTAAATTATTAAGAATCTGTTATAGCTGCGTCTTGGTTTGAAAGAGGTAATTATCCTTGAACATGCTATAATTACTGCATTCAAAATGGGTAAAAAATTAGAACCTGTTATAATCAATCATGAATTGATCATTGGTTAGTATATAAAACCAATCATCGATCACAAAAATAGTACCAATTCGCAACACTAAATGACTGTTGTTCACTCATCACCCTTGAACATGTTGAAAGGCTAACTGAGGTTACGCCGTGATGACTATCCGTCTGCATATGTTGACTACACTAAGCGACTTAAAACATTAAGCGACTTCCAAAAACACTGGGATGATTTCATTTAAATTTGCAGGGAAGAGTCCTTTAGGAGATAGAGATCCAAGATTGTTCAACCAAAGCTTTGTGGTCGATTCAGGTGGTGGCTTAAATTTGGATGTTGTGCTATTTTTAGAAATGCCGATGTTAGAAATTTCCGAAACCTGTTGGCTGATTGATACAAAATTTAAGAAAGCAAATTTAATCAAGAAATTCTAAATGGTGGATTTGCCTGGTGACCATCTTTGACAAAGTGGTTTTCACAAGAACCACTGAAGTGGGTGGGGTTGGGGCTAACTAAGAGTTGCTGCGGGGTATTTTGGAAACAATATGACTAAAAGTTGTTCTTGTTAATTAACCCTTTGACTGGTGAATATTAAGATTTGAATTAATGTTTATCATGCAGAAAGTTTTACTGATTTGCCAGCGTCGATTAACCAATTTTGGGAAGTTAGAATGGTGATTTACTGATTACATTAACCTTTTAGCACTCATATCAGCCAAAAAGGCTTCTTCAGTGGTCTTGAGAATGGCCATTTGCAGACCAAGAGGAGACTATTTTTGAAAATTTATCACTGGAATGACTGGCTCAATAAATTTTCAAAAATAGTCTTCTTGGTCTGCAAATGAACATTTTCTATGAGAAAATTGAAATTTTCTTGAACCAATTTGAGCATTAAAGGGTTATACTTCTTTTAAGGCTGAATAGTTAATCACTGATTAAGAAGTGTGCTACAGGTGAGTGATCTATAAATGTAAGCCCATTGGGTCTCTTTTTATACATGTTAAGTATACTGAGCCAAAAAAGTTTAGTAACAGTGAAGTTTGGTTTGTTGTATTAAAACTATGCGTCCATTTATAACCAAATTTGCAGGCATGTTTCGTCAATGTAATGTCTCGCTGATCATGAAGAAATGCAAATCATTTCTTGCATTTCTCGGCCGCATGCTTACTGCATGTGAAAATGCATTTTTCATGCACTGGCCCACATTGGCTGGTAGCGAAGGCAAAAATTCATCATATTGCAAAAGCAGATAACGAACGTTAACAGAAAACGCTTAAACGTTTACCCTACCGAACATGGGCCGCCACCCAGGGCTACCTGTAAATCGGCGCCATGAAGCAATGGGATAACTCGCTGCTGGGCAGAGCGTTCACGCTGTTGCTCGACATTTTAATGTTCACGTCTCAACCATTTCCCGTCTCCGCCAACGTGAGCAGGAAACTGGACATGTTAATGACCGACCACGACCTGGCAGACTGAGAGCGACAACACCACGAGAAGACCGCTACTTAGTGATGTCATCACGACATCACAGGTTTGAGACTGCGCCGCGGCTGTCCCATAATTTGCACACCGCTACCGGCACTACAGTGCATGCACAAACTGTGCGAAACAGACTCCATGATGCTGGAATGCATGCCCGTCGTCCACTTGTTGCTGTTCCGCTTGCAGAGCGTCACATCGAGAATCGGTTTGCATGGGCAAGAACTCATCAGCGATGGCGTGCTCAACAATGGAGCCACGTTTTGTTCAGTGATGAGTCGAGGTTTTGTGTGGATGTGGCGGATGGTAGGCAATGGGTTTGGCGACGTTTAGGAGAAAGGTATGATGCAGGCAACATCATTCAGCACGACAAATTCGGTGGCAGCAGTGTCATGATGTGGGCTGGAATCCATGAAAATGGCAAAACAGATCTTATTGTGATTCGCGGAAATTTAACGGCTCAACTTTACTGTGAAGAAGTTGTTGCCCCTGTTGTCATCCCTTTTATGCAGCATCATGCAGACTATATTCCAGCAAGACAACGCCCGTCCTCATTCAGCTAGGTGAGTGATTTCCTTGAGGCTAACAACGTGCCGGTGTTGGACTGGCCAGCGCGATCACCGGACCTGTCTCCTATCGAACACGTGTGGGACATTCATGGCCGTATGGTGCGTGAGAACCATCCACATCTTCACAACGTGCGGGAGCTGGAAGCTGCACTGCTCCAGGAATGGGATGCGATTCCTGTTCGTGACATCAGGTGCTTAATTCGAAGCATGAGAAAGCGATGTACGGCGGTGGTTAATGCGCGCGGAGGTCACAACCGGTATTGACAGCTCAGTGTCATTATTTAAATTGGACCCTTCCGTTGAATGATGCCGTGTTAAAGGCGCGATGCTAGCATTACAGTAACAAGAGACTGTTGTTCAAATTGGAAAATGACCTATCAATTAAATAACATATTTGAATCAATTTATTGTTTTTGTTAAATAACATTTATACAGTAATATTTTCTGTGTTGCTAAACTTTTTTGGTTCAGTATATATGTTTATAGTACTTAAACATACTTTTATTCAAACGTACATTTATTAGCTCACCTGGCCTGAGAGGCAAAGTGAGGTTAAGCCATGGCAACCATCTGTCCATCTGTTGTCCGTCCATCAACCTTTTCTTTAGATGACCTCAGGATATTACCTCAGGGTCGATTTAGACTATATTTGGCCATGGAGATCCAAGTTTCTTCAAATGGAGTGGATCAGCCAGTTTGGCTGGTGGCCATCTTGAATTTTTGCTGATTTTTAGAAACATGTAAAAATCTTTGAACCGTGCGCTTAGGGGATCGATTCAAAACTCATAAAACCTCATCCTGCAGCTGAACCAAGTTTGTTCATGCGAATTTGTTTGTCCAAATACTTCTGTGACTATCTTAGATGACCTATTTTTCACGAAAACGACTCCATACCTGCTGAGCGATCGGGCAGAAATTTGAGAGATATAGTTAGGAACTATTTAGGGCTACGCTACAAAACTTTATTCAAGGGAAGTTAATACGTAAAAAAACATGGATGCTGTGAACCAATCAAAATGTAACATGTTTAGCGGGCATATTGGATCTTTTTATTTTATGAATTTTGAAGCCGAAATTGTTTTTATATAGGTTTTTGTGTATGCCGATTTCAAATTTCCACTTTTGAAACTGTTGTCTAAACGGTTTGGCCGATTTTTCGAAACATCTTAAAATCTCAGAAACTGCAATGGGGTTTAATTCCAAACTCATGAACATCTATTGGGGCAACAGCTCAAACAAACGAGTTGATTGGCCAAATGTTCGGTGGCCATCTTGGATAACCTAGATTTCGCGAAAACAACCTCCAATACCGCTAAACAGATCAGGCTGAAATTTGGGAAATATGATTAGTGACTAAATGCCATTAAATTTTGTCCAATGAAAATTGATACATAAAAATAACATGGCCACCGTGGATCATTAAAAATTTAACATGTATAGTTGGCATCGCAGATTTTCTGAAAATTTCTGAGAAAATCATACCGGTAAAAGACTACTTATTAACCACTGGGCCAATTTTAATAAAAAACTTGGCTAAACCTGCACAGAAATTATATTGGGAAATCTTCCAGTGTTCATCTCATTTTGTTTGTTTAATTGTGCCAGTGGCCAATAATTCCTGGTGAGAGATACTGGTAATAAGGCCCCTTGGGCCTCGTGTTAAAAATCTCTAAAACCGCTTAGGGGATCGACCCATGAAACATCATCTACGGCCACAGCTGTCAAACCATTTTGTTCAAGGGAATTTGATTGGCCAAATGCTTCAGTTTTCGCGAAAAAGACTTCTCCAGATCCGCTGCACTTATCGGCCTGAAAGTTGAGCGATATGACCAGGGACTAAGGCCTGTTTGTGCAGGCGAAGTTGATACTATCACAAAACATGTGTGTCATGGGCCAACCAAAATGTAATGTGCTTGGCAACCAGATTGGTTTTTTTTATTTGATAAATTTTTAATTTTAATAAAAAGTTTTTTTGGGTGTTTTCAAAGCTGTCGGGTAAACATTTTGGCAGCTGTCTTGATCCTTTTTCCGCCCAAACCTCCCATGCTTATGATACTATAGCAATAGGAAATTTTTAACTGTGCTTCTTGAGAACCACGGGACCGATTTCAATTATATTTGGTGAAAAGTATCCTTACATTTTAGAGTACAGAGATCCCAGTTCGTTCAAATGAAGCTGATTTTGAAATGCCTATTTTCTTGGGTCTCTTGTTCTATAATGTCGTAAAGAAATTTCCAACTATATTGCTTGGTCGATGACATGTCATTGCAAATCCCCATGTTCACCACTTTTACATTTTGAGCTAACTACACCCCACCGCTGGGGGCTCAGAGCCAAATGTAATGACCTCATCCACTCCACTGTTATATGGGTAATTCACATGCCAAATTTGGTTGAATTCCATCCAACGGTTTCAAAGGATTTGTGTTAGAATCTATTTCTTGATGTTTGACCCCCTACCCACCCCATGACTGGCTGAGCCAAATGGTGATATCCTCTTGCACTCTGCAAGCATATATAAACAAATCTTTGTAACTCTGGAGATACATTAGATTTGGTTGAATTCCGTCCAACGCTTTTGGAGGAGTTGCATTACAATCAATTTCTTGACATTTTGACTCGTTACCAGTCACCCCCACCAACTGGGAATGTAGCCAAATTTAAATGTCCTCTTGCGCTCCACAATCATACAGCTATTGGCTCACATACCAAATGTGGTTGAATTCTTACGTTTTGACACCTTCTCTCCATTCCCTTCCCCCCCCCCCCCCTGTGGCGGAGTCAAATGTAAACCTCTTGTCTGTTCAAATAAAATCACAGTGTTTTATTCTCTTGAATATTTTGCTGTTTGGAGTGACTAAGAGTTATCTTCCTTGTTGTACAGTGCAGCTCAATATTAAGTTAACCTGTTTCCAAAACAAAAACAGACACATATATGTTAGTACAATTGAAATTTGAACATGATGTAAGAAATCTTCTGTTGAATATTTTTACTTTATTTGATTTGAGGCCATTTGCCGTAGGCAGCAATTAATGGCTTTCAATCAAATTGTGTGCAAAATATTCAGAAATATTTTTAGCCCCCCCCCCCCTGGCCAGAATGGCCAAGTGAGCTTATGGCATGGCGACCGTTCGTCGTCCGGCCATCAACTTTTGCTTAAAAATGCTACTCATTAACTGCTTGGCGGATTTCAACCAAATGTGGCCGGAAGGTCCCTATCGGGGTAGGCTTCAGATCTTGTATACAGAATTTTGATTGGTTGATTTTTTCGGCAACCATCTTGGATTTCCTGAAAAATTGCGGGAAATCGTGTAAAACGCTACTCATTAACTGCTTGAGCAATTTCAACTAGACTTGGAAGGATATGAGGCTGGTAGATTTCAGAACTTGTATACAGAATTTTGACTGATCCATTTTTCCGTCGGCCATCTTGGATTTTCTGGAAATTTTGGAAAATCAGTTAAAAGGCTACTCATTAACCGCTTTAACAAGTTCTGGAAGGACGCTAAAGTGCTATGCTTCAGAGCTTTTATATAGAATTTTGATTGGTCAATTTATTCGGTGGGCATCATAAATTTTCTGAAAAATGGCTGAAAATCATCTACTAATTAACTACCTGGCCGATTTCAACCAGACTGGCTGGAACGAGCCTAGAACGGTGGGCTTTACAAGTTGCATATAGAATTTTCTGGCAGCCATTTT
This sequence comes from Chaetoderma sp. LZ-2023a, assembly GCA_034401795.1. Taxonomy (NCBI): domain Eukaryota; kingdom Metazoa; phylum Mollusca; class Caudofoveata; order Chaetodermatida; family Chaetodermatidae; genus Chaetoderma; species Chaetoderma sp. LZ-2023a. The sequence goes on from CM067359.1 coordinate 4,973,322, forward strand.
GGATTTTCTGAATATTTTGCAAAATCAGTTAAAAGGCTACTCCTCATTAACGGCTTGCCAGGTTTCAACCAAACTCAGCTGGAAGAGCCCTAGGCCCATTTATCGGAAATCAGTTTATGAGGCTACTCCTCATTAACCACTTAGCCGATTTAGGCCCATATGCTTCAGAACATGTATACAGAATTTTGACAGCTTTAATTTTTATGTTGGCCACTTGGGTTTTCCGATAAATGGTAATTCATATAAGATGCTACTCCTCATTAATCGCTTTGGAAATTTCAACCAAATTTGGCTGGAAGGATCCTATTGTCGAAGCCTGTAGAAATTCTATTCAGAATTTCGATAGGTCAATGTTTTGGCAGCAATCTCTGATTTTCTGAAAGTTTTCTGGAACCTTTTAAAAATGGTACTCCTTCAAGCAATAACCCGATTTCAGCAAAGGTTGGTTGGAATGATCATATGACGGTAGGCTTCAACATATTAAACGAGACTCTTGATTGGTCAATTTTTTTAGGCCCATCTTGGATTTTCCGAAAATTATCCAAGTCTGTTTAAATGCAAATGGTTTATATGTAAATGGTCCAGGTGAGTGCCACAAGCCCTTGCGCCTCTTGTTTATTTTGTTTTGGAAATGTGTTTTTCTGACCTGTATTGTGTGTAACTAATAATTAAAGATATAATGTGCCCTTTACGCCTTACATTTTTTCAAGAAATGTCAATTTGCAGACCAAGAGAAGACTTTAAAGGAATGGAAAATGGAAATAACAAAGAATGTTTATTGAAATCTCATACAATATTAAATAAACAACCATCGGTAAAAATGAAAATGAATCGGGGATTATTTGGGAAAAAGCATTTACTAAATCTACGAGCACTTAACTTGGAGTCAATTAGTGACCAAGCTGGTGCTTCGCTGTGTATCAACTGTGTGTGCAGGTACATGTATACCGCATACGCCCTACCTGAATATAATGAAAACACACCTGAATATAGATTTGTAAGCGGTGTGAATAGTATTCTCTATAGGCGCCGATGTAGAGCGATTAACTCGCTACTGCTAATTCACTATTGATCCTTTATAAAACGTTATATTTGAGTCACTTTTTCTGGTGGAAGCAACAAGTTTCGGTCAAAATGATTTCAAAATACACTGGTGGTTTCCAAGGTCACATTATGATGCCTACTGAATAGTTTGCCATTCGTGTGACTGAATGTAGACCATGTCTCTGGAAACAACAGCTTTCTGTCAAATAGTTTTAAAACTAAACAGTATTTTACCTGTACATGTAGGACGAAGTGGCTACTCAGCCTAGCGTGAATATAACAGCTTATATGACCGGATATTATTTATTCGCTCAGCATACACCAGAGCGCAAAGGCGCCAACTTCGTCACTAATTGGTTCCCGCCAGAATGCCATAAATGGTATTTAGCTGCTTTTTCTAATTTTTCTGATTTATTTCTGTTTTTCACTGGTGGGTATATATTGATTAATATATAAAGCTGTCATTCAAGAGCATATGTTAGTTCCCTGATCCTTTCCTTTAAAGTTTACCGCTGGAATGACTCAGGCTCGATAACCAAGCCAGTCATTCCAGTGGTACATTTTCAAAAATAAACTTCGTTTGGTCTACAAACGGACATTTCTTGAACAAATTTGAGGGTTAAAATATGTACTTTGTGGTACATGTATGTGTATATATCACTATGTAATTTTGTTATTAGCCATGTTGTGAATGCTTGATGCGGGGGAAATGTGGCAGTTGTCGGTGCAAGAAGATCGGTTGTAGACCATCGTGCAAGAATGTATGTTGCAAATTTCGTAACAATGTAAGTTAGTATAAAAAAAGATTTGGTTCATTATCCTTTGCTTTGTAGCCCTTTAACCCTTTCACTGATGAATTCCCCATAGCTCATTTTCAAAGCAACCATGCAGGAAAACTGTTGAATGTTTTGAAATTAATTTGACTGGAAGCTATTGCTGCCTTATGCAGCAACGTCTTCCAGTCAAATTAATTTCAAAATTTTCTACAGAATATGTTTTATTTCTTAAAGAATTAATTTTTTCAGGGATTTGTCAGTGAAAGTGGTAATACTGATTGGCCATATAAAGTTTCTGATATAAAATGCCCATTTCTCAAGGCTACAAAGCTGTTCTGGGTGCAAAATTTACAACAACTCCGATTCTATTCCCATGATTGTAAGTTGCCCTTTAATTTTGGTTGTCATTTAGCATTATATACATGTAGCTGAATAGTGTTTCTACCAGCTGTTATCACATATCTGACTGCTGAGCTTTTGCAGACAACATATTCCAGGGATTATATCGCTGGACCTGTTAAATCTTTTGAAAATAATTTAACTGAAAATGGGTGATGGCTAAGCCACCAACAACTTCCTGTCAAATTGTTTTCAAAATATTCAGCAAGTCAAGCGTTTGTACTCATTGAAATTATCATTAATGGTGGCTTACAGAAACAGTTAGTGGTAGTAATGGGCCAAGGAAATGTATGCTTCCATTGTAAATATACATCTCCACATCAAGCATGTCAAAAGAAGACTTGTTTTTTGTAAACTTACCAGTGATATGACTGTCTCTGCCATACAGCTAGCCATTTCAAAAGTAATCATATATTGTCCTTCAAACAGATATTCTTCATGACTACTGCAAGTCATTTTTTATGGCTTTACTAGTAATGGGTTAAAAGAATTACAGTGCGGATAATTACACCTGTGCAATATGTATATATATTACAGGTAAACATATTTAAACTAATCTGTCTAGCATTATTTACCAATATTATGTAGGATGTAGCAGAATTGTGTCACTAGATTTGTGCACTACTGGCTGGCTTTGCAGTCTCCTCCTGTCATCCATTTTACCAGCCATGCCCGCATCAAATTTAGATACATTAAATAGTTGTCATGTTTAGCCCTTTAACATGCATATCAGCCAAAAAGGGTTATGCTATTTGTTCATCTCATTTTGGTAGCCAACAGCATAATATCGCTAGATAGGAATATAATTGTAACAGGCTTGAGGTACTGGGCTCAGCAAACATTTTTAGATTCAGATTGGTTCAGGGAGAACATGCTCTCACTGATTCGGCGGTTATAAAGTCAGTGTCCGGCTACAGGGTGTACATACATGTATTTGTCGAACGGTACACAAAGCCGAGGAAGGCTCAACATAACAATCTAAATAGTGTCCGGTGTGTGGCATCTGTAGGTATGCACAAAGAATTATATAAATGTTGAAGTTTTTCAAAGGAGATTTAATTGATCAAGTTCTTACATGTATCTGATATCAATAAAATGCTTGACCCTATGTTGTACTATGTCATTACACATACCATACAATAGCCTGTACCATACCATACCAAGCAATGCTTATTTTTCGACAACATCACATACGATATGATGTGTGATATACGTGTATGGCAAAGAAAAAGTGCTCGACATGCAGGACACAGTCCTAATTTTGTATACATGGTTGTCTCCCTAGTAATCTCAGAAACATTTCAGATTGCGGGGGATCAATGCCCACTCTTGCGCTCATTTTTAGCTCAGCTGACTCAGCTATAGTGACCACCCTCTGCCTGCCTGCCTGCCTGCCTGTCAGTTGTAAATAATGGAAGTCGGTTCTAGCTATGCCCCACCCATCTCTAACTAAGCTCCACCCATGCTTTGCCCATGTTGGGATCAATTGATCCCTGCACTCTGTGAATCTCAATTTCCAGAAAACTATACAGGTTAGCTGTTGAATATTTAAAACTAATTTGAGGAGTGCTGTTGCTGCCTATTAGTGGTTTAAGAGGGACTAAATCGAGTCATTTATGCCGTAATAATATTATGATGTCACCCTTCACGTCACGTAGTTGATTATGACATCATATGATGGGGGGATAAAGTGGAAAGGCCCAATGTGGCATGTTTCTTTGTTTCATGATGGATTGGCACCAAACTTTGTCAATATATTCATCTATAGGCATCTAATATCTGTATTGCGCCACTGTTGATCGGATTATAAATACATGTACCTCAGTTATCGACGCTGAAAAAGGTACACTTTATATGTGGTAATTATATTGATTTAAACAACACACTATTACATTCCTTATTCTTAATATATTTCCAGCAGTACTGGCACTTTCATAGGTGAATAACATACAGGTGTGTGGGTGTGTGTTGGGTTAGATACTGCAGTTCAACACCTCAGGTTTTGGATGAGGATGAGATAATTTAATGTGCCAAGCCAGTTCACATGTCAAAATTAATTTCTCTCACGATAACCGAGCCAGTCATTCCAGTGGTAAATTAAAAAAAATACTCTTCTCTTGGTCTGCAAATGGACATTTTATGAGAAAATAAAAATTTTCTTGAACAAATTCGCGGATTAACGGGTTAATAGTCCGACTCATTATACAAATTGTATGTCTACTATTTAATAAACATCATGTTGAATATTTTGAATTAGTGTCAAAATATTTAACAGCTTACCTCACGTATAGTTTTCTGGAAATTAATGGTCAGGAAGTTCAGGGATCAGTCGATCCCAACATCACAGGGACCCACACCCGGAAATCTGAGGGTCCCAGGCTGAAATCTGGGGGTTCCAAACTGAAAATCTGGGGTTACAATAAAGATTTTCTCATCCATGCTAAAATTAGAAGTAAGGATAAACTGACAGCATAGGGAGATCCCATGCTAGATTTTGTGGGTATTTTTATGTAAAAGCTTATAAAATTAAATAATATTTAAAAATCATACAAGATTTTCAGGGTTCCCATGGGATCCACTGCCACTACATTTGAGTGTCCCAAGTTGCATTTTTGGGGTATATACCCTAAAAGGACCCTTATGGGAATCCCTGATCTCAATGCGAGCAAGGTGTGGGTGGAGATTAGCTAGTGAGGTGCGGGGTAGAGCTAAAACTGGAAAGGTCCATTCAGTTTGGATAACTTTGACATAGACTATTAGCAAACATTTTGACCCCTGTCTTCATGGTCTTCATGTAGTTGAATAGGATAGGACCAATGCATCTTTCCAGTTTTAGCTATGTCCCGCCCATCACTACATGTAGCTAAGCTCCACCCACACCTTGCTTGTGTTGGGATTGATCGATCCCTGATCTCCCTGACTATCAATTTCCAGTGAACTATACGGGTAAGCTGTTAAATATTTTGAATCTGATTTTACTAGACGGGCGCTGTTGCAGGCAGCAACAGCAGTCATATTTGTTTCAAAATATTCAATGAAATGATTATTAAATGGTAAAGACATACAATTCGTACACCATGTTAGACTATTAAGTGTTTAAAGGATAGACTATATGGAATCATTCATAACGTCCCCTTACAGAAATTCAAGCGTACAGTAAGAATTTTAGATCCCGCAACCGTGCGCAAGCTCGCCGCAACCTTGCGCAAGCTCGCCGCAACCTTGCGCACGCTCGCCACAACCTTGCGTAAGCTCGCCGCAGCAAATGTCATTTTCATGTTAGGTCGCGTGAGCTTGCGCAAACTCACGTGAGCTTGCGCAAACTCGCATGAGCTTTCGCAAACTCGCACAAACTAACATCATTTTCTCGTTCCGTATGTGAATATATATATAAAGAAAGGCAATAACACTGGTTCTAGTTAATATAACTCGGAGTCGAGTTGACCTGGCCATGACCTGCTAAAATCGGCGGGAAATTTAAGTCTGAAGAAATCCAGTACGTTGACTATTAGTACATGTACAACAATGTATATGCATGGGTTATGAGTTATGGATACAGAATTTATTTTGAAAAGTCTGACATAACTGTTAAATAGAATGCTTAGCACTAGTAACCTTAAAATGGAAATAGCTGTATGGGGAGGTATGTATCTTGTTGATTTGCTGCAATTTATTGACAGATACCAGTTTTGGTACAACTTCTTAGGCTCTATACTCTATAGTAATGCATGCAGTGACCACTCTGGCCTTCTATTAATACATGCATGTAATATGTTAACAATCTCTGGTTAACCATTTATTAGTCATATTTGGTCAAGAAAATGTAAATACATGCCGATTGAATGTACATTTACAGGCCAAGAGAACACAATTTAAAAAAAATTTATCACTAAAATAAATGACTGGCTAGGTTATTGAGCCAGTAACATTCCAGTGGTAAATTTTCAAAAAATGTATTCCCTTGGCCTGTCAATGGACATTCCACAAGACCATAGCAGAGGCTGGTTTTGGCCGGTATGACCATTAATAACAAACATATCAAACAGAGTATCGTACAGCGTTAATAATGCATTGCTGAAATTATATATTTGTATACATTATTAGCTCACCTGGAGCCTGTCAAACAGATTACTATCTAATTAAGGTTAAGCGTACGCGAGGTTGCGGGAGCAGGCGCGAGGTTGCGGGAGCAGGCGCGAGGTTGCGGGAGCGCGCGTTTAAGCATGCACGCGGTTACAGGAGTGCGCGGTTAAACGTGCGCAAGGTTGCGGGAGTGCGCGGTTAAGCATGCGCGAGGTTGCGGGAGCATGCGATCAAACATGCACAGGGTTGCGGGTGTGCACGGTCAAGCGTGCGCGAGGTTGCGGGAGCACGCGGTCAAGCATGTGTGGTCAAGCATGCGCGAGGTTGCATGAGTGCGCGGTTTAGCATGCGCGAGGTTGTGGGAGCACATTCTTATGGTTGCGGGAGGACGCGGGTAGGCAAATGTTATGTTTGTGCAAGCTTGTGCAACCTCGTGATGTTTCAAATACGAGCTTATCATGTGCTTGCGCACGCTAACGCTGTGTTTTTATGGATAGCTTGTGCGAACTAACACTGCGAGCTATCATCATTCGCTTATCGCACGCTTAAATTTCTGTAAGTGTCATGATTATGACGTCATCATACGCATTACATAGTTGGTTATGACGTCATTTGGTGTGTGTGTGCGTGCGTGTGTGCGTGCGTGCGTGTGTGTGTGAGAGAGATAAGTCAATGCTTTTGTTCTTTACTTTCTTTATTATGCAAACCTAAGACTTAATTTTGCTTTATTCGGCTTGATGGTGCTTGCTTATTCACTATTGCATGCTTAGCAGAATCATTGCACATTGGGGGGGGGGGGGTTTACTGTATGTTTAGCAATTAAGTTTATGATTGCCCCCTGCATGACATTATTACGCACTGACTGATGGAAGGTACATTGTATGTGCCGTAACCCTTAACCCTCAAATTTGTTTAAGAAAATTTTAATTTTCTCACAGAAAATGTCCAATTGAAGAACATGAGAAGACTATTTTTGAAAATTACCACTGGAATTACTGGCGCGGTTATCGAGCCAGTCATTCCAGTGGTAAATTTTCAAAAATAGTCTAGTCAAGACCACTGCAGAGACTGCTTCTGGCGGATATGAGTGTTAACGGGTTAAATATATATATGTAATACATGTAGGATCTACATTGTACATGTCGTATAATAATTATAGTGAGTAGACAGGTAATCATCTGTTGGTGCCTCCTTTGGCTCATTGAAATACAGTGAGTCATTCATTGCTGCCCAGTTACGGGGTACTGTAGTGCCAAGTTTTGATGTACAGCTTATTTTGAGGTGCAGAATGTTGGTGGGGTGTGTGTGAAATATCCTGCATTTCTGTGAGTAAAAAATGGACCCAACAACTTCCTCTCAGGCATGTCATGTGTGAGTAGGCTGATTTCAACCAAATTTGTCAAGAAGCAGCCCGATGTCATGGAGATTCATCGTTGTTTAAGCGAAGCTGATTTGTGTGATTTTTAGAAACTGTTTAAAAAATCTCTGAAAACACTTCGAATTTATTTGAAACTCAAAGAAATATTATGTAGGACAGCTGAATGAAATTTTTTTCAAAAGAGCCTGATTGGTCATTTGGTCCTGTTGCCATCTTGGCTGCTTTAGTTTTCACAAAAACAATGTCTCTGGAACTGCTGAAGAGATTTGATCGAAACCTGGCAAAAATTAGGGAACAATGGCAAGTTACATTTGTTCAATGGATGTATACCGTGTCACCATCGACCAATGAAAATTTGGCTTTTGTTGATGGATTCTCAGTGAAAATTGTGATATTATGAAAATCCATCAACAAACTAAAGACAAATTCTCATTGGTCGATGGAGATTGACATGTTTTGGTGGATACTAAGTATGAATTTGACACTTTCATGACGTTGTTCATAGCTGATTGACATAAATCTCAAGAAAATTCATCTAGGGCAACAGTTAGACCAAGTTTATCTAAGGAAATCTGATTTGCTTATCAGCTGTCTTGGGTGACCTACATTTAGCAAAACAACGTCTCCGGAACTGCTGAAGGGATCAGCCTAAACCAGTGAGCACTTAATGTAATTATTTCGAGGTACAGTACATGTTCTAAGTGTCCCAAGTTTATTTAAGGGAAGTTGATGCAGGAAAACACATGGCCGCCATTAACCAATCAGCATTCAACCATTTTTAGTTAAATTTTAATAGCAGTATAAATACAAATAAGTTTTTGGGCTTGTTGGATAGGTATGTGTTTCTGATTTGGTGATCATGCAGTGGCAGTCATAAATTAGATTTTCAATGCCTCCTACAAAAATGTTTATATTTACAGCCTTGATTTGCATTTAGAGCATTCTTCCTGCTTCAAATATGGATGTTGCAGGTAAGCGATACACTAGTTTCATCGGTATCTTGTTAATAGGGCTGTAACGAACATTCGTTGGTTCGGAAAATCACAAACCAAGCGAAGACGAATGATGGGCTTGTTGGATAGGTATGTGTTTCTGATTTGGTGATCATGCAGTGGCAGTCATAAATTAGATTTTCAATGCCTCCTACAAAAATGTTTATATTTACAGCCTTGATTTGCATTTAGAGCATTCTTCCTGCTTCAAATATGGATGTTGCAGGTAAGCGATACACTAGTTTCATCGGTATCTTGTTAATAGGGCTGTAACGAACATTCGTTGGTTCGGAAAATCACAAACCAAGCGAAGACGAATGATGGTCCGGTTCCCTTTCTAGGGATTCATGTGATTCGTGAACCATGCATAAGCTAACCCTTTCACTGATGAATTCCCATATCTAATTTTAGGAAAACCATACAGGACAACTGTTGAATAGTTTGAAATTAATTTGACTAGAAGCTGTTACTGCCTTAGGCAACAACAGCTTCCAGTCAAATTAATTCCAAAATATTCAACAGAGTAAGTTTTATATCATAAAGAATTGACTTTCAGTTTGTCGGTGAAAGGACTAATAGACAAGCAATCTCTGAATGTCCTCTAACTGATTTACGAATATGACCATGAAAGGAACTTAGTTGGCTATGAATCTTATATTATCTTCTATCATTGTTGTCAGAACTTGTCATTTGTGTTTTTATATCATTTAGACAGTAAAGTAAATGTTATTTTCTGTTAGGATTAATTTCTCGCATACAGTAGCATATTAAAAAGGTTCGTGAACCAGTTCGTGGTTCGGCCATCTGTATCGTGAACCAGTTTGGTTCGTGAAAATCCTCACGAACCTCGGCCATACCTGTTAAGATACATGTATATTGTACTCGATCGATTCGGGTCCTTCAACACTCATGTTGTTTATTTTTATCCTCATTAAGACTGGCTTAGATTGCTCCCCTAAAGTTTCATTCCTAATACAAAATCCACATTTATTTCATTCCTCGCATTTTAAGTGTAACATGTACATGATGTGTGTAATCAAAATAATTTCCTTGGAAAGTGCCATTAATGTCTTGAAGATTAAAAAAAATTATACACAAATCACAGACTCTGAAAACACAGTCTAGGAATGGGTGGGTAAAAAAATATTTATTGTAACTGAAGGCCAGATACAGAATAGTTTTTAACCCATTCACCATTAAATTCCCTATTTTTCAATTACATGGCTGCCATACAGGAAAGCTGTTGGATATTTTGAGATTAATATGACTGAAAGTGTTCGTGCCTTAGGCATCAACAATTTCCAGTCTTATTAATCTCAAAATATTTAACAGAGTATGTTTTATTTCTTAAAGAATTAATTTTATCAGGAATTTGTCATTGAAAGAGTTAATATATGGTTTATTAGCCCTTCAATTGTCAGAATTGGTCATACATTTAGAGAATACATGTACACGTCCATTTGGTGAACCAAATAAAGAATATGTTAAATAAGCTTTAACCGCTGGAATGACGTCAATGTTTCGGTCATAAAGCCAGTTAATTAAATGTTGTTTTCTAAAATATTTTGTGTCCGTAAATGAATATTGGCCAAGACCACTACAAAAGCCATTTTCGCCAGCTTGCCCATTAACTGTCTGCCTGCTGAGTCTTTGCAGACGACATTCCAGGGGTTATATCTTTGTTCCTGCTAAGTATTTTGAAATCAATTTCTGTGAAAGTAGTCGGTGGCTTGGCCACCGACAACTTTCAGTCAAATTGTTTTCAAATTATTCATGAAGTCAAGAGATTTTGCTTATTCAAATTATTGTCTGGTGGCTTGGAACAGTGAGAAAGTTATATGGTTAGAGGAGTGTTTGCATACAAAAAGTAAGAAGAAAAACCATAGAGAAGCATTTAAAATCCTATATGCGCGGTATTCTCTAATGTAAACAAAAACAGGATTTAATTAACATACATTCTAACACATGAATAGATTGGATACACTAAAAATTATGTACATGTAAAATATTTTAGTGACTTAATTTAAATTTATTTAAAGATATAAAATGGCAACAACATTTAATGAAATTAGTTTTAAGTTAATTAGTAGCTAAACTACAGGTACATGTATGCCTACTTGACATGCTTTGTGGTCCAATTGCAGGCATATGAATGGAGATAATGGTTCAGGCCATTGTTCATTTATGCGTTTTCTGTTATAAAACACAGGTGTAAAAAGAAATTTGTGAACATTAAAAGGTATGAGAATGGCGAAAAAAAGTAAGGTTTGGAAGAATTTCACTATGTGTGGCAAATCAACTGTGGTGTGTAATATCTGTGCGGTAAAACTGCGTTACATGGGCGGATCAACAAGTTGCATGATTGGCCATCTTCGAACGCAACATCACCAAGCAAAGACGGATGAGGTTAAAAAATTTGGGCCTAATAGAGTTGGTGCGGATCGAGCACAATCTTATAGAATCAATTGTCTCTTAAAAGAAATGATTGTCGCAGATTTTTTACCATTGCGAAGCGGCTTCCGTGCATTGCTGTCGCTTCTGGCACCAAAGTACCAACTGCCATCAAGAAGGAATCTTATGTCATGGATCACTGAAATGCACCAATCCGAGACTGCACACGAAAGTGAGGCTGAAGCAGAGAAATCGGACAGAAGATCTGAGGTATGTTGCATACTTTGAGAGGATGTATTAATAGCTCAGACGACACCTGACCAGAATAGCAAAGCGAGCTTATGCCATGATGCTCATCCGTTGTAGTCCTTTATCTGTCAACTTTTGCTTTAAAACATCTAAACTCACTAAATGTGGCTGAATGGATCCCATCGTGGTATATTCCAGAAATTCTTAATTATAATTATCTCACCTTGCCTGAAAGACCAAGTGAGCTTATGCCGTGGCGACCGTCCGTCGTGTGTCCATCCGTCATCCATCCATCCATCCGTCAACTTTTCCTTTAAACGACTTCTTCTCAAGAACCACTGGGCCGATTTCAATTATATTTGGCAGGATGCATCCTTAGGGCATAGGGATCCAAGTTTGTTCAAATAGAGCCAATCGGCCAATTTGGCCGGCGGTCATCTAGGATTTCGGCAGATTTTAGGAAATGTGTTTAAAAATCTTCTCCGGAAACCACTTGAGGAATCGATTCAAAACTCATGAAACATCATCTAGAGAAAGAGGTAAGCCAAGTTTGTTCAAGAAGACTTGATTGACCAAATGGTTCGGTGACCATCTTGGATGACCTAAAAAGAACTCCAGAACCGCTGAAAGGATCAGGCCGAAATTTGGGAGATCAGGGACTAAGGGCCATTAAAGTTTGTTCAAGGGAAGTTAATCCATCAAAAAACATGGCTGCCGTGGGCCAATCAGAATGTAGTGTGTTTGGCGGAATGATCCTATGGTGGTAGACTTCAACACTTGTAACATAAATTTTAATTGGTGAATTCTTTAGGTGGCCATCTTGGATTTTCTGAAAATTGTCTAAATATCTTAAGCCGCTTGGCAGACTTGAAAAACTTTTACTAGAGTGTCAGGCTCCAGAACATCTATTCAGAATTTTGTTAGGTCGAGATTTCTGGTAGCAATCTTGGATTTGCTGAACACCTTTAAAACATTACTTCTCCTTAATCAATAACCCATTTTTAACACAACTTGGGTGCATCGATCCTAGTGTGGTACCCTTCAACACTCGTAATGAGAATTCAGAATTGTCATTCTTTTGACACCAAATATGTCCAGGTAATATACTTATTAGTCCCCTACGGGTAAAACGTGGGGGTGGAGGGGTTGGGGTGGGTGGGTCGTGGAATTATAGGTTTGCACTCTGTGTGTCCATCTGTAGCAGTTTGTTTTCCACACTTTTTCGCACTCCTTCAAGGTATTCAATTGAGAATTTGGAGATTGCTTTGTTATGAGAAGTTACAGACCAAGTTCACGTTTCAGGTGTATGCGTCAATTTTTGATGGGGTTACGTGTATGCCCATTTCGACTTAAGAAATACAAACAAATATCAGCTTAATGCATTTTTTCCCGCAATCCTTAAAGGTATATAAGCGAAAATCAGAACATCGTTTTAGTATAAGGAGTTACAGAGCAAGTTCAAGTTTCAGACATTTTCGTCAATTTTTCATGGAGTTATGCCCCCTCTCGACTTATGAAATACGAAATATATTAGTTTTCCCGCACTTTTCACAATCTTTCATGATATTCAACTGAGAATTGGTACGTTGCTTTGTTATGGGAAATTCGAGCTTCAGGAGTTTGCAATTTTTTATGCCGTTACGTCCCCTTTCGAACTTAAGAAATACGAAAAATATCAACTTTCCACACTTTCCGCACTCCTTCAAGGGATTCATACAAGAATTGGTAGGTTGCTTTATTATAGGGGGTTATAGAATAGGTTTGAGTTTCAGACATTTTCGTAAATTTTCCATGAAGTTATGCCCCCTTTCGAATATTAGTTTTCCACAATTCTTTTCGCAGCCCTTCAAGATATTCAACTGAGAATTGGCACATTGCTTTGTTATGAGAAATTACAGAGCAAGTTTGAGTTTCAGGAGCTTGCGTCAATATTTTATAGTGTTATGTCCCCTTTGGACTTACGAAATACAAACAAATCAGCTTTCAAGTCTTTCGTTCTCCTTCACCATATATAACTGAAAATCAGTATATTTCCTTGTTATGAGAAGTTACAGAACAAGTTTGAGTTTCTACTGCTTCTGTCAATTTTTAATGGAGTTTTTGACTGTTAATCTCTAAAGATTTATATCAACAGGTAGGGGACATATATTGCAAAGCAGTACTTACAGAATGCATAGACTAAAACTTTGTTTGTGTGTGTGTGCGTGATGTTGGTACAAAGTGTGTCTATGTGGTTGGTGTTTGGTTGTCTGTGCATGCATGAATATGCGCATGCATAGGGAGGGTGTGTGCGTGTGAATTCCCAGATCAACAATGTGAGATTGTCATGCTTGTTTCATGTATAGATTCATAGGGATAGGATTGCATTTCAAATATTGTGAAAAATAAATTTACATGTACAGATTTATTTAATTAGCATATCTTAGAGCTTGACATTGTATTGTTTGGCATTCCAAATCCTTTTCTAGTCTGAACTTGTAGACGGAGACTGGTGAAGGTGGAGTGGGTGTGTGTGGAATGCCCTTAGGGTATAAACTTAACTGAAGATCCTCAGTCTGTGTCCTTGAGCAGAACAACCCTGTCTGCAAATAGTGGCAGTGAGATTGAGAGTGTGGAGCTTAAAGACCAACAGAAAATAGATGACTTATATGTTTATTATGATTAAGATCATCTAGTAAACTTGTTTTGTGTATATTTTGAAACACTGCTTTTGAAATTATTCAATAAAGGCAATTTAGTAACGCGAGTTGACGTCTTTACACGTGAGAAGAAAACCGAACTTCTGCACATAATACAAGATGACCCACCAGATATCATAGCTATAGTTGAAGCCAAGCCAAAAAACTACAGAACTCAACCTAGTATAGCAGACTACAATCTAGATGGCTACAGCATTGAAGATAAAAATATTACTACTACAATAGGAAGAGGTATCTTACTATACATAAAAAACACTTTATCTTATAAACTACTAAGCATTAACCAAAGTATGTTCGAAGAATACATCCTCTGCGACATACGATGTAAACATGAAACACTGCGTTTGGGAGTGTTTTATAGAAGCCCAAACTCTAATAACCAAAACAATAATGAACTCTGTCATATTTTAAAGGAAATACACACCACTAACCTGCACTCGCTTATTCTAGGAGACTGACTTATTGAATTACCTTATGATAACAGGACTTCAGACGTACCGCCTCCAACCATTCACCGGTTCGGCCATCAGTGACACAATCTGGTTGACATCCTCTCGCCTGACCATGCCTGCTTTAGGTTCTTTTCTTACCAAAGTGAAAAAAAGGGGAAAAGCAGTGTGGTCACTAACTATCGTTTCAAAACAGCTAAAGCGAGTGGATTGGCTGAGTCTGACACATCCCTCATATAGTAATCCGTAAATGAGGACTCACAGTGCCATTGTGCAACGGCCATGATGTCCTCTAACGGAACACCATTGTAAAGGGCGGTCGAGGCGGCTATTCCTCTGACATCGTGTGCCCTTGCGCCCTGCACCTGGTGCCCAGTCGCCATCTCGTGAGTAGTCTGAATGCATTCGACCACCCAACGAGAGATAGTATCCATGGATGCGGCGCCATAAGGCTTTTTATGGCAGATTGCAGGAAATGTCAATTTCCCTTTCTCCGAGATCTAACAATACTCACCATTCTGTTACTTCTGATATACAGCTGGCCCTGACAGCGGCTCTAGGATTATAGACTTAGAAAGCTTTACCGACTCCTGGGAACCGGGTACTCGGCTCCCAACTGCCGAGTACCCGTTTACCATAGAGCTTATATTGTTTGCATAGCCACCAAACAAGAGAAAACTATGGCTTGCCTCCGTGGGGCTGGGAGGCTGGGTCCGTAACAGAATGGTGAGTATTGTTAGATCTCGGAGAAAGGGAAATTGACATTTCCTGCATTCTCCTTCGATCAATACTCACCATTCTGTTACTTCTGATATACACCAGATTTGATCAGTAACCTGGTGGGAAGGGGCAAGCCATAAATGCAAATTTTGCCCCTTGGAGAAAGATTTTAGACTTCAAACTTGACTAACGGAGACCTAAAAGGACCGTCAAGTTCACGGAACCGAATCACATTCGCGTCACAGCCACCACCCCCCCCACCCTTTTTCCTCCTAAGAAAAGGGAGAGAACTAACGAACATGTATCTCGCCTGAAAACACAAATATGCCAAGAGGGTTAACTACTCCCTGCATATTCCATGTATTAGCCTGGGAATGAGCATGAATATATAAGATGAATGAACATGATACATATACATAATACAAAAAACTCTCACTTATTGAATTACCTTATGATAATTGGACTTCAGACGTACCGCCTCCAACCATTCACCGGTTCGGCCATCAGTGACACAATCTGGTTGACATCCTCTCGCTTGACCATGCCTGCTTTAGGTTCTTTTCTTACCAAAGTGAGAAAAGGGTGAAAAGCAGTGTGGTCACTAACTATCGTTTCAAAACAGCTAAAGCGAGTGGATTGGCTGAGTCTGACACATACCTCATATAGTAATCCGTGAATGAGGACTCACAGTGCCGTTGTGCAACGGTCATGATGTCCTCTAACGGAACACCACTGTAAAGGGCGGTCGAGGTGGCTATTCCTCTGACATTGTGTGCCCTTACGCCTTGCACCTGGTGCCCAGTCGCCATCTCGTGAGTAGTCTGAATGCATTCGACCACCCAACGAGAGATAGTATCCATGGATGCGGCGCCATAAGGCTTTTTATGGCAGATCCACAGATGTCTATCGTTCGACCGTAACGAGTCAGTCCGTTTCTTGTACTTAGTCAAAGCACGGACCGGGCACCAGACACTGGCATCACGATCAAACCTAGTTAACTTCGGTATAATGATCGGTTTGCCGGGATATCTCAAAGATTGGTTCTTTGACATAAACTCTGCTCTTGGCAGAAGACGCAGACCTTCTCCAGAAACAATAAATCGGTTCCTCTCTGCCGAAAGCGCATGGATCTCACTGCGCCTTCTAGCTGAGGAAGCTGCCAATAGAAAGACCGCCTTTAGAGTCAAATGCTTTAGACTAGCCGAATGCATCGGTTCGAAAGGGTGCTTGGCCAGTACATTAAGCACTAAAGATAGACTCCAGGCTGGAATGACTACCGGGTGTCTCGGGCAGAGATTGCTCATTCCCTTCAACATCACATTTAACTGGGCCACCTCTGGACTATCCCTGTTGGCTAGACAAGGGATAACTGATGCCAAAGCTGACTTGTATCCAGCAACTGTGACGGGAGCTAGTCCTGAAAAGAACAGCTCACAGAGAAAGTCTGCTATTTGCTGAATAGTGGATTGAAAGGTATCAATACCCTTTTCTTCACACCAGTCTGCAAATCTGTTAACCTTGTTGTTATATGACTTGAAGGTTGACCTCCTTCTCGCAACCGCGATGAAATCAGCAGCCTGTCGAGAAAAGCCTTCCGACGTGGAACGTTGTTTGACAACATCCACGCAGTCAATTTGAACATTTCGGGACGCTCGTGTAGGAAGCGTCCCTTGGCCTGGGAGATTATGTTCGGAATCTTGGGCAACTGCACAGGATTTTCCACCAGCAGATCTAGAAGATCCGTGAACCACGCCCTGCTCGGCCAATACGGCGCTATTAGCAGGACGAGACACGGTTCCTCCCTGACCTTCACCAATACCTTCGGTAGAAGAATGGTGGGTGGGTACGCGTAAGCGTGCTTCCCTCTCCAGCTTATCGCCAGAGCGTCTGTATCGACGGCATTTGGATCTGGAATCGGCGAGACATATGTCATGATTTGAGCATTTTCCTTTGTGGCGAACAAGTCCACGTTGGGTTTGCCCCAATGCTCGAAGATCCGTCGCAGAACCGGAGGGTTGAGGGACCATTCTGTTGGCAAGATTCTCTGTCTGCGAGACAAAGCATCCGCCAGAATGTTCAATCGGCCAGGAATATGAGCTGCTTTCAAAACAACCGAGTAATTCCTGCACCATTGAATCAAGTGCCACACCCTGATGCACAGGGTGGGCGACCTGGTCCCGCCTTGGCGATTTATATATGATACTACTGTCGAATTGTCCGACCGTATCAATATCACCTTGCCCCTGATCATCGGAAGGAACTCTTCCAACGCCAGTTCGACTGCCATCATTTCCAACAGATTGATATGCAGCTGACTCTCCGGGAGAGTCCATGCGCCCGAGACCTGGTGTTCTCCCAGGCAGGCACCCCACCCTTCCAGCGATGCATCCGTGTAGACGGACAGCTGGGGGTGGGGTAGGTGCAGCGAAAACCCCTAATAGGAGATTCTGACGCTGTTTCCACCAGAGAAGATGCGATATTATCGCCTCCAAAACTGGCACCAGTTTTGACAGGGGTTCTGTTCTCTGTTTCCACAGAGACATCAGATACAACTGGATAGGCCTTCGCATTAGAGCAGCGTACGGGATAACCTGCTCCATGGAGACCATCATGCCCAGCATCTGAAGGAACCGCCTCGCCTGAATGTGGTTTCCCACTCGAAAACTCCTGAGGATGGCTAACAGAGACACCACTCTGGGCTCTGATGGGTAAACCCTGCCCTCCTCGAGGTCGAATCGCATCCCCAAATAAACGAAATGTTGAGTGGGCGTCAACTCGGATTTCTCCTCGTTGACTATCCAGCCTAGATCTGAAAGTAACTTCAGAGTCAGAGCAGTATCCACGTTCAACCTGGCTGCCGAGTCTGCCTTGAGCAGCCAGTCGTCTATGTAGGTGTGTAGCGCCACGTTCTCTTTTCTGAGAAACGCTGTCACCGCAAGGACCACTCTTGTGAAAACCCTCGGAGCTGTCGACAGGCCGAACGGGAGAACTGTAAACTCCCATACTTGATTCTGAAACGCAAATCTCAGAAACCTGTGCCAACTCCGATTCATAGGAATGTGGAAATATGCATCTTTCAGATCGATCGATACACACCACATTCCTTTCCTCAATCCCGCCATTACCGACCTCGGCGTTTCCATCTGGAACCGAGGCGTATGGATAAACCAATTTAATGGCCTGAGATTGAGTATGGGTCTCCATCCCCCTGTGCTCTTGGGGACAAGGAACATGTTTGAATAGAAGCCTGGAGTGTTTCGGTTTGCTGGTTTTATTGCTCCCTTCAGAAGCAAACCCGACACTTCCTTTTGAACGGCTTCTAACTTGTCTGGCTCCCTTGGTACGGGTGTCCAGACAGGTGCCAAAGACAGATTTTGTGGCGGAAAGTCCCACCACTCCGGCATGTAACCCTGGGATAACCATCCCAGGACCAGACTGTCTGACGTCACACCTCGCCAGGCCTCGACGAAACGCATGAGCCTTCCACCAACCATAGACGCCTCGCCGTCTAACGGGGTTGTCCGGCTCGCAGTCCGCCCCCCCCCCCCCTTTCTTAACGAGAGAGAGTGAGAACCATTTCGTTCTAGGCACGACGGGTATAACTGGCACCGCTGTTCCTGTCGCACAGGCGCAGTCCAGGCGGATATGTAGGGAGCTTTCGTACCCTCAGGTACGCTTCGGCCCCTTCTGTCCGCCCTCTGAGGCCTTACCCTTACCCTTCCCCTTCCCCTTGCCCTTCCCGCCCCTAGGGCGGTCATGAGCAACATTGGGGAGGGTAGGCGCCTCTACAACCTTCCTGGGCTTCTTCGCCGGCGGCGGCTCTGAAAACCCAGCTGAAGCAGAAGTCGCAACAGGCCTGGCTTTTGCCTTGCCCTTATGCTTCTTCTGCTTCTTTGAAGGCTGTCCCGTTAGCGGTTTCCCCACAGCCCCTAGTGCGTGCGCTGGCCGCACTAGCTATAGCTGTAGGTTTACCGCTAACCGATTCTGCGCGATACTGGCGGTGTCCTCTAAGATGGCCCGCGCTTGGCCACCGAAGATGCTAGGCCCTGTCAGGGGCGTCCCAAGAAGACGCTCCCTGACTGCCGTAGCCGGACGCATATGGTCAATGACCATTTGCCTCCTGGACTTCGTCACTCGCGCTTGCACCCTTGCCAATGCGTCCATTGACAGCACCAAGCCGTCATTAACACATGAAAGCGCCACAGGTGGCACAGGGTGGCCTGCCCCCGCTTCAGCCCACACCGACTGAAGTAGACGATAAGAGTGGTTGACAGCACTCATAGCTGCCCTCACACCCTCATCACATAGGGACAGGACTTCTTCCTGGTGTACTTGGGATTTATCCACTAGTGCCGGACCGGGGCCACCCGACCCGGCACTCTGGACTCCCAACACCCATCGGTCATCCTCCGTGACCGATGGGACTACACCATACCTGTCGTATTCCCCCCGCGGAATACGACATCTTGCCCGCACCTCCCTGGAGGCCGCAGGGAGCTGACCCTTGGTCATTAGTTGTTTGCTATAAATAGCATCCAACAAATCTATGAACCGTGGATCCAGTCCCACTGACTGGATCCGGGCCGCGGGCAAAATCCCCGTCCTAATTGACGCAACCGACGGACGGGGCGCATCTTCATCGGCCGTGGCCGAAACCACAGACGGGTCAACCCTGGCTAGCCATGCCAGAGCATCCGACCAATCTACCTCCGACGAAGACACCCCCGCAAACACGTCACCCGTTGACGTGCTCACGGGTCTGCCAGCCACGGCCTCCCGGCAAGGAGCCACGGCTGACACGCCAGGCACTCCGCTACCACACGGTTCCGCCGCCACCCCATGGAACACTCCGGTCCATGGGGTAGGTCCGCACGGAAAACCGTACGGACCCGTAACAGTCACGGAACCGTAGCCGGACACGGGCGCCAATGGCACCCCACGTCCGGCTGCCGGACCAGGCGAGATAGGTGAGTACCACGCCTGGCCCGGCACACCCGTTCCCGTGACGGCTGGTGACAAACCAAGCCGCCCGGAACCGGTGCACGGTAACGGATTGACCTCAGCCGCTGACCTGACTTGCGCCAAACCAGACAAATGGAGGCCGGTTCCGTCCAGGACGGAATCAACCTCCATATCCTCCACCTGCGGCTTCACGGGCCGCAGCAACCTCTCCTCCTCGGCCTCCTCGTCTTCAGACTCCGAAGAGCCGTCACTAGACGAGTCAACCGTGGAGCCGTCCTGGCGGACGGCTCCCACACCTGACGGACCGGCCACCGCTACTGGACCACCCGGAGGTGGCCGCAGAGAGACAGAACCCGTCTGGCCGAAGCCAGACGGGACCGCCAGGGGCTGTACGAGACGGCCCCCTCGGTAACCAGTCCAGAATCCTGTCCGAGGACAGGATCCGTACCAGGCATGGGGAGAAACTGCCCCCCAACCTTTGGTAGCAGGGACGACACCAGCGTGGGCAGAACGCTATGCAGAAAACCCTGCATAGCCGGACCAAACCACGCCGGCGGTGCCATCTCCGCCACCTCCAGCTGGGGACGTGGAGCACCCCCACCGGCCGAACCGGGCGCTCCACGATTTCGTCTCGGACCGCCTGACCTCGCGTCAGACCCAGCCAAGTCCTTCTGGGCAAGGAACTTAACCATCATTTCGACGGACCACACTGCACAAACATTACACCTATGATCTATATTACACAGGGAACACCTAAAACAAGCATGGTCCTTGAACATTACACGGACAAATTTATGGCATTCGTCACATGATGGCGGGGCTGGCTTGGCCTATAAAATAAGCACAAACCTACAATAAACAAGCGGAACGAGACCCGGATGGAAGGCAGACAATTAATTTTCAAATAATTTTGACTCATAAATTAACCGTAACCTCCCCGCACCCCACCCCGCCACGTTACAACAACGATCGCAATGATTATGACGACAAGAACGAGGCGGGCATCAACACACCCATATTAGATCCTCCAGGATGTGTAACGGCTCCAGGAATCATATCGCATAGCATTCGGGGTATATTTACTAATCAATATAAATTATACTCCTAACGAAAGCATCACGATATGTGAAGAAAACAACAAAATGTATAACAAACTGCTGTATCACACGGTAAAACCGCAGACCACGCATCTACTCAAGAATTTTGAAACCACCGATCATTGCAAACCGATCGTGATCGCACGTAAACTTGATCATTCTAAAGTTTCCGGTACCATTTTTAGTACGCAGCACCCAGAACAAGATGCGCGAATTAATGAAAAATTTTTCTTCACATAAACATCCGAGCGACCGGGTGTGACGTCACCCGCTCGGATTCTACGGAGAACGACGTCAGCCGATATTCGTGTTAGAAATACCGTAGCAAACACCTATTTTCATATATGCCGATCGCCTGTTGGGGTTTAAAGAAGGCGATCGTC
The DNA here is from genome assembly GCA_034401795.1 of Chaetoderma sp. LZ-2023a. Taxonomy (NCBI): domain Eukaryota; kingdom Metazoa; phylum Mollusca; class Caudofoveata; order Chaetodermatida; family Chaetodermatidae; genus Chaetoderma; species Chaetoderma sp. LZ-2023a. The sequence continues at coordinate 4,994,944 of CM067359.1, forward strand.
TGGCATATATCGTTGTTAGCACACGTCCCAGATTCTATGGGGTCAGAAATTGGAACATGCGACACAACGAAATTTAGAGACCTAAGTCTTTTAACTATGGATAATAAAGAACGATACAACCTGGTTATCTTCAGCGGTATGCTCCATAGTCCTTAGTTAATCCTTTCACGAACACACAAACTATCACAAATTAAAGACTAAAATCCTTAATGCAAAAAGCATGTATTGCTCTTGTTGCTATGCAGACAAGAATGAGCTCTATGGTAAACGGGTACTCGGCAGTTGGGAGCCGAGTACCCGGTTCCCAGGAGTCGGTAAAGCTTTCTAAGTCTATAATCCTAGAGCCGCTGTCAGGGCCAGCTGTATATCAGAAGTAACAGAATGGTGAGTATTGATCGAAGGAGAATTTAATATGCCACATATTAATTTGTTTACAAACACATACAACACCTCTAGCTCTAGCCTAGACTTTACGTTTAAATTTATTGAATCTGTAAGAGACTGCTTCTTTCAACAGCTAATTTCAATGCCTACTAGAGGGCGTGGGTCCGACAAGCCAACAATATTGGATTTAGTATTTACTAATTACCCTGACCTGGTGGATAATATTCATACAAATGCGTCATTGGAAAAAGTGACCATTCCACTATACAGATGGAGATTCGCTTAAATGGCGAATTTACTACTACAAGTAAAACAAGGGTCTGTTATGATAAAGCAGATTATAAAGCTATAATTAATTTCTTAAATATAGACTGGAACACACGCCTAAAAGAAATAAACGATATTAATGATATGTGGCAGACCATATTTGGAATGTGTCAAGAAGCTGAAAATAAATTTATTCCTAAAAGAACAATAAAAAACAAGAGGCACAAATATCCTCTTGACCAAACTACAAGAACAAAAATAAACAGGAAGAAGCGACTATGGAAAAAATATATTGATACAGGCGGTAACCGTAATATATATGATGAATATTGTAAAACAAGAAACCAGGTTCGAAGAGAAACAAGAAAAGCACAGAAACAATGAGAAAAATATTTCTATATCAGCCAAAAATAACCCCAAAAAGTTTTGGAATTATGTGCAATCCAAGACTAAAGTCAGATCAGGTATTCCAGATCTGCAAATACCTAGTGCCACTGAGCATGATATGGAAGTGTCATTTACAAAAAAAATGATAAAGAGAAGGCAGACACCCTAGCCAGCTACTTCAGATCAGTGTTCACAACAGAACATGACGATGATTCCCCAGCTATTCCTTGTAGAGCCCACGTGCCAATGGGTACATGAAAGATCACACCTGAAATTGTAAGAAAAAATCTCAACACTGCTAAGTCACCCGGGCCTGATAAACTTCATCCAAGATTCCTTTATGAATTAAGCTACGAACTAAGCCTGCCACTATCAATTCTTTTTAATAAATCACTAAGCCTGGGAACATTACCTGCTGGTTAAATGCAAACATCACACCAATTTTCAAAAAAGGAGATAAAACCAAACCAGACAATTACCGTCCAATTAGCTTAACATCTGTTGTTTGTAAAATAGTGGAATCTGTTATTAAAGACACGATTATGGAACATCTTAGGATTGATAATATGCTATCAGAAAAACAGTATGGTTTTATAAGCGGCCGATCAACGGATCTCCAACTTTTGACTGTTCTTGAAAAATGGCTACTGACTCTGGACAAGGGGGGTATGATTGATGTGATTTACTGCGACTTCATGAAAGCATTTGATAAGGTTCCACATAAACGTCTAATTAAAAAACTAACTGCATATGGCATAGAAGGTAATTTGTTAAACTGGATCCAATCCTTCCTAACCGGAAGGCAGCAACAAGTAGTTATAAATGGAATCATATCTAAACCAACAGACGTAACAAGCGGTATACCACAGGGCTCAGTTTTAGGGCCATTACTGTTTATAATTTACATTAATGATCTTCCCGATGTAATCAGTAGTGGGTCTGAGATCTTTTTATTTGCAGATGACACTAAACTCTTTCGATCAATCTTTAACCCAAGAGATTGTGACACCCTGCAAAATGATATTAACTCTATGTGTTCATGGACTGATAATTCATTATTGAGGTTCCACCCAGATAAATGCAAAAGTATGCGAATATCAACAAAAAAACCCATCTCTACACACTTATACAATGGAATTTAATAACCATACTCTAGCCCATTCATCTAGTGAAAAAGATATAGGTGTCATAATAGACGATAAACTATGCTTCGATGAACATATAAATGGAAAAATAAGCAAATCTAACCAGATAATGGGACTGATTAGGAGAACATTTGACTATCTAGATAAAGAAAACTTTAAACATCTCTACAAATCTCTTGTTAGGCCACATATCGAATACGCTAATGTGGTTTGGGCTCCATATCTGAAAAAGCACATAAATGCAATCGAAAATGTCCAAAGACGGGCAACCAAACTTGTTCCTGGTATGCGTAATCTACCATATCACGTACGCCTCCAAAAGTTAAAGTTACCAACATTAGTATTTAGAAGATTGCGTGGCGACATGATCGAGTTATATAAAATTCTCAGCAATAAATATGACCACGTTACTGCAGACCTTATTGAGCGACAAGACACAAATAGATAACTCGAGGCCACAGCCTAAAAATTAAGAAAATAAGACCAAGACTCAATATACGAAAGTTTTCTTTCCCGTTGCGCTGTACTGATCAATGGAATAAACTACCCGAATCCGTTATCAGCGCCCCCTCAGTGAATTCTTTCAAAGCTAGACTAGACAAGCTATGGGAAAGTCATCCATTGCGCTATAACTACGACTGTGAACAAATCTGTAATATTTATACTCTAGAATCATTATAACATAGCCAATGTATACTTGTTAATAACAACTTAATAACATTAAAATGAACCATAAATATATGCAGCCCATTCCTGACGTTAGAGGCTTGTTGACGCCTGCTGTCAGTAGAGGATTCGTGTAAGTTCGTGTAAGAGTTCTGAAGCGTTTAACCCGTTATCCGCTACCCTATAATAAACGTCCAATTTTGATCACGTGGGTGCCGTGACGTCATATTGGGGAGACGAGAAGAAAGGAGCTGCCATTTGCATTACTAACGATTCGACTTTCCGGCGACGTAGTGTCCTTTTAATGATGGTGAATTATTGTGCGGCGTTCAACTGTTACAATAGTGCTCTGAGAAAGGGAATATCGTTTCACAAATTTCCGAATAACGTAAAATTATCGAAAGAGTGGGTGATTCGCATGCGGCGTTTGAACTTCGTACCCACTGTACACAGCAAGCTTTGTTCAGAACATTTCACACCTGATCAGTTCACGAAAGATAGCGATCCCGAGTTTAGAGCCTCCATTGGACTGCCTCCAACAAATGAACGCAAGCGAAAATTACTGGATAATGCCGTGCCTACTGTATTCAACTTTTCAACGAAGGAGAATGAAATGGTACCAGCTCCAAAACGTGCACGAAAGTCCGTAGAGAAACGTGAACATCTCCGAGTAAGTTTGTCATAATTGTAATGTATGCTATGCCGTTTTCTCTGACGATACTGCTATTCTGATATTTGGTGGGGAGTGGGTTGTCAAATTGTCTATAGGACGGGTAACCTGAAAACTGTCACACTGTGGTAGAAAAACGAAAACTGGTGTCTTGACCCTTTTCAGCCATTCATTTGTTCAAGAAAATTTCAATTTTCTCAAAGAAAACGTCAGTTTGCAGACCAAACTACCATTGGTTTGAATGACTCGGTTATAGAGGCAGTCATTCCAGTTGTAAATTTTAAACTAGTTCTACCTGACTACAAAAGCTGCTTTGAGTTTGAGTGTTAACCCTTTAAAACTCATCTCAGCCAAAAACGGCTTCAGCAGTGGTCTTGAGAAATGTCCATTTGCATACTGAGAAACCTGTTTTTTAAAAAAACTTACCACTAGAATGACTGGCTCAATAACCGAGCCAATCATTCCAGTGGTAAATTTCTAAAAGCTGTCTTCTCTTGGTCTGCAAATGGAAATTTTCTATGAGAAAATTGAAACTTTATTGAACAAATTCGAAGGATAAAGGGTTAATTGGTTAAATAATAGGCAGTAAAAAATTTCACTGATAAATTCAACAGGGCCTGAAAGGTGGCTGTGTATACACACCCACATCTAAACTGTTTATACAGACACAGTGTACAGATACCACTATGGGAGAGGCAGGGTGGGTCAAGGTGTCATTCCGCTTTAGCACACATGCTCTCTGCCATGCTCAATCAGGCGCGCTCGCTCGACCAATGAACCGCCACCCAGCCCCTATAGTGGTCTCTGTACATTGTGTCTGTATAAACAGTGAGCTTTCGAAACCTTATAGATAAATTATTATCCAACTTTTGCCAGAGTAAATCACTTTAAACAAAGATTTCAATTTAAACTAAGAAACTCGCTATTCAATATTGTGTGTCTTTGATGTTAACGGCTAGTACTGTAGTCCGAGTCTGCTCTGACTCAACCGAACCGTCACAGATATTCGGACAGACTGATGGGCGAATACTTTAACGAGGGATGATTAAGAAACTTCTATTCCGATTTATGCTTTGGGTAAAATGATTTTATGAAAAAGATTTTATGAAAAGTTTATCGGAAATTACCAAAGCACATCTACTTAACCGCTCGGTGAATTTGAACTAAATTTTTGGCTGGGTTGGAAGGATTAGTATTTTGATCGATTTTTGGGTGACAATTTTAGATTTTATGAAATATTTAGTTATTGAAGAAAATTCGCCTTCGCTGCTTGAGATTTCAACCAGATTTGGCTAGCCAGGACTATGTCATGGTAGGCTCCACCTTCTATTCAGAATTTTGGGGTAGAAATCTTAGAAGTTGTCTAACCGCATCTCCTTTAACCGCTCCGTGGGTTCTAACTAAATTTGGCTGGAAGGCTCCTACAGTGGTGATATCTAGAACTGATATTCAAAATTTTGATTTGGCAATTTTTGGCAGTCATCTTGGATTTTTTCTAGAATTTTCCGACCCATTTTACAAGGCTAGAAATTAACTTGTTTGAATCGTGATCCATACAGATGAGTACACCAGAAAATTTACATATCCGGTGGAATTTTGTACTGATCCATACTCTCAACTAGTACTGCACGCAATATACAATTAATCTAATATCCTGAATAATGTCCATTTGCATATCAAGAGAATACTATTTTTGAAAATTTGTCATTAGAATGACTGGATCGGGCCAGTATTTTCTTTGCATGCAAATGGACATTTCTCAAGACCACTGTAAATGCTATTTTGGGTCAGCTTGACCACTAAAGGGTTAAAATACCACAGATTACATTAACTGGTTGATGTAAATAAATCCTATTTGAGTTGTCATACACCTGCTCCTGCTGAAACACAGTGATCCAGCCGGATCAGTTACTGTCTTAAAGCTGGGATATTATAATAGTCTCTCTCCGTCTGTCATGCTATCACATCCAAAACCATTGGGTGAAGTTAAACCAAATTTGGTATGTGGGGTGCCCATATGATTGAGCTTTGTAAGACAACAGCTAGAGTTGATTCCGCCGAGTGGGGATCAGGGAATAGTGTTAAAGGTTCAAATGTCCTAAAAACTGTGCATCATCTCCCGACTCGGTGCGGAATTCAACCAATTTACCCGTATAATTGTGGGGAAGGTGAGGGAGCGGGTCCAAAGCTAAAATATCATAAATACTCGCGCTAAAACCATTCTTTGGAATTCAAAATTGGTATGTGGGTTACCCATGTAATTTCGGATTGCATGACAAAAGTTTGGTGTGGCGCCGCCTCAAAGAAGATGGAAATGGGTCAAATGGTCAAGAAATTGATTGTAATGCAACTCTTCCAAAACCGGTAGACAGACTTCAACCAAATCTGGTTATGGTAGGTGAGTTACCGATATGTTTCTGGAGTGCAAGAGGACATTTACATTTGGCTCCGCCCATGGGGTGTGGTCAAAAGATACACTGGTCAGACACCATTTTACCACCTCTTCTAGTTATTAACATCGGAGAAGTTGGTGGGAATGGGTATTGCACTTGCTTGTTCGCTGCTTTTCTCGTAAGCCACTGGCCCGATTAGTTTCACATTTTAGCATAAAAGTTTCTGCAATAACCTGGGCTTTCCAACTTACTGTACTTCAAGTTTTAGCACAGTAGAGGTTGGTCACATAGACTGACTTCCACAAAATAAATTCAAAGAGCATACATTTTAAATTGCTCTCGTTAAATTTATATACCTGTGGACATCCATGTTCCCAGGTCTGTCATGAGATTTCTGGCAGTAGGCAAAAAAGGCAGTTTCTAGCACATCGATGTCCAAGCATACGGTAGTGAAACCTGTGTGTCGTGTTATGCAGTTGACAACTTGCTGGGTCATCTTTTCCTGGACACGTTCTTGATTATGACTCAAGCAGCATATCTGTTCTACAGGATTTATCAGGGGTTGGCATATACCACAACGACACCTAAATGAAAGAGATATTGATTGTATGTATTTGTAGTATGTTCCTGCAAAATAACATCAAATTGCAAACTAATAAATGCTATGTCAGAAATCTGTATGTCTGACAATTAATACATTGTTTCCCATCAGATTTTATACAATTTATGAATTGTTTTGAAACGTCAAGTATTATACAATAGATTTTTTAAAAATCGGCCAATGAGTGATTTGCTCATCACATTTACCAATAACTATTAGACGTACTAGAAAATATAGGGAAAAGCAGGTTGCGTGACCATTATGCTTGGTGTGCGATGTTTGTCCCGGCTAATTAATTTCAGTATCTCCATTTTGCCTAGTTGAAACCTCTATCCCACTCGGTATCCTCTGAGCCTTAGTGGCTTTCGCCCATTCAGACCAAATCTGACCAATTATTTTCACTGAAAAGGACTATCTTACTGAAACTAAATTGACTGGGAGCTGGTGCTGTCTAATACAGCAACGGCTTCCAGCAGCCAAATTAATTTCAAAATATTCAACCGCTTTCCAGTATGGTTAATTGGAATTTGAGATACTGAAATTCAGCATCTGTACAAAAGACATTCAAATATTACAAATCAGAATCTGTTAGATTTATCGCTTGCATATTAAAATTTTTAATGCAAATGATTGAGTGCTTCTTGAATCCTCTTCTAATGACAATCACCTAGATAAAAATGTCACTAATAAAATTTGCATGGAATGGCATTGCTGTCATATACACTAAATTTGCTTAGGTATATACACTTATGCTCTCATTGTGGCAATATTATCATATCACCAGGCAATGACAAAGAAGTTTTGGAATGATTCTGACACCAGTAGAAGGGTTAATTAAAATAATGTATTACCCACCATTATGAATTAGATGCGTGATTATGGAAAAACAGTCTGAAATGAAAGACCCATTATTTTTACCAATGGCAGGCGAATGGAGAATCATTACGTTACCAGTTTTCGATTTTGCGTTAACCTGTCTATTGGACGGATTTAAATACTGAAATGGTCTAGCTTTAATACATGATAATCACCCAGCTTTCAATACCAACCAAAGTTAACCATTTATTCCTTTTGTGAAAAAAGGCAAACGTAATACGAGTTCATTATTCATAATGTCCCTGGGATGGCTTTTATTTCCAGTAGAAATTGCTTAGGGGAAATCTCGCGATTAAAACTTACCAGTTTCGGGTTCCAGCAACATTTATATCCTCGTCATCCGATTCCAACCTATTCACAATACTTTGTACATCTGATGAACTATCAGAAGAACTCTGTTGATCGTCACCGCTCTCTAATTCCGGCTCAAAATTGTACGGAATCAAACAGTCTTCTTGTTCAGCCATTGCGACCGCTCGGGAATGTTTCCCCAATGTGACGTCAGGTAATCACGTGATTAGTTTTATTGTTTTACTCAAGAGGTTTTCCCGAGAACGTAATACATACGATAAATACACGATTATGGAAATTTTTTTCAAAACAGATTTTTTGCCCTAAATTATATCAAAGAATGTAATAAAATGAAGTAAATATGCAATTTTGTTTCAGTTTGACTTTAAGTCTGCCTTGAAGAGTTGAAGTTGATTAAATACACCCTTTAACTGTCCAACTGCTACAAGCCATCAGACAGTAACTTCAGTGGGCACTAACTCTGAACCTGCTAAATATTTTGAAAATGATTTGACTGAAAGTTGTTGTTGGCTTAGCGACCAACAACTTTCGGTCAAATTGTTTTCAAAATATTCAGCATGGAAAATGTAGTCTGCAGAAATTCAGCAGACAGACAGTTAAATTTCTATTCCTTTTGGATATTGAGTGGGAAATATTACTGTAAGCCTACTGGGTAGTTATAGTGAGTGAAGTAGTGACCTGTTCACAGTTTTCCAGAATGTTTTTCTTTTTATCATGTTTTTAAACCAATATTCCAAATATTTAAAAAATATCTTGACTGAAAGTTGCTGCTGTGTTAGGCAGCAGCAACTTTCAGTCAAATTGTTTTCAAAATATTAAGTGTAATTTGAAATGTATTTCTTTACAATTCATGGCTTATGTTTGAATAACTGAGTTAAGGCAGTGTAAATAGAGTTGTTCCAGTTTAGCTGTCTTGTATGAGCAGAGTACAGTACGGCTCAGAGATAAATTTGAATATTTCCAAAACAAAGTAAAACACACTGTTGAATATTTTGAACTTAATTTGATTGGAAGTCAAAGGCAGCAATCACTTCCAATCAAATTGAGACCAGATATTCAATGTATCATTTTATTACATCATGTTCAAAATTGTACTAACGAACATGTTTCTGTTTTTGGTGTGGAAACAGGATAATTTATTTATGGGGCGTACTGTAGGATCAGAACACAGGTCCCTATTATGTGAATAATCAGCCTGTTGAATCTCATTTTTATGTTGAGTGTCTCACTGCTACAAGCCACTAGATAACAATTTTAATGAGCAAAGAAACTCCTAACTTTTTGAATATTTTGAACACAATTTGACTGAAAGTTGTTGGTGGCATAGCCACCAATAACTTTCAGTCAAATTGTTTTCAAAATATTTAGCACGTCCAGCAATATAACCCTTCAAATATGTCATCTGCAAAGTCAGCAGCCAGATAGTTAAGTACCTCAAGCATGTCAAGATACATGGAGTATAGTGTATTTGAATACATTAATATGAATACATTTCGACGAATACATTTGCATTAAAAATACATATATATGAATATTTGTTTAAATTTACAATTTATAATACAGTTTAATTTAACTAGTTATTAAATTGAATACATGCGTAATTAATGTGCGTGTGCGCTTAATAGTGTTCTTTAGACGAGTTCGTAGAAGAGTTTTTTGGGCGATGAAATTTAAATGACATTGGCAAAAATAAATACTACGTGTACAGTTGTGTATGGTTAACAATGTGGAGCAATAGACCTTCTGTGCTGTCATATTATGACACGCCACCAGTGAGCACGACTGGAGGCAAAGGCAAGGTGAAAGGCAGGTGTAAGCACTGTAGTGCAGAGATTTCAGGCAATTACAACAGTACTTCAAACTTTCTGACTCATCTAAGGGTAAGTTTATTGGGCGTGTGTGCGTGCGTGCGTGCGTTTGTGTGCATGCCGTCATGCGTGTGCGCACGCATACATGTGTGTACGTAAAGTCTGCATGCGTGCGTGTCTGCATGTATGTGCACGTCGTGTGTGTGTGTGTGTGTGTGTGTGAGAGCGCGCGTGTGTGTGCTATTTTTGAAACTATCACTCGGGTACATACTGATTTGGTGACCAAGCCAGTCATTTCAGTCATAAAATTTCAAAACTAATATTCTCTTTGCCTGCAAATGGACATGTCTCGGGACCACACCAGAAGTTTATTTGGCAGGCAATGACCATAAAAGATTTAAACTTGATAGTGAAACAGACTCTAACAATTTAGCAAATGGAGTCATAGTGTTTAATGAATACTATAGATCAGATGAATCTAAAATAATTTCAAATTAGCTCGAGCTTAGGCATGTTAGGATATTGTGGCTGTTATGTAATGAACCTTTCCAGTTTTAGCTATTCCCCGCTCATCCCTAGTTAAGCTCCACCCACGCTTCGCCCATTTTGGGCAACCCTTAGTCCGGTTTAATTATGCGTTCATGACGAACCTAGCTACGTCATTCATGACATCATTGATTATGACATCATCCTACATGTCACGTAGTTGATTATATGGTCGTGTCATAAAGTGGAAAGGTCATCATGATGGTTCTGGAACAAGTGTCAATGTAATCCTGTAGTAGAATTAAGGGGGATGCATTTCTAGCTATATGCGTCACCCTTTTCTAGCTTTAGCTCCGCCCACTTTGTTTGTTGGAATCAATTTATAAATATATTTTGGAAGCCTGAATTTCCAAAAGCCAATTTCAAGGTAATAATACAGTTAAGCTGTTGGATATTTTGAAAGTAATTTGACTGTGGTGGTGAAATTAGTTCCAATATATTCAACCGAGCATTTACTAAATATTTAATTTGTACACTTGACAGACTTGACTGTTCGTACATGGAGCTAGATACATCAAGTGCTATGTATTGTGATGTCATCCGATAAGTGACTTAATTGATTATGATGTCATACATGTACTTGCTGTTTTTGACTGGTTTGAGTGTTAAAAGGTTAAGAAATTGGGGGGTTGATGCAAACCTCATGAAATATGATCTACGGCAAGAGCTGAACCAAGTTTGTTCAAGGGAACTTGATTGGTCAGATGGTTCGGCCGCCATCTTGGTTGACCTAGTTTTAGTGAAAACAATTTCTCCAGAACCGCTGATGGACGGACAACAGATGGACAGACGACGGATGGACACACGATGCAATTGGCAGATATGATTAGGGACCAAGGGCCATTAAAGTTTGTTCAAGGGAAGATCTATAAAAAAAACATGGCCACCGTGGTCCAATCAAAATATAGTGTGTTTGGCGGCCATATTGGATTTTTTTATTTGACAGATTTTGAGGCTCAAATTGGTTTTATATGTTTTTGGTTATTCTGATCTCAAATTTGCAATTTTCGAAACTGTCGGATAAACGGTTTGGCAGCCATCTTGGATCATTTTCCCGCCACATGCTCCCATACTAAAGTAATGGGAAATTTAAAATGTCTTCTCGAGAACTACTGGGCCGATTTCAATTATATTTAACAGGAAGCATCCTTAGGGTGTAGAGATTCAAGTTTGTTCAAACGAAGCTGATCGGCCAATTTGGCCGGCGGCCATCTTGGATTTTGCCAGATTTTTAGAAACATCTTTAAAAGTCTCCCAAACCGCTTGCGGAATCAATTCAAGACTAGTGAAACATCATCTAGGGAAAGAGGTAAGCCAATTTTCTTCAAGAAGAATTGATTGACCAAATGGTTTGGCGGCCATCTTGGATGACCTAGTTTTCCCGAAAACGACTTCTTCAAAACCGCTAAAGGGATCAGGCCGAAATTTGGAAGATATGATTAGGGACTAAGAGCCATTAAAGTTGATAGTCTAGGGAAAAAGTCCAAATTTGTTTAATAGCCATCTTGGATGACCTAACTTTCGCAAAAAAACAATTTAGAACTTCTACTTATAGGCAGTCACCTTTCTAGTTTAAATGTTCCAGGTGAGCGATACAGGCCTCTTCGGCCGCTTGTTCATGGACTTATCTCGGGACCATAGTTGGATGGGTTAGTTGTTTGTTGGTACTTCACTGAACTGTATTACGAAAATGGTCAAGTAAAAAATAAGGAAAAATTAGTTAGGTCTCCGGCCTCTCCGGGACGGAGAAATTGTTCAAGTGCGGCATTCGTGACCATCTCGGTGACAATTCAGCACTAACTGATGCTCACTGGTTACGTTACTCTAATCAGTTCTTGTGGCGTCACGTGACAGTATTGATTAGTAGACCACTGGTATATGGTAGCCCTCTCGGTTCATGGTTGGTTGATGTTTGTAACTTTCGATGACCTCTGACTTTTTGTGAATGAGTTGGTCTCGATGTTCATGACAGAGGCATTGCTGGCATGGATGGTATGGCATGGCCACTGGTTTCTGTTCTCTGTGTGCCAACCATGAACCAAGATGAGGGCTACCATATACCAACAGTCTGCCAGTCAATTCTGTTACGTGACTCTACAAGAACTGACCAGAGTCATGATGCAGCTGGCGATGGCCTTTTACATGTAGTGCTGAAGAAGTTACCGAGATGGTCATGAAAGCGACACCCAAACAATTTCTGCATTCTGGAGAAGTACCTAATGTGCCCTTATTATGAATCATCCTGGGATTGGACCAACAATTTTTTGAAATGTCAAGTTTGCTTTGGCAACCCACATTATCCATGCCTTTACAGGTGCGACATTGCACTCTTCAGCGTTCTTATTAAAATGTATTAATTTCAAGATAACTATACAGAAATCCGTTTGAGTATTTTGAAAGAAAATAGACTGGAACCTGTTGCAGGCATAGACAACAACACTGCCATACGCAGCAACAGGTCCCCGTCAGTTTGTTTCAAAATATTCAGCACAATATGCGTTAAGTTATGAAGGAGTTGTCCTTTCTGATGTCATGTCTGTGAAGGTGATGAGGTTATTAAATATTTTACCATCTTGAGTTTAATGTTTGATTTATCTTTTTCAATGATTTTTTTTCAGAGACGACATGCCTATATTTATCAGGAGTTTGTGCGGCGACGCTACCGTAGCGCAACACATTCAGTTGGACATGATATATTAGGCAGATTGAAGAACGTCACATTCAACCCACAGCTTGGGCATGGTTGGAAGGTACAGGCAGTTTTGTTTGAAAATAATTTCTCTTATCCTATTTAGCGACTTGGTACACAAATTTATTTTAATAATATGATGGTGATATTAATTAATAGTTTAACTTGCTACATGTACTAAAAAATTTGACTGGTAAAGATTAATTTTTATATTTCTCTGCATAGTGGAAAATGGTGTTGTTTATCAAACGCATTGGCTGGTGTCTACAACAGCTTTTTACTGCTTCATTTTATAACCTTATGTAGCAATGGAGGAATCCAGTTTATTCATCAATCATATGATGTCATAATCAACTTCGTGATGTGTAGGATGACATCATAATTACATCTGAATGACTTGATTTAATGTGTCTTAAATGCTTAATAGTCTGTCACATTGTGTGAATTGTATGTCTTTACTATTTAATAAGCAAGCTCTTGGATATTTTGAAGCTAATTTGACTGGGCACTGTTGCTATGGCAGCAACAGCACCCAGTCAGACTAGTTTCAAAATATTCAACAGCTTACCTGTATAGTTTTCTGGAAATTGAGATTCAGAGAGTGCAGGGATTGATTGAGCGCAACACAGGCAAAGCGTGGGCAGAGCGTAGCTAGAGATGGGTGGGGCATAGCTAAAACAGGATTCATCCATTATCATTCCAATGGAATTCTTATTAACCTTTCAACAGTTAACCCTTAGCATTCTGGTGTCAAAATTTGTAAGTTTCAAATTAAATTAAAAGATGAACTGGTGTTCATTTATCAACAAATTTGGTGGGAGATGGTGCTGTCGTAGACAGCAACATCTTCCAGCAAAATTGTTGAAAAATGTACACCAGTTTCTTTGATACTGACACAGTAAAAGATCGAATATTGACATCAGTGCGCTAAGGTTTAAGCTGGCCAAAACTTGGTGATGACAATGGTTGAGAAAAATTCTGTTCATACATGTAGGTCGCCGTTACAAAGTAGACAGGTAGTATGATACCTTCTGCTTGTTCCGGTGGTAATGGCATTGGCGGCGGTCAATTTGTGTTTGTCTCAATTTGGCAGTTTAATCATTGTATTGTTAATCATACTAGAGCCAAACTTGAACATATACTTCCATTATAATTATTTGAGCAATAATGCCCTCTCCTGGCTTTGTCTTTGCTGGCTCCCAGTAGGGAAAATTCCAAGGCTGTCTGTGCTGGTGTGTCCCCTGACATCCTTAGCACATGGCCAAACATGGACAATCTTTGCTGGGGTGATCTTTGTGGGAAGTGGCAATGTATTAAACATCTTGTATATAGTGCATTGCGGTGGCAGGAATCAAGTTTATCGCGAGCTGGATTTGGAGCTGGTACAGTTATACAACATCAAGGATATGCAGGTTTCATTGTATAGACGTAGTCTGTCAAGGGCATCTTTGATCTATGAATCCTCAGAAGGACTGGAAAACTATGTTTCAGCGTGCAGCAATGTACCACAAAGCAGTGAATCCAGGATTTTACTTTTCCTCCGTGGCTCGCCACCACGAAGTGGATCGTCATTTTCTTTAGTTTCATGCTTTGTAAATAGTCATATGGGTCATTCCGTATAAGATGGACCAATGCCCGTCAACTCATAGTCACGGATTTCCTTCAAACTTTCTCAGTGTGAGCATATGGATGTTTTAGTTGAGCATGACAATTTTTTAACTGATATGTGAAATACATTATGAAAAATGCCCTCTCAAAGACCCCTATGCTAAAATTGACAAAAGTTTCAAGTACAAATCCAATGTTTGAGACATCATATCTCATCCAATATACTGTTTACAATACTAGATCTTTTCATTCTAATGCTCTGGTCAGCATACTTGAGGAAAATAACAAGCAATATGTGTTGACTTGTTTCGGGTGTGTTTTATGGGTCACCAAAAACGTTAAAAACAGCTAATTTTTGGTGATGCAGTAAAATGTATATTATAGTTGCTGTAACTAAATGATTTCTACCCAGTTCACTAGAGCTAATATTAGCTTAGTAATATTTACTGACTAACAGCAAGGTTTGCTCATCAAAAAATTTTGGGGGCCCAATGCACCACCCCTGTTCACAAAAGAGGGCCAACTTCATTGCCTATTAAGTCAAAATAACCCCTTTCAATTTTTATTTTATTTTGGTGAATGGTAGATATATGGTCAATAGTTACATGGTTAAAACTTGCACTCTTACATTTGTTCCCTTTTGGAGCTATGGCATATTAGAAATGTGATATTTTTGTAAAACTTGTACGATATTCCATTTTTGAGGGTTAATAATTTTAAAATCATAGGGCCTAGAGGCATGAAACAAGCGATACAACCAGTTCTCCTGCTATATTAGAAGAACCAATCAGCATTCCCTGGTTATATAATACATAAACATCGATTTTCTAGACCCAAAGACCTGACTCTGTTAAAATTTGACATTTTTCGCGACAATCTAATTTGTTTTAAAAAGTTTAAAATATCTCCACTTTAGCATTTTAGATACTTTTTCATCATAGGTGGACATTGAATGGTATATTATGGTCATATTAGTACAGCTACATGGACTTCTATGGCCATTTATAGACAATTTTGACACACTGCGACCAGGCCAATATGTGTAATCTCTCATACTAAAGTATGCCTAAATGTCACCCATTTCATGGAATTATTTAATAAACTGAGACAGGCATTGGTTAATACACATGATATAATATAAAAGTGTTAAGAGATAGTACATAATACTACATACCTCAGCAATAATTGATGATACGGTACATGATCCAGCATATACCGCTCCTCCAAATTATTTAAATAGTCCATTTATAAAGTCGATATCAGTTTGTGGAAAAGTGTACTGCCAGCCAGTTGCTGTCAATAGTGTTGAGACCTTACTTAGAATGTCACAAAAAGGAACCCAGCACTGGTCTGTGCGCCTTGGCCAACTAAAGGATCGAGCTGGTCCATGCGGCTTCATAAACGAAATGAGACAGTCCTCATTTTCTAGACTAATTTCTAACACTATGCCAAACCACCAATTTTTGTCATACAATGCACCAACATAGTCACTCAAAGACAGTTCCATAGGGATATTTAAATTCTGAATCTCTGATGACATACCAGGTTGTGTGTTAGAAAATGACCGAGTGTATGAAACATCATCAGTTGAAATTCGCTTTACTGTGATAGAGTTAGTGTCATTTGGAACAAACGAATGGAATGACCTGGTTCCTTGCACTGTTTTGGCAAGGAGATACCGCTCTTCCAACATTGTATGATGGCTCTGGATCTCATCTTTACTAACTAAGAAGAACTTGATCTTGCTTATGTTCTGTTGGCTGAATTCATACAATTCACTAGCATTTCGTATAAGCGCTGTTTGCAGACTTGCCCTTGCGGCTAAGCGCTTCACTGTGCCACCGATACCGTCGCAAACACCTTTACCATGGCTGGTAGCAAAGAAATGCCATTCTGCCTTAATATCAAAATCTGAATAATGATGGCAGACATTAATAAAGTTTTTGAAGTTCTTGTATTGTCCTGCACACCCATCACTAAAGTATTTAATTATATGAATATTGGGATACTTTTCCTTCAAATATCTTGTAAAAATCTCCTGAAAACAGTACACAGTATTTGTTTCGTGTTTCAGACACTCAGAGATGAAGCATACATTTTCTTCATTCAACTTTCCATAAGCCTTAACATAAAATGCCAAAGGATGTATCGTGACTTGAGAATTGTTCCAATAAAATCCCTGTACACAATCTTGCACAATAATGCTGTAATTTTCAGCAAAGTCGAGAACAACAATAGCAGTAGTGTCATCTAAATCATGTTTGCACGCTTTCAAGAATTCACTTTGAGATTTCGCTATGAAGGAATGTGGTGTTAATTCTTGGATCCGTTGACATAATATAGAAATAAAATCTTCAACTGATACTTCTCGGCGCATGATTTCAATTCGGTCTGTGGATACCCATTCATTGAATTTAATGATGTCATCCTCATCCATGTGCTCGTAAAGGTCTTGCTCTAAGTAGGTTTTGAGAAATGCAGTTCCTGGATACTTCACATCGTTGCAGCATGCAATTTCTAGAACTACTGTCACATACAGATTTGTCAATTAGGTTATGATAGTCTTCAGAGATAACATCCACCATAAACTTTACATTTTGGTGTTTTTCGCATACACAAACATTGTGGCTGCCGCTAGAAGAAACAGTTACACACCATTTGGGTCTTAACTCAACAAATTTAGAGAAACCAATTTTAAGTCCAGTTTCTGTTTTGAAATTAGCATGTACTTCCTTCAAATTTGTCAGGATTAGCCGTTTTTGCTTATGTTCTTTGGTACCACAAATTCTTATAGTAACAAAATCATTTTTCCCGGGTAATAGTCTAGATACAGTATCATCTTGGTAGTAGTTAATAACACTATCTAGTGTATGCTGATCAAGCTTATTTCTTTTAAAGGTTTCACGATCAGCGAGTATTCCATCATTCTGCGCAAGTTGTCTGGCTTGTTTCACCATATAACGCGTAACACCACATGCCTGAAAAACCTGAACAGTTTTATCTATCGACCATGATTTAGGTGTAATAGTCAATACTTGTATCTTTTGATTTCGTGATGACACAGACAGTTTTTCATTCATGTTCGATACCAAGTAGTCCACATCTAACTTAGAATCACATGTACATTCAGTTTGTGAAGTGTCAGCAACTAATTTATTAGGTGGAAAACCTAGGTGGGATGCCACGTGACTTGTTGTTGCTTCTGCCATTTGTTTGATTTTTCGTTTACCATATGATCCTTTCCTTTCTGAATGGACACTCTTTAGGGGAGAAACTCCAACTGCTGAGAAACTAGAGTTGAGGCATTCAGCATTACTGTACAAAGTATCTGCTATGGCCATTGATTCCGGTTCACTGTCACTACAATCTGTCAGGTTATTAATTTTCTGCAAACAATGATGGCAAATCTTTTGGCCAGGTTGTTTTCTCTCTCTAGTTTTCGACTGTATTAATGCCACAATTTCTTGATCTATATTAACTAGTCCCTTTTTAATAAGCTTTTTGTGAACTTTTAGGGGATCACAACATGAAGTGTTCTGCTTCATCATCGGGAATATATGCAGATAGTGTTTCTTGTGGCAACAGCACACTGTTTCTAAACTATCCTCACTCTGGCCGCTTCTCATTGCAACAAGTGTTTTATCTGTAGCCGTCAATTGTACAACATCATTTACAGAGCATTTATCCGTAAACTTATGACATTTATCATTAGTGAGACGTCCAACTGAACAAAATGTCTCTGGTAATTCAGCCATTGTGCAACGTGTCCTAGTCAAAGTTTACACTTTTCAAATTAAAAGGCCTAATTTATCATTAAAATGTATAGTGAATTATTAAATTTCTAAAGTAAATATCTAAACATTTGTGTATCAGCAACAATGTCAATGTTTCAAAGCAGTAATTATTAAACACTTTCACTGGTCATGCTGCCTAATCTTGATCACTTAAAATGCTTGACTGAACTCTTGTTGATAGCAATACTTGCATGCAGATCTCTGAGAAAAACTGAGACCATGTGACTAATCAATATCACCTCACTACCTATGTCTATTACAGCAATTGACCTAATTATATACACAGCTCTGAAGGTTGAGTTATTTTCTCTAGATATGAAATCTCTCAGTCTTTATTAACACTGGATAACTCAAGACTGAGTGATGAGCTGTTGCAGCTCGACCAGCTTACAGGACAAACTCTGTACCTGGTGTATATTTTGAAAATGATTTGACTGAAAATTATTGATGGCTAAGTCAGCAACAACTTATAGTCAAATTGTTTTTTAAATATTCTCCAGGCAATATGTTATTCCCATTGAAAATGTTGTTGAATAATTACTTGTAGTTTACCCACAAAAATGTCAAATTTTAACAAAGTAAGTTTTTGACATCTCTAAAATCCATGTTTATCTATTTTGTAAAAGGGAAATGCTGGTTGTTTCTTTTAATAAGGCATGGAAACGCGCTACATCTCTTGTTTCATACTTCTAGAGTGTATACTTTTAAAATTATTAACCCCCCAAAATCGAATATCATACAAGTTTTTGAAAAAATATCAGATTTTGTATTTGCCATAGCTCTAAAAGGAAACAAATGTAAGAGTGAACCTTTTGGCCCTGTAACCATTGACCATATATATAACATTCACCAAAATATTAAAAAAATTGAAAGGGGTTATTTTGAATAAAGATGTTATGAAGTCACCCCATTTTGGCGAACAGGGGTGGGGGTATGGCTCCCACAAAATTTTTGCGGAGGATATCTTGCCATTAGGTAATAAATATCACTAAAGTAGCAGTAGCTCTAGTTAACAGGATAGAAATCATTTGTGTAAACCAAATACAAATACATTTTACGGCATCACCAAATTTGGATTAAAATATGAAAAATCACATTTTTTGGCATTTTTGACGACCCCTAATACATGCCTAAAACAGGTCAGCACAAAATGCTTGTGATTTTCTCGAACTATGGTGACCAGACTGTTAAAATAAAAAGACCTAGTATTGTGAGCACTGTAGTCGGTGAGATATGAAGCCTCAAACATAGAAATTTTGTTACAGATTTTTGTCAATTTTAGGCAAGGGGTATTGGGTAGGCCAGTTTACAAAATGTATTTGACCTTTCACTATAATACTTGGAATTTCCTGTTAATACATACATATGCTTACTCTGACAAAGTTTGAAGGAAATCTGAAACTATGACTTGACGGATTTCAAAAATTTTGGTCCTTATATGGAATGACCCATATGTGAGTGAACTCTGTTTTGGATTCATTCCTAAAGAGATTCTCAGTTTTTAGTTTGCTTGCAGCTATTGGGAGAAGTTTGTCAAGGGGCTTCTTTTCCTCATCTATAAAGTCCATGTCGTCGGCATACCCAGTATGGACACGGGGTGAGGGTTTGATCTTGTGGAATTTTGCCACACAGGTTTCCATGCCACAGCAAGGTAACAGGTGAAAAGCTCAAGGGATAGACTATATCCTTGCGGAGAGTGATTGATGCCTCAAGCTCTGCAGACTTCAGTGACTTGACTTTTACTCTCTAGCGTGGTGTCTGCAAGTAGTAGTCTCATTAGTTGTAGCTAATTTTCATGGCAACTCAGTCCTGGCATAGTTACAGTACATCTAGGATCTTTGAGCAGTTGCTGGTGGCGAATGCTCGTGACATGTCAATGCCCATTTCGTAGAAACCTCATGGCTTAGACATGACTACGGACACAAGCATGTGTTGAGCCCATACGATGTCTGCGCAAATGCGCACACTGATGGACACATACTTCCTTATAATGAGAAGGATTGGCACAATTACTTTGTGGTCAAAAGGTCAAAGTTTGCGGTCACTGATAGGTATATTTGTATTCTTTAGTTAGCCTAGTCTAATCTCTGGAAGTACAATTGTATTTGAAGACAAGCTTCACTTAGTTCATAGCAACACCATAGTCGAGCTTCAATCATTACATTACGTAGCCACATTTCTGTTTGAAATGACTGGCTTGATAAACGATTGAGGCAGCCATTTCAGTGACATGTTTTCAAAAGTAGTTTTCTCTTGTCCTGTAAATGGACATTCGATAAGGAAATATTTATCAATTAAGAACTACCTGTGTCTGGAGAAAACATTATTTTTTGTGATTATATCGTAATGTTCCGAACAATAATTTATGCTGCATGCATTTTAGTAAAAAATTTGTCGTGACAGTTTTTTATGCTTCTTGTGTTATGTAGTGTACATTTGAAATTAAATATTTAATAAGATTTCAAAATGATGTTTCGTTATTTATGAAGTTTTCGTGCCGATTGATAAGGAACTATTCACTTGATGTATACAATGCAAATGTGTTTAAAACCATTTTAACTGGCTCGCTGCTGCAAGCCACCAGATGATAATTTCAATGAGCAAAAGCTCTTGACCGGCTAAATATTTTGAAAACAATATGACTGAAAGTTGTTGGTGGCAAATTGTTTTCTAAATATTTAGCAGGTCCAGAGATAAAACCTGTGGAATATGTTGTCTGCAAATACTCAGCAGTCAGACAGTTAAGCTATCTAAATACAATATTAGTATACATGTACATGTCCGCGGCGATTCCTATGCCATTTCTATGGGCTGTTTTGAGGGTATATATCCCCAAAAATGCATCTTTGGGACCCCAAAAGTAGGGGCACTGGCCCCAGGAGACCCATGAAAATAGTATGTGATCACTAATTAGTTTTATCAGCCTTTTTGCATAAAAACATGCCCACAGTCTTGCACAGGGACCTCATAATTCAGCGTTGACTCCCATAATTCATAGTTGTGACTCCCATAATTCAGAGTTGTGACTCCCATAATTCAGAGTTGTGACTCCCATAATTCATAGTTGTGACTCCCATAATTCATAGTTGTGACTCCCATAATTCATAGTTCTGACTCCCATAATTCATATTTGTGACTCCCATAATTCATAGTTATGAGTCCCATAATTCATAGTTGTGAGTTCCATAATTCATAGTTGTGAGTCGCTTGTAGCCTCTAATGGAGGGATCCATTTCTAGCTAAGCCCCGCCCACCTGAATTCCAGGAATCCAATTTTCATGGTAACTACCGGGTATACAGGTAACCTGTTGAGTATTTTGAAGCTAATTTGACTGTTAACTGTTGCTGCCTAAATATTCAGGTATAGCGACCATACAGGTATAGCGACCATGCAGGTATAGCGACCATACAGGTATAGCGACCATACAGGTATAGCGACCATACAGGTATAGCGACCATACAGGTATAGCGACCATACAGGTATAGGGACCATACAGGTATAGCGACCATACAGGTATAGCGACCATACAGGTATAGCGACCATACAGGTATAGCGACCATACAGGTATAGCGACCATACAGGTATAGCGACCATACAGGTATAGGGACCATACAGGTATAGCGACCATACAGGTATAGGGACCATACAGGTATAGGGACCATACAGGTATAGGGACCATACAGGTATAGCGAGGCAATTTTCCACCTATCTTAACCCTTTAATGGTCAAGGTTTGTCCAAAAAATTGAAAAGCTTGCTTAGTAAATGCCCATTTACGGGCAAGAGAAGACTATTTTTTAAACTTTTCCACTGGAATTACTGGATCGGTTATCAAGCCAGTCATTCCAGTGGTAAATTTACAAAAATAGTCTTCTCTTAGCCTGTAAATGGACATTAACCATAAGCAAGATTTTCAATTATTAGCTCCCCTGACCTGAAAGGCCAAGTAAGCTTATGCCATGGTGGCTGCCCGTTGTGTGTCCGTCCGTCATCCGTCCGTCGTCCATCTGTCAACCTTTCCTTTAAATGATATTCTTAAAAACCACTGGGCTGATTTCAATTATATTTGACTGGAAGCATCCTTAAACATAGGGATCCAAGTTTGTTCAAACGAAGCCGATCGGCCAATTTAGTCAGCGGCCATCTTGGATTTGGCCGATTTTGGGAAAGGTCTTTAAAAATCTTCTCTGAAGCCACTTGGTTGATTGAAGCAAACCTCATGAAATATGATCTAGGGCAAGAGCTGAACCAATTTTGTTCAAGGGAACTTGATTGGTCAAATGGTTTGGCGGCCAAGCCAAGTTCGAAAAACTACTCCAGAACTGGTTACGGGATCGGGCCGAAATTTGGCAAATATGATTAGGGTCTACGAGCCATTAAAGTTTGTTCAAGGGAAGTTGATCCGTCAAAAAACATGGCCACCGTGGGCCAATAAAAATATAGCGTGTTTGGCGGCCATATTGGATTTTTTTATTTGATGGATTTTGTGGCCGAAATTGGTTTTATATGTTTTTGTGTATTCGGATCTCAAATTTGCAATTTTTGAAACTCTAATAAACGGTTTGGCGAACATCTTGGATCATTTTCCCGCCAAAAGCTCCCATACTAAAGCAGTGGGAAATTTAAAATGTCGTCTTCTCGAGAACTACTGGGCCAATTTCAATTATATTTGGCGGGAAGCATCCTTATGGTTTTGAGATTCAAGTTTGTTCGATCAAGCCGGTAGCCATCTTGGATTTTGGCCGATTTATCGAAACGTCAAAATCTTTTTCTCTGAAACCTCTTGGTGGTTTGAAGCAAACCCCATGAAATATGATCTAGGCCAAGAGCTGAACAAACGTTGTTCAAGGGAACTTGATTGTTCCCATGGTTTGGCAGCCATCTTGGTTGACATAGTTTAGCGAAAACGACCACCAGAACCGCGGAAGGGATCGGACCGAAATTTGGCAGATATGATTAGGGCCATTAAAGTTTGTTCACGGGAAATTGATCTGTCAAAAAACATGGCCGCTGTGGGCCAATCTAAATATAGTGTGTTTGGCGACCATATTGTTTTTTAGCTCACCTGGCCAGAATGGCCAAGTGAGCTTATGCCATGCCGACTGTCCGTCATCCGTCTATCTGTCCGTCTGACTGTCTGTCCATCAACTTTTGCTTTAAAATGTATCTCCTCCTTAATGGCTTGACGGATTTCAACCAAATTTGGCTAGAATGATCCTATGGGGGTAGGCTCTGGAACATCTATTCAGATTTTTGATATTTCGGATTTCGGGGTAAAAGACTTAGATTTTGTTTAAAATGTACTGAAAAGTGTCAAAACGCATCTCCTCCTTAGTTTCTTGACAGATTTCAACCAAATTTGGCTCGAAGGGTCATACCGACATAGGCGATAGAACTTCTATTCAAATTTTGATATTTCAATTTTTTGGGTAAAATTAGATTTTGTTGCAAATTTACCGGAGTGTCAAAATGCATCTCCTCCTTAGTTTCTTTGCAGATTTCAATCAAATCTGGCTAGATCAATCATACGGAGGTAGGCTCTAGAACTTCTATTCAGATTTTTTATATTTCAATTTTTTGTGTAAAAAACTTGGATTCTATTTAAAATTTGCCGGAAATTGTCAAATTTCTTTAAAGCGCTACTCATCCTTAGTTTCTTGGTAGATTTCAACCAAATCTGGCTAGAACGATCATATGAAGGTAGGCTCTGGAACATCTCTTCCAGATTTTTTATATTTAAAATTTTGGTGTAAAAAACTTAGATTTTGTTTAAAATTTAACGAAAAGTGTCAAAACGCATCTCCTCCTTAGTTTCTTAACAGATTTCAACCAAATTTGGCTGGAACGGTCATACCGACATAGGCTCTAGAACCTCTTCAAATTTTTGATATTTACATTTTTTTGCGTAAAAAACTTAGTTGCAAATTTACCTGAAAGTGTCAAAATGCATCTTCTCCTTAGTTTCTTTGCAGATTTCAATCAAATCTAGCTAGAACGATCATACGGGGGTATGCTCTAGAACATGTATTCAGATTTTTTATATTTCAATTTTTTGGGTAAAAAACTTGGATTCTATTTAAAATTTGCCTGAAATTGTCAAATTGCTTTAAACGCTACTCCTTAGTTTCTTGGCAGATTTCAACCAAATCTGGCTAGAACGATCATATGAACGTAGGCTCTAGATCGTATCTTCAGATTTTCTATATTTAAATTTTGTGGTAAAAAACTTAGATTTTGTTTAAAATTTACCGAAAAGTGTCAAAACGCATCTCCTCCTAAGTTTCTTAGATTTTGTGTAAGCCTTACAGAAAACTGTCAAAACACATCTCTTCTTTAGTTTAATGACAGATTTCAACTATATTTGACTAGAAAGATCCTATGGCGGTAGGCTTTAGAAATTCTATTCAGATTTTTTATATTTCAATTTTTTTGGGGTAATTTTTATCGTGGTAGGCTCTAGAAAATCTATTCTGATTTTTGATATTTAAATTTTTCGGTAAAATACTTAGATTTGGTGAAAATGTTACCGAAAACTGTCAAAACGCATCCCTTCCTTAGTTTACTGACAGATCTCAACCAAATTTGGCTAGAAGGATCCTATGGAGGTAAGCTTTAGAAGATCTATTCAGATTTTTAGCTCACCTGGCCTGAAAGGCCAAGTGAGCTTATGCCGTGGCGACCGTCCGTTGTCTGTCTGTCTGTTGTCCGTCAACTTTTCCTTTAAACGACTTCGCCTCAAGAACCACTGGGCCAATTTCAATTATATTTGGCAGGAAGCATCCTTAGGGCATCGGGATCCAAGTTTGTTCAAATGAACCCGATCAGCCATTTTGGATTTAGGCCGATTTTAGGAAACATCTTTAAAAATCTTCTCCGAAACCGCTTAGGGGATTGATGCAAATCTCATGAAATCTGGTCTAGGGCAAGAGCTGAACCAAGTTTGTTGACGGGAACTTGATTGGTCAAATGGTTCAGCGGCCATCTTGGTTGATCTAGTTGTAGCGAAAATGACTTCTCCAGAACCAGTGAAGGGATCGGGCCGAAATTTGGCAGATATGATTAGGATCTAAGGGCCATTAGAGTTTGTTCAAGAGAAGTTGATCCATCAAAAACCATGGGTGCCATGGGCCAATAAAAATATAGCGTGTTTGGCGGCCATATTGGATTGTCGATTAAACGGTTTGGCGGCCATCTTAGATCAGTTTCCCGCCAAAAGCGCCCATACTAAAGCAATGGGAAATTTAAAATGTTTTCTCGAGAACTGCTGGTCCGATTTCAATTATATTTGGCAGGAAGCATCATTAGGGCATAGAGATTCAAGTTTGTTCAAATGAACCCGATCAGCCAATTTGGCTGGCGGCCATCTTGGATTTAGGCCGATTTTAGGAAACGTCTTTAAAAATCTTCTCCGAAACTGCTTAGGGGGTTGATGCAAATCTCATGAAATATGATCTAGGGCAAGAGCTGAACCAAGTTTGTTCAAGGGAACTTGATTGGTCAAATGGTTCCGTGACCATCTTGTTTGACCTAGTTGTAGCGAAAATGACTTCTCCAGAACCGCTGAAGGGATCGGGCCGAAATTTGGCAGATATGATTAGGGATTAAGGTTTGTTCAAGAGAAGTTGATCCGTCAAAAAACATGACTGCTGTGGGCCAATCAAAATATAGTGTGTTTGGCGGCCATATTGGATTTTTTTATTTGATGGATTTTGAGGCCGAAATTGGTTTTGTATGTGTTTTGCGGTATTCTGAGCTCAAATTTGCAATTTTCGAAACTGTCGGATAAACGGTTTGGCGGCCATCTTAGATCATTTTCCCGCCAAAAGCGCCCATACTAAAGCAATGAGAAATTTAAAATGTTTTCTTGTCGAGAACTACTGGTCCGATTTCAATTAGATTTCGCAGAAGCATCCTTAAGGCATAGAGATTCAAGTTTTTTCAAACGAAGCCGATCGTCCAATTGGGCCGGTGGCCATCTTGGATTTTGGCCGATTTTTAGAAACGTCTAAAAATCTTCTCCGAAACCGCCTGGGGGATTGATGCAAACCTCATGAAATATGATTTAGGGCATGTGCTGAGCCAAGTTTGTTCAAGAGAACATGCTTGGTCAAATGGTTCAGCGGCCATCTTGGTTGACCTAGTTATAGTGAAAATGATGTCTCCGGAACCGCAGGGTCTAAGGGCCATTAAAGTTTGTTCAAGGGAAGTTGATCCATCAAAAAACATGTCTGCCGTGGGGTCAATCAAAATATAGCATGTTTGGCGGCCATATTGGATTTTTTTTATTTGATGGATTTTGGGGCCCAAATTGGTTTTGTGTGTTTTGGGGTATTCGGAGCTCAGATTTGAAATTTTCGAAACTGTCAGATAAATGGTTCGGTGGCCATCTTGTTCATAAAGCGCATTCTTGTTGAAATGCCTATGATCCAGATGAGCGATACAAGCCCCTTGGGCCTCTTGCTTATACTTAAATTTTTTGTGTAAAAACTTAGATTTTGTGCAAAATTTACCGAAAACTGTAAAAACGCATCTTCTTGGTTTCTTGGTAGATTTCAACCAAATTTGGTTAGAAGGATCCTCTGGCGGTCGACTCCAGTGTAAAATGTCTTTAAAAATCTCCGAAACCACATGGGGGATTGATTCAAAACCCATGAAATATCACCTAGTTCCAGTGGTCATCTCATTTTGTTCGGATATGTCAGTGGCCAATAAGTCCAGGTGAGCGATACAGGCCTCTTGTTTTTTATTTGATAGATTTTGAGGCTGAAATTATTTTTATATATGTTTTTGGGTATTCTGATCTCAAATTTGCAATTTTTGAAACTGTCCACTAAATGGTTTGGCAGCCAAGTTGGATCATTTTCACGCCGAAAGCTCCCATGCTAAAGCAGAGAAATTAAAAATGTCTGCTAGAACTAGTCGGCCGATTTCAATTATATTTGGCAGGAAACATCCTTAGGTTGTAGAGATTCAAGTTTGTTCAAACGAAGCCAATCGGCCAATTTGTCCAGCAGCCATCTTGGATTTTGGCCGATTTTTAGAAATGTCTAAAAATCTTAGCCGAAACTTTTTGAGCGATTGATTCAAAACTCATAAAATATCATTTAGGGGACGAGCTGAACCAAGTTTGTTCAAGGGAACTTGATTTGCCAAATGGTTGGGCGGCCATCTTGGATGGCCTGGTTTCCATGAAATCAACTCCATCTCCAGAGCCACTGAACGGATAGGGCCGAAATTTTGGAGATATGATATTGATGACTATAAGGGCCATTAAAGTTTGTTCAAGAAAAGTTGATACATAAAGAAACATGGCCTCTGTTTTCTTGTTACAAGTCTGCTCAACTAATTAGAGTTCTACTTATTGTTAATGACCATTCTAGTTTAGATGGCTATGGTCCAGGTGAGGTGATACAGGCTTGTTGGGCCTCTTGTTTTTGGACAAATCTTGACCATTAAATGGTTAAAGCACTGAGGAGGGATTAGCTGAGTCCTGAGTAAATAACAGTCAAAATGGATGAAGACACTTTAATAGTATTCAACAAGACGGTTCTTCAAATAATAAATAACTTCAATCTTAATATTTTTAAACCTGACTCTATGCCCTAACTGATGTTTAATTTTCTATACAAACTAATAAAGCTATATCTATCTCCTATTGTTTATGTCTTAAATCTCGAGATACTATTCTACTTATCTGTTTGTCTCTCACTGTTTCTCTCACTCATTTTATCTGTCATTCTCCACATAAATGCTTATTTTATAACTAGCTGTATCTCGGCAAACAAACATTAAACATGTTCTAAATATCCAAAGCGTGTTTAACCCTTCTTATGTCAACAGTGCCTCAAAGCGCCCAGGATGCAACTCATATCAATTAACCGTTTAATTGCCAAGATTTTCAATAACATTATAATGTTTGCAGGCCAAGGGAGACTATTTTTGTAAATTTACCGCACAAATTACAAAAAATAGCTTTCTACCCTCAATACAACTACAGAGAGTGTGTTTCGACCAGGTTGACAGCCAAAAGGGAAATTGTTACAGAAATTCGATTTTTTAACCACATGTAGCCCGTATATGATATTTGACAAAAATAAATTAAAATCACTTGATTTGTCAAGTAAATTCTGAAGAAATTGGCCACAATTACTGAGAAATGGCATGAAGCGTACTGTTTACGCTTTCTAATAATAAAATAAATAAATGCCTTAAAATGAAGAGTTAGTCAGGAGGACATAGGTATCAAAAACACAGTAAACCTGCTTTTGTACTAGTAGTCTGAGTAATTATCAAAAATGGCCTGTGTACCCTTAACAGTCAAATTTAAATAGTTGCCCTTTTGAAAATCAGGTTTCCCAGGGCAACTGGGCAAATGGGCATTTCGATCCCTGGAAATATAATGAAAACCTGATGTCTGTTTTAAAAACAAGCAGAATGAAAGTTGTTATGCATGAGGCAACAACACCTTTCAATCAAATCATTATCAAAATACCCAGCAGGCTTGATATATGGTATTCGCATAAATCCTGTTTGTGAGAATACAAAATGAAAAGGGTTTATTTAACTCTCATATCAGCCAAAAACGGCTTCTGCAGCAGTCTTTAGAAATGTCGATTTGCAGACAAAGAGAAGACAATTTTTGAAAATTTATCACCGGAATGACTGGCTCGATAACCGAGCCAGTCATTCCAGTGGTAAATTTTCAAAAATAGTTCAAATGGTTTGCAAATTGAAATTTTCTTTGAAAAAATTGAAATGTTCTTGAATAAATTTGGGGGTTAAAGGGTTAAGAATCAGTTTCTAGTACAGTACATCATGGCATAATTTAGAATTTGGCATTTGCAGACATATAGCATGTATTGCTATGCAAATTATAACTTGCATACATGTAGTTTCCCGCAAATATTCCATAACAATTGATGCTATAAAGTAATGAAAATCAATGGTTAAAAGTACTATCCCGTACAAATTTTGCATAGAAGATACAGCTGTGCAATGTGCATGAGGCAGAATGTAACTACAGCAACTGCCAAACTATGTGTAGCAAATTGAGGTGCGATACCAGATAAATTATGCTCTGGTAATAACATAACGTGTTTCCAAAATAATATAAAACATACCGTCGAATATTTTGAAGATAACTGAATGGACCTTTCAATTTTTTAGGTATACCCTGCCCATCTCTAAGCTCCACCCACACCTCGTTCATGTTGGGATAGAACCATCTCTAAGCTCCACCCACACCTCGCTCATGTTGGGATAGAACCATCTCTAAGCTCCACCCACACCTCGCTCATGTTGGGATAGAACCATCTCTAAGCTCCACCCACACCTCGCTCATGTTGGGATAGAACCATCTCTAAGCTCCACCCACACCTCGCTCATGTTGGGATAGAACCATCTCTAAGCTCCACCCACACCTCGCTCATGTTGGGATAGAACCATCTCTAAGCTCCACCCACACCTCGCTCATGTTGGGATAGAACCATCTCTAAGCTCCACCCACACCTCGCTCATGTTGGGATAGAACCATCTCTAAGCTCCACCCACACCTCGCTCATGTTGGGATAGAACCATCTCTAAGCTCCACCCACACCTCGCTCATGTTGGGATAGAACCATCTCTAAGCTCCACCCACACCTCGCTCATGTTGTGATAGAACCATCTCTAAGCTCCACCCACACCTCGCTCATGTTGTGATAGAACCATCTCTAAGCTCCACCCACACCTCGCTCATGTTGTGATAGAACCATCTCTAAGCTCCACCCACACCTCGCTCATGTTGGGATAGAACCATCTCTAAGCTCCACCCACACCTCGCTCATGTTGTGATAGAACCATCTCTAAGCTCCACCCACACCTCGCTCATGTTGTGATAGAACCATCTCTAAGCTCCACCCACACCTCGCTCATGTTGTGATAGAACCATCTCTAAGCTCCACCCACACCTCGCTCATGTTGGGATAGAACCATCTCTAAGCTCCACCCACACCTCGCTCATGTTGTGATAGAACCATCTCTAAGCTCCACCCACACCTCGCTCATGTTGTGATAGAACCATCTCTAAGCTCCACCCACACCTCGCTCATGTTAGGATAGAACCATCTCTAAGCTCCACCCACACCTCGCTCATGTTGTGATAGAACCATCTCTAAGCTCCACCCACACCTCGCTCATGTTGGGATAGAACCATCTCTAAGCTCCACCCACACCTCGCTCATGTTGGGATAGAACCATCTCTAAGCTCCACCCACACCTCGCTCATGTTGTGATAGAACCATCTCTAAGCTCCACCCACACCTCGCTCATGTTGTGATAGAACCATCTCTAAGCTCCACCCACACCTCGCTCATGTTGTGATAGAACCATCTCTAAGCTCCACCCACACCTCGCTCATGTTGGGATAGAACCATCTCTAAGCTCCACCCACACCTCGCTCATGTTGTGATAGAACCATCTCTAAGCTCCACCCACACCTCGCTCATGTTGGGATAGAACCATCTCTAAGCTCCACCCACACCTCGCTCATGTTGGGATAGAACCATCTCTAAGCTCCACCCACACCTCGCTCATGTTGTGATAGAACCATCTCTAAGCTCCACCCACACCTCACTCATGTTGTGATAGAACCATCTCTAAGCTCCACCCACACCTCGCTCATGTTGGGATAGAACCATCTCTAAGCTCCACCCACACCTCGCTCATGTTGGGATAGAACCATCTCTAAGCTCCACCCACACCTCGCTCATGTTGGGATAGAACCATCTCTAAGCTCCACCCACACCTCGCTCATGTTGGGATAGAACCATCTCTAAGCTCCACCCACACCTCGCTCATGTTGGGATAGAACCATCTCTAAGCTCCACCCACACCTCGCTCATGTTGGGATAGAACCATCTCTAAGCTCCACCCACACCTCGCTCATGTTGGGATAGAACCATCTCTAAGCTCCACCCACACCTCGCTCATGTTGGGATAGAACCATCTCTAAGCTCCACCCACACCTCGCTCATGTTGTGATAGAACCATCTCTAAGCTCCACCCACACCTCACTCATGTTGGGATAGAACCATCTCTAAGCAACACCCACACCTCACTCATGTTGGGATAGAACCATCTCTAAGCTCCACCCACACCTCGCTCATGTTGGGATAGAACCATCTCTAAGCTCCACCCACACCTCGCTCATGTTGGGATAGAACCATCTCTAAGCTCCACCCACACCTCGCTCATGTTGGGATAGAACCATCTCTAAGCTCCACCCACACCTCGCTCATGTTGGGATAGAACCATCTCTAAGCTCCACCCACACCTCGCTCATGTTGGGATAGAACCATCTCTAAGCTCCACCCACACCTCGCTCATGTTGGGATAGAACCATCTCTAAGCTCCACCCACACCTCGCTCATGTTGGGATAGAACCATCTCTAAGCTCCACCCACACCTCGCTCATGTTGGGATAGAACCATCTCTAAGCTCCACCCACACCTCGCTCATGTTGGGATAGAACCATCTCTAAGCTCCACCCACACCTCGCTCATGTTGGGATAGAACCATCTCTAAGCTCCACCCACACCTCGCTCATGTTGGGATAGAACCATCTCTAAGCTCCACCCACACCTCGCTCATGTTGGGATAGAACCATCTCTAAGCTCCACCCACACCTCGCTCATGTTGGGATAGAACCATCTCTAAGCTCCACCCACACCTCGCTCATGTTGGGATAGAACCATCTCTAAGCTCCACCCACACCTCGCTCATGTTGGGATAGAACCATCTCTAAGCTCCACCCACACCTCACTCATGTTGGGATAGAACCATCTCTAAGCTCCACCCACACCTCGCTCATGTTGGGATAGAACCATCTCTAAGCTCCACCCACACCTCGCTCATGTTGGGATAGAACCATCTCTAAGCTCCACCCACACCTCGCTCATGTTGGGATAGAACCATCTCTAAGCTCCACCCACACCTCACTCATGTTGGGATAGAACCATCTCTAAGCTCCACCCACACCTCACTCATGTTGGGATAGAACCATCTCTAAGCTCCACCCACACCTCGCTCATGTTGGGATAGAACGATCTCTGAACTTCCTGACTATCAATTTCCAGAAAACTATACAGGTAAGCTCTTGACAATTTTGAAACAATTGACTGGGCGCTGTTGCTGCCTATGGCAGCAACAGCGCCCAGTCATATTAGTTTCAAAATATTCAACAGTGTACCTGTAGTTTTCAGGAGTTCATGGATTGATCACAATCTGGGCAAAGTGTGGCTGGAGCTGAGCTAAAGATGAGTGGGCATAGCTAACACTGAATACTAAAGTCTCTGGAATGGTCAACATTTGTCATGAAAATTAAACGTTGTACTTAATTATGTTCAGTACCCACCAAAAATTTACAATTTACGTGTTTATTAAATAGTAGAGACATACAATTCTTACAACGTGCCAGACTATTAAGAGTTAAAGATGGGCCATATAGAATCATTTATGATGTAATGGTTATGATGTCATCATTAATAGCTGATTATGATGTCATAGCTGATGATAATGTCATGTGGTGTCATTACTCTGTAAAGGCCCATTAGAAGATATTGCTGCCTACGGCAAGTAAGGCAACAATTCTCTTTCAATCGAATTACGCCCACAATCAACAATACCCAAAAGAACATTTTGTAATAGCATGTCTCTGTTTATGTTTTGTGAGACATTTTATCTTACCTCTGAGCTGCACTTTATATACATGTAGGCAATATATGGAACGTTAATCAATTACAATGTGCAAATCATTATATTTCCAACTCGCTGGTCACCCAGGGTATTATGAGGCTATTGCAAATGCGGCTATTATTCCCCGTGGGTAAAGCCAACAACATTCACGCTTGATCGTACATGGTTTATGCTGTATGTATACTAGAGCATTGTATGATGTTGAATGGGCGGATTTTGTGATAAGTTAATTCTACACATTTTTATATATCCATATGAATAATTGATAGCGACTCATAGACCTGTCACACAGGTAAGCAGCATTGAATATTCGAAACTAATTAGACTTGGAGCTGTGGCCTCCATTATTGGTAGCAACAGTTTGTGCATGTGACATCGTATTACAGGTTAAATAAAGTGAAGACACAATAGGACGAGGAATTCACGATAGTCCCCAGGCCAAAAAAAGCTTGGATATTCATGAATATTCTGTGGTGCTTGAATAAACCAGCTAATCCCTGCTAATCCAAGCTTTTAATAACTTGGAAAAGCTTGGATTAGCTTGCTGGTATTGGCCACATAAAATTCAACATAATTCAAGAAAATCCAAGAAAGGCCTCGTTAAAGTAAAATCCAAGAAAATTCTAGATAGCTTGAACATTCAAGAAAATCCGAGCTAACTTGAACATTCAAGATAATCCAAGCTAGCTTGCCGGTATTGGTCACTTAAAATCCAAGAATATTCCAGCTAGCTTGAACGTTCAAGAAAATCCAAGCTAACTTGAACGTTCAAGAAAATCCAAGCCTGCTTGAACGTTCAAGAAAATCCCACCTGGCTTAGATTTTATTCCAGAAAGTCCCAGCTATCTAGAACTAAAAGAAAATCCCAGCTAATCCTAGCTTTTGAAATAGGTTAGCCATTAACATAAAATGTATGCAAGTACACATAAATGCTGCCACACAGAGATTATATATAAATATGTATGCTTAAAAACCAAAATCACCTTCAAGGGAGTTGAGTTATTCAGTAACAATTACAATTTCAGCCAGACATTAGCAATGTATGTGTTTCTGACTGATTTGTCTGTTATTCTTATAGACATAGATTGTTAATGTGCCATATTATTTAGAAAGACATCATCACTGCATTAATTACATATAACTGAAAAAGCTATACCAAAACTGGTAATTCTGAATAAATCTCTGGAAATTAATAGAATACATACCTCAAAATACAGTTCTGTTTTCATTTAAGGTTACTGATGCTAAGCATTCTATCTAACAGTACTGTCAGTGTTTCCAAACTATCATATTCTATATATCCATAGCTGGCAATGATCAATGCAATGAATATACTGTTTGCTTTTTTTACAAAGCCTTTTTAAATTTCCCATCAATTTACCAGGTCACGGTCACCTCTAGTCATGACTATACAGAACCTGTTCTTGCCTTATTGCAAGCTATTTCAAGATAATCCAAGGTAGTGTAAGTGAGTCAACAAATTCAAGGATATCCAAGTAGCTTGAATTCTTTTATGTCTGACAAATCAAAGTCCTAGAAAATCCAAGCTAGCTTGAATTTTGTCTAATCAGAAAAGTCCAAGCAAATCCAAGAAGCTTGCACTTTTTCATGATGATATTCAAAAAGTCCTAGAAAATCCTAGCTAGCTTGAATTCTGAGAGGGGAGATTTTCAAGAAGTTCAAGCAACTATATAAAGTCCAAGCTAATTCAAGGAAATCTAAGCTGTTATGGGTTGAATAATTTTCCAATAGCTTGGATATTCAAGAAAATCCAAGCTAATCCAAGTTAACTTGAAATTTATTTCACACAGGAGTCATATTATACACCAACTCGTCCCAATTTCTCATTTTCAAGGCAACCATACAGGGAACCCATTGAATATCTTGAAATTAATTTGACTGCAATTAGTTTCGAAATATTCAACAGAATATTTATTATATTCACATCGATTTTTAGCATAGTAATCATATCTCAGTTTCGAAAGTCAAAACTGGGTTTCTGTTTCCATGATGTTAATCATTACACCTCATGATAAAGCAGAGAAAGCATTAAAAACATCTGGTTAAGTAATATTATTACATGTATGTACATAAAGTTAGTAGGTGATATCTTATGATATTTCACGCGCTACATGTGAGTAAAATACCATCAATTATTTCAGTAAACACAATAGAATACAACTAGACTTTTTAACCAGTTAACCGTCGAATTTGTAAAATATCCGTTTGCCAACCATAAGAATACTATTTTTGAAAATTTACCACTGAAATGGCTGGCACAGTTATTGAGCCAGTCATTCCAGTGGTAAATTTGTAAAAATAGTCTTATCATGGTCTGCAAATGAACCTTTTTCTCAAGACCACTGCAGAAGCCCTGATGTAAGTGTTAAAGGGTGAAAGCCACTTGAAGGAAAGTCCCAGCAATTAATCAAAAACATAACTCAATATTTCACTCGGATCGCATGAGCTGCATCAGCCAGAGTGATTTCTGTTGTGTCTCGTTGTTTGAGATCAATGATCGCCTGAGGTTTGTTAGCCATTACTTATCTATCAGCTGGCTCGATCTCATTGGTCCAATCAAGAATCGGAAAAATTTCGCGGGATCAAGAGAGTGCTGTAAATGTGTGGAAAGTCTACTGTGACACTATAGCCTAGGTCTCTATTGATTGGTCAGCTTAACCCTTTAACATTCAAGCCGGCCCAAACCAGCCTCTGCTATGGTCTTGTGGAATGTCCATTTACAGGCCAAGATAATACAATTTTTGAAAAAGATAATAAAATTTTAGAAAATTTACCACGAGTTATTCCAGTGATAAATTTTCAAAAATTGTATTTTCTTGGCCTGTAAATGAACATTATATAAGAAAATATTTAAATTTTTTTGACCAAATTTGAGCATTAAAGATTAATGTTTTATCTGTATCGCCTGATCTACCATTCAATTTATCCAACATTTGTAGAATTTTTTGGGAAGATTGTCCATGTTTTATGTGCTGTGCATGTTCAAAGTAGTACAGTACATATACATGTAATTGGTACGTTTCATCATATTGTTTTGATGTACATCTGTGCATGCATTTGTACATGCACACATGTGCCTGTGGGAGCCTGCTTGCGGTGTGTGTGTGTGCAGGCGTGCGTGCTGTCATGTCTGTATGTGTACATTAAAAGTTGCAGCTACATTTGTATCATTGTATGTCCCTTATTGTCACTAAAATGAGCATTAGTGATGATTTATAGATCTCCCATCCAGCATCTGGTCAGCCAAATCTACATGTACATGTATGTCCGTCTTGCTGACCACGTTTGTGTCTCTGCATGCAGCTTTGTCATTCCTTTGATATGTCACTTAATATCTGGCTGGGTTTTTGTCAAGCCCTTACTTGAAGCGGAGAATACCTCGGCATACCCGGCCAAATGGTATGCATGGAAGCCATTCATGTATCCATCCTGTCATCCATGTATCCAGTTTGTCTTCCATCCACCCATCCATCAATCCATCCATCCGTCTGTCCATCCATCCATCCATCCTGCCATCCATCAATTCAGCCATTCTGTCCACCCTCACACACACACCATCCATTTATTCATATCATCTTCCATCTCTGCAACCATATCAGTATCCATCCACCCACCCATTGATCCATCCATCAGTCCACCATCCATCCATCCATCCATCCACCCACACCCATCCATATCATCTTGCATCTGCGTCAATTGCAGTATCCACCACCCATCCGTCCATCAATCCATTGCCTACCCATACAGATAGTATCCATCCATCCATCTGTCCGTCCGTCCATCCACCCATCTGTCCATCCACCCATCCGTCCATCCATCCATCCATCCATCCCTCACCTTGCCAACAGCCCAGTCACCCATCCAGCTACCTAGCATCTATCCATCCATCCATCCATCCATCCATCCACCTACCCACCAATCCATATCATCTTGCATCTCTGCATCAATGACAATATCCTTCCATCCATCCATCGCCTACTCACACAGATAGCATCCATCCATCCATCCATTCATCCATCCATTCATTCATTCATTCATTCATTCATTCATTCATTCATTCATTACCTTGCCAACAGCGCAGCCACCCATCCAGCTACCTAGCATCTATCCATCCATCCCCATCCATCTCCATCCATCCAGCCATCCATCATACTGAAGGTGTTTCAGTTTCTCGGAATGGTTAATATAACCTGCTTCACTTTCCAAAATATATATATAGTTATATATGAGTATGTATATATACACATGTACATTGTCTATACATGTATATTAGATGATTACTTTCTGTTTGTGATGGATGTTTAAACCTCAGTTTAACCCGTACAGAGCATAAATGAATTAATTTTCGATTTAAGGAATAAATTCATTCACCCATCTCATTCATTCATTCATTCATTCATTCATTCATTCATTCATTCCATTCATTCATTCATTCATTCATTCATTCATTCATTACCTTGCCAACAGCGCAGCCACCCATCCAGCTACCTAGCATCTATCCATCCATCCCCATCCATCTCCATCCATCCAGCCATCCATCATACTGAAGGTGTTTCAGTTTCTCGGAGTGGTTAATATAACCTGCTTCACTTTCCAAAATATATATATAGTTATATATGAGTATGTATATATACACATGTACATTGTCTATACATGTATATTAGATGATTACTTTCTGTTTGTGATGGATGTTTAAACCTCAGTTTAACCCGTACAGGGCATAAATGAATTACTTTTCGATTTAAGGAATACTCTGTTGAATATCTTAAAACTAATTTAACTGGTAGCTCACAGTTGCTGCCTATGTAAAATTAGCATTATGTTTCAGTCAAATTAGTTTGAAATTATTCAACAGCCTACCGGCATTAGTTGTGATGAAATTCAAAGGGCTGTATGTAACCTAGAGTTAGTTTCAACTGAATGGATCATATTCATAGAACATACTGTACATGCTGGCCAATATTAGTGTTTATTCTTTCAATATGATCAATGTTTTCAAGATACTGTCATACAAGTATTAATGGAGGAACCCACCTCTAGCTGAGCTTCACCGGAGCTTTGTGCATGTTGGGATCAATTTATCCCTGCACTCCCTGAATTTCCAGAAAACTATACAGGTATTTTGAAACTAATTTGACTGGGTGCTATTGCTGCCTATGGCAGCAACCCTATGGCAGCAACAGCACACAGTCAAATTAGTTTCAAAATATTCAACAGCATGTTTATTAAATAGTACAGACATACAATTTGTACAACTTGTCGGAATATTAAGCGTTTGTGATGGACTACATTGCGCCATTCATGATGTAATTAATTAAGACGTCGGCTTACATATGACATTAATTATGACATTATGTGTTTGACTGGATTGATTAATTGAGCTATCCATCGCTAGCTATGCCTTGCCTATTTCTAGCTATAAAAGAGCGCTCCTGTTTTGCGCGTGTTGGGACCGATTTAAATATACTTTGAACCCTGAAATCCCTGAATACTAATTTCAAGGTAAATATACACGTAAGCTGTTGAATATTTTGAAACTAATTTTACTTGGGGCTGTTGCTAGCCTATGGCAACAGCCCTCAGTCTAATTAGTTTGAAAGTATTCAACAGAATGTGTGTTTACATTGTAAAATCCTCAATGACATACAATTCGTACACTTCATGACGACCTTTCCGATTTTCATTACAGAGTTAAACATCATAATAATTGTGACGTCAACTCACTGGTAATGTAAGTGATTATAGCTTCAGATACTTGCGTGACAGATCAGATACATCCATTGGCAATGTTCTCTCTGTCTACAAAATATGATGATATGGCCATTTTTCAGCCTAAGGAAGAGCAACCATCAACATCCACTATATTATCAACATCGACTGAACACATCGAGACCATCCATCCCAGTAGTCAGGCAGAACCTAGTACACTAGAACCGGAAACTGCATCTGCACACGAAGAACCCCCCTATGGGACGCCGCAGCCTGAATCACAGGCGGACAGTCAGCACCCTGAGACACCGGTGACACCATTATTAACTGAGCAGCCTAGTGAAAGCGCCGAGATGTATTCCCCACCACAAACACAGGGATCCCAGCCGCAGGTAGGTACATGTAATTAACGCTCAAACTGGCCAAACACAGCTTCTGCGGTGACCTTGTGAAATTTGCATTCGGAGACCAAGAGAAGACTATCTTTGGAAATTTATCACTGGAATGACTGGCTCGAGTCAGTCATTTCAGTGATAAATTTTCACAAACACTTCCTATGCAAATGGATATTTTCTATGAGAAAATCGAAATTTACTTGAGCAAATTTGAGAGTTAACCCCTCAACCCTTTAACACTTGAATTTGTTCAAGAAAACTTCAATTTTATCCTAGAAAATGTCCATTTGCAGACCAAGAGAAGAATATTTTTTTAATTTACCACTGGAATGACTGGCTCGGTTATCGAGGCAGTCATCCCAGTGGTAAATTTAAAAAAATAATCTCTTGGTCTGCAAATGGACAGTTCTCAAGACCACTGCAGGAGCCGTTTTTGGCTGATATGAGTGTCAAAGGGTTAATGGTCAAGCGACCGCAACGACTAGGATGGCATGATTATGCAGTATTTTTAATCACGATCATTTTAGATAAATAATCGCGATTATTCGATTAATCGCAGCTGTACTGATGATGGTGGGTTGCGGAGGCATAAAGCTATCAAAACCACTAGTATTGGAAATATATGAAAAAGCTACAAACTACTTCAAATTGGAATTACTAACACAATGCATGAAAAGATGAAAATTGGTATCGCTGATCAGATCATTAAAATCACTCGAGTCTATTTGCCAGATAGTGATAGGTGTTCAGAAATCACAATTAATATGCTATTATAAACATTAGAGTGCAATTTCTGAACACTCAATATAATCTGGCAAGACCAAAACGGCCCAAGAAAAGTGAAAATTCAGCTAGGTGTGGCGCTTTGGTTTCTAAGTGTGGCGCAGTGGTTATATGGCACCATGGTTTCTACAAATATGGCGCAGTGGTATTCTAAGGCTACATATTTCTCTAACTGCCTTGCCCAAATTTTGTTCAAACATAGATGCTATTAATGAAAATAAATAATATAACAAATCTGCATTGTGCTATATTTTATAATTAGCGAAAGGGGCAAAATGGCACTGGGTTGAATGCCCCGAAAACTTCATTTGAAAAAGCCCACAATGGCGGATTTAAACATTTTAATGTTTTCTTTCATCAAAATAAGTCACAAAATGCTGCTACTACTGCTACTACTACTATTACTACTACCACTACTACTACTACTACCACTACTACTACTACTACTACTACTACTACTACTACTACTACTACTACTACTACTACTACTACTACTACTACTACTACTACTACTACTACTACTACTACTACTACTACTACTACACCACCACCACTACTACTACTACTACTACCACTACTACTACTACTACTACCACTACTACTACTACTACTACTACTACTACTACTACTACTACTACTACTACTACTACTACCACCACTACCTCCACTTCTGCTGCTGCTGCTGCTGCTAGGCCTATTAAATAGCTAGAGGATTTCCCATGTCGCAAAATATCTTATTTCTTCGTAATTTCCTATGACTGTCCTAATTCCCTGCGAGTAGTAACGCTATTGTTTTGCTGTTTAGCGTTGTTTGCGGGAGTCATAATAGCTCCCGCAAAAAATGGTCATTTAGCGTGACGGCTTGTGTCCCCTCTAAAATAGCATGGTCTTCATGAATACCGGAGTTGGGGAGTTGCGCATTGTTAGCGAGCCATTTGCGTGCGCGCTAACCCGTGCATGCCTTTTACGAATAAGGCCCCTGAGTGTTAAAGGGTTAATCAAAGAAAGTTGATTGGTTGATTTGGTTAGACTTCATGCCCATCTTGGATTTTATGCTATTTTTAGAAACATTTAACTCGAAACCGCTTTACTGATTGAGTTGAAACTCGAGAAAATTCAAATAGAGCAATAACTGAATCGTTTAAAATTGACATATAAAATTCTTAATGAAATTCTTTAATAACATATTGATTTATTGTTTTTAAGCCGGACCCTTCGATGATGAAGGGTGTTAAAGGTTTGAAAGAGCAATTTGCAAACATTGTGTTCGGTGCATCTTCAATGGTTCTGACACATTTTATGGTCTGGCTAGATGAGAAGATGGCTGAATTCAAGGTCAACGGATCTATGAATATGGGTGAGTAAAATGTATGCTTTTATTCAATAAGTATAATAAAGCAGCTTCATGGTGTAGTCTTTAACGGCCTGCTGAATTTATGCAGACTATATCTTCCATGGCTTTTGACTAAGCCACCAACAACTTTCAGTCAAATTGTTTTCAAAATATTCAGCAGGTCCAGAGTTTTTGCCCATTGAAATTATTGTCTAGTGCCTTAATTCACCTTTCCAGAGTATCCACCCATCATATGACGTCATAATGAACTGCGTGATGTGTACAATGACATAATGAATGACATCGATAAGTACGTCATGAACGCATATTTGAAGACGGTCTATGCGTTGTTGTACAAATTGTTTGCTTTTACTATTTAATAAATATTCTGTTGAATATTTTGAAACTAATTTGACTGGGTGCTGTTGCTGCCATAGGCAGCAACAGCACCCAGTCAAATTAGTTACAAAATATTCAACAGCTTCTCTGTAT
The DNA here is from genome assembly GCA_034401795.1 of Chaetoderma sp. LZ-2023a. NCBI lineage: Eukaryota > Metazoa > Mollusca > Caudofoveata > Chaetodermatida > Chaetodermatidae > Chaetoderma > Chaetoderma sp. LZ-2023a. Next base: position 5,036,556 of record CM067359.1, read on the forward strand.
AGTTTTCAGGAAATTGATAGCTATGGCATCCGGGGATCGATCAATCCCAACACGGCGAGGTGTGGGTGGAGCTTAGCTAGTGATGGGCGGGGCATAGCTAAAAATAGAAAGATCCATTGCTGCAGTCAGACAGTTAAAAAGAAATGTTAAAATCCTGGAATGTCACAGAATGTCTTGACAGATTATATCTGCAAATATCGGCTCCGAATCTTGAGATTATACACAAGTTATTCGCATTAATAAAATTTGTAATAATTTTTGTAAGTAAATTTCCGAAAAATCTTTCTACCAGATAGTATGTAGTATGAAATACCAAACATGCCCAGGCACTCATTAGAGAATGTTCTATTTGCTCGTGAAATTAGTTTTTATCAATCCGCATTCATTTTGCCAACAGCCTGACTTAATTAGGCTTGCACGATTATGCAGTATTTTTAATCGCGATCATTTTAGATAAATAATCGCGATTATTCGATTAATCGCAGCTGTACTGGTGATGGTGGGATGGGGAGGCATAAAGTTATCAAAACCGCTAGTATTGGAAATATCTTAAAAAAGAGAAACTTTATGTCAAATGCTATTATGCTAGTAATGCTTGAAAAAATGATCAGATCACTAAAATGCTTCCAGTCTAATTCACTTTTCCGGAGTATCCATCCATCATCTGACCTTGTATGACGTCATAATCAGCTCAGCGCGTGTATGATGATTTCACAAGCATTACGTCACAAAGGGTTCCATATAGACCGTCAGCAAATCTCAAATGGTCCAACACGTTGTATGAATTGTATGTTTTTGTGATTCTTTGCTATTTAATAAACATGCTGTTGAATATTTTGAAACTAATTTAACTGGCCGCTGTTGCTGCCTTAGGCAGTCAAATTAGTTTCAAAATATTCAACAGCTTACCTGTGTAGTTTTTTGGAAATTGATGGTCAGGGTGTTCAGAGATCGATCAATCCCAACACGAGCGAGGTGTGGGTGGAGGTTAGCTATTATAAACATTAGAGTACAATTTCTGAACACATACTGTATCAGTACAATCTGGCAAGACCAAACCGGCCCAAGAAAAATGAAAATTCAAGCTAGGTGTGGTTTCTAAAAGTTTGGCATAGTGGTTTTACTGTGGTGCAGTGGTTTCTATAAGTGTGGCGTAGTGGTGTTCTAAGGCTACATATTTCTCTATCTGGCTTGCCAACATTTTGCTCTAACATAGATGCTATTATTAATGAAAATAATTATAACAAATCTGCATTGTGCGATATTTTATGATTAGCGAAAGTGTTTAGGTTGAATACATTGATATTCTGGCCAAATTAGTCTTGCCCCGGGGCGAAATCAGGCACTGGGTTGAATGCCCTGAAAATTTTGTTTGAAAACATACCGATGGCGGATTTAATTAACAGATTAATGTTTTCTTTTATGAAATGAAGTCACAAAATAAATACTATAGATGTAATGCAGGATTTCCACCCATTTTTTCACATTCACCTGGGTTAATATTGCCCGAAATGTAAGCCGGCTTTACATACATGTATACAAAACAACTATCTTGGAGATTGAAAATCTTCGATTAATCGATTATTTGGTTTTGTGATCATCCACGATCATATTTTAAAAAATAATCGCGATTAATCGAATAATGGAATAATTGTGCAAGCCTAGACTTTATAAGCCTTTCACTAATAGATTTGAATTAATATCCTATGCCATGTATTGTGTGGTCCTGAATTTGATCTACTGGAACTTATCAATCAAAGGGTTAACAGGTACTTGTGTTACAGCCTATGGAAAAGTCTATGACAGGCTTTTCTGGTGCTCTGCAAATCTGTTTGAGTCAGATTATATGATGGTGAAATTCATCATTGCTATCTCATAGGTTTATATTATATCGTAATTGTTGTGTCATCCTTTTCATCCAACAAAACACAAATGTCATTTCCTCTGAGAAAACCTCACAACACAAACATGTCAAATGGGAGAATCCCACAAATGATGACTTTTTTTATTAGATCCCTCAAATGATGTCATTTCCTTGAGAAAATCTCGCAAATGATGTCATTTCCTCTGAGAAAATCCGGCAAATAATATGGGGTTTTTTAAATCCCGCAAATGATGTCGTTTCCTTTGAGAAAATCTCAGAATTTTTTTAATGACCTAATTCTATGGAGAGATTGATTTCATTAATTGTCTATTACAATCATGATGACTAAGTATTATGCTAACTCATTCATTGCATGTCATGTTACCTTGTTTTGCTGTAACCTTTTACTTGGTCAGGAAAATTTTAATTTTGTCATAGAACATGTCCATTGGCAGGCCAAGAGAAAACGTTTTTTGAAAATTTTACCACTGGAATGATTGGTTCTGTTATCGAGTCATTCTAGTGGTAAATTAAAAAAAATGATCTCTAATTGGCATGCAAATGGACAGACAATCCCCATGACCATGACAGAGTCCGATTTGGGTCGACTAGACCACTAAAGACATAATCTTTGTATTTCAGATACTGGCTCTGTCGATACGCCAAAATGGATAAAGAATTATTCGATTTTATTCTTAGTCTGTGGAGCTCATGGAGAACATATTCCGGTAAGCGCAATTCCGCCTGCATTACAGGCGGTAAATGTTCAAGAGCAGACAACTCAGAAAATATCTACACCACTGCAACCTATGAATGTCAATCTTCCAAACTCACAGGATATCATTCTTAATAGTCAAGGACATGTTGCTTCTCAATGTTCCACACATGTAGGTGATCGTGTCCAGCCACCTGTGGTTGTAACACAGAAGTCAACGGTGATACCAATTCGGCCAGGACCACTGATGGCAAATTTGACAGTATCTGACCGGAGGGTACCGAAAAAGTTGTTGCTGCCGAAACCACCAATACCACCGAATTCAATCCGATTGCCTTCTCAGTGTGTGCATATGCCCTTGACTTCAAATCTATTACTCTCATCAACGGAACCTCTACAAACATCTACATGTACTTTGCAGAATAGCGAATCCGCAAAATCAACTCCTGATCTGTGTGCCAGTGAGCCGCCACCACAAGAAGAGCTGCTGCAAACGCAGCAAAGAAAGCGAAGGTATTCTGTTAGTGTTGAGCAAACACCACCTGACGATAAATTGACTCCAGAATTTGTGTCTAATTGCGATAGTAGTGTTATGTCTTTGACGATAAAACAGGAACCGATTGATAATTTTAGTGATACTATTTCATTTCCCAGTGATTCATTGAACATAGATGAAAATGCCATGATAAAATCTGAGCCAATAGATCAATTTTCTAGTGAAAGCGATATGATATCCGCAGCCAGTGAATCATCGTTGGTGATTGCAAGCGTGAGTTCGGAAAAAGAGGTGATGGATCCGCGTCACAGACACTATACACTTGTGCCAACTTTGCCATCACGTCGTTCCGGTTTAAGGCGTAGATCGGCCACTAAACAAGCAGATCATCTCTATGATATTGGTCTGGATATGTCGGTAGATTATGCAGATGAATCAATGGATAATTCAAATGTTGATGATGCAGATGTTGACAGTGATAGTGATGCTGGGAATGTGTTTCCTAGACATGCCACTGCAGGTCGTGATGGCAATGATTTACAAAGCTATAGCGGGTTTACCTCTGACGTGACAGAAGATGAATCATTCAGCATGCCGCAGATCGTGTCTGTCCGCTCACTTGTTCCAGCTTCCCCGGTTACGCCGTTTGTATATGTACGAGATAGAAATGTACTTGCAAAGAGTGACCGTAAGTTGTGCGCAAAATTTTGTATAAATTATTAAATACATACCGGTATATGAAATTCATCAGCAACCAGATGCCCCCTGACATGTCTGATGCCTACAGGATCGTGTTTTCTGAAGACCACATCCATGAAGGGCACCATCTGTTACTAAAAGTTAAAGGTGCATATTCACACTAAAATGTTTAAAAATAAAATTGTTAAAATTGTATACTTTTAGAGGCTTAAATTGGTCCCGTTGAGGGAATGAAACAAAATAAATTTTAGAATATGATGATTTCATTCCATATAAATAAATTTCATACTTTTAGTTGTGAATTTGAATTATAGACTTGTGATCTCTAATTCAATTTCACATCTTAAAAAATGATATTAATTTATATGGAATAAAATCATCATATGTTAGGATTTATTTCGTTCCATTACTAGTCAAACAATTTAAGCCTCTAAAAGTATACGTTTCTAACAATTTTATTTTCAAACATTTTGCTGTGAATATACACCTTTAAATAATCAAATAATCGTGAATAATTTCTACAGCATTAAATATTTCAAAACCTACATTATAATTACTCTGATGCAATGGGTCAAGAAAATTGACATTTTGATCAGGAACTGTCCATTTCCAGGCCAAGAGAAGACTATTTTTATCTCGCCTGCGAAGCAGCAATGTGTGTCACTTTTCAGATGGCGATGGCGTCAACAATGTTAAGTTTTTGCGTTTAGCAAAACTTCTCGGCTTATATTTCAGGATCAGTTAATCCTATTGCAACTAAACTTGACTATATGGTTGCTGTTAGGAAGCAGCATGATGATACTGAGGTCACAAGGTCAAAGGTGAAGGTCACTGTGACCTTGATACAAAAGTCTGTTTTTTCAAAATTACGGTCAATGCCACTGTGACAAACAGGAGATGGGCAAGACATTTAATTCAGCGGAATTCTTGTTTTGAAATTATATCACTGGAATGACTGGCTCGAACATCGAGCTGGCCAGCCATTCCAATGAAATATTTTCAAAAATAGTTTTCTCTTTAGCCAGGAAATGGACACTTCTAAACACCATTGTAGCTTTCGTCATTGATATACTGTATTCTTCCTATTAGAAGCCTAGTGATGAAGAAATGTCACCAGCAGAACGTCCGAGAAAGAGGGTAGGCTTCTATTATGGAGTTTTCCCCAAAAAATGTTTAGTCAACCCCCAAACCGTGCATTTCCAGGATTCCATGAAATTACATCAGAAAACCAGCACATGCGTGTAACAGACTAATTATAGGTACTGAGTCATGAGTTACTCACACGATCATCTATTTAGAAAAGAATTCTGAGATATATTGTTTATTTAGCCTTTGAATTCAATCATATTCCGTTGACTATTCACAATTTAAAATGCACAATGCTAAAAATAGAGGCCTGGCTTCGTGCATTCTTGATCCCGTTTCGAAGGGATTCTCGCGAGACATGAATGCAAAACACTGTAAAGCGATCTCAACTTCCTTGTGTGACAGGATTCATATCAATGCGCAGTTATCAAATGGGTACCCGTTATCCTGATCTCATTTAACATACAGTTCTTCGTTACAATCACACAATATAGTAATTTCCGAGTTCCGAGTCCAAAATCAAAGGTATGTGAATCTGTCGAGTACTCGCTCTAAATATTAAATCTATGCAGCGCTTCCTGATATGACATGATTTGCATTTTGTCACGGCACCATTTTGTTTGATTTGATGAAGAATTTTGATGTAATAAACGATAGTTATTACAGCGAACACACCTTTTATGTGGCACTACATAATAATTTCACTCCCGCGGTTATTGGCATAGTATACATTAAGCATAGTCGTCTGATGGAAATAATCTCTAGCGTAAAATGGTTTCTATTTTCGTGCTATTCAAGTTCATTTTTTAGCTCACCTAGCCTGACTGGATTTCAACTTTTATGACAAATTTTGAAGTAATAAACGACGAATTATTTATTAATGTCAATATTTGGAAAAAGTTTATTGGCCCAAGATGCTGAGTTTTGGAGGTAGGCTTGTATTAAGGGTTTTTCCAGTTTTCAAAATGCTAAGAAAATCTAGAGACTGACATTGCCGAGTTTGGGGTGTGTGTGTGTGTGGGGAATCATAATGAATATTAATCATGTAAATTATGACTCTGTCAAGAATCTGCGACAGCCTGGGAGGGGTGTGATTTGTATGGATATAGAAGTTAATAACCAGCATGGTGAATAAGTTGAAACTAATTGGGCTGGGAGCACCCCCACCCCAGTCAAAATCTTTCAAAATATTCCACTGTTTACCTGTATAATTAACTTGAAATTGGGATTCTGGGAATTCAAGGTTCAAAGTATATGAATCGATACCAACATGTTGACAATGGGCCTTAATTAATGGCCTCTAAATACTGCTGTACCAAGATGATGATGATGATGATGACGATGGATGATGTGTACAATGTGAGAAGACTACATGTACTTGCATCTTCAAAAATTGCCACCTGTGAGACTGACTCACTAACTGAACTGAACATTTCTCAGTACTATTGGAGACGCCAGTTAATTAGCAGGTTTGACCATTAAAGGATAATAAGATAATCTCGGTTGCCTGCCACTTACATGTACGTCGAGATTTAGAATTTCTTGACCATTGTCATGGATATTGACCATTAACCCTTTAATGGTCAAGATGGTCAAAAGCGGCCTGTGCAACTGTCTTGGGATGTCTATTTACAGACAAAGAGAAGCCTATTTTTGAAAATTTACCACTGGAATGACTGGCTCGATAACCGAGCCTATCATTCTAGTTGTAAATTTTCAAAAATAGTCTTCTCGTGACCTGCAATTGGACGTGCACTGAGAAAATATGTTAACTTTCTTGTCAAATTTTAACCATTAAGGGTTTTACCTTAAAGGATTAAATGCATGGTAAATTAAGTATTTTCAAAATTTCTTGCAATATACATGTACTCTCCTAACACCCAGATTACATGTTATAGCTTTGCACAAATTCACTGTAGATTTTTTGTCACTGAAATCAAGTTGTTTAGTACAGGCAGCAACAGATTCCAGTCCAATTAGTTAAAAAATATACATTTAAGAAGCGTATTTATTTCATCATTAAGAATTATTATTATTTTGTGCAATTGTATGTACGTGTACATGTATGTCAGAAATATAAAAAATTTGACTAACTCAGCGCCAAACCGACGTATACACTCACTTGCAGTTCACAGCTAAAAGCTATATGTAAATGTTTCACTTCAGCTCGCACTGTGCGAAGTCGTTTACAGGAGGCGCGACAATCAAGTGTCAGTGAAGCCTCAGACAGTGGAGGAGGTAATGAGCCGAGAGTTAAGCGACCAATGAACGCGTTTATGATCTGGTCAAAGATTGCCCGAAAAAAACTAGCAGCAGAAAACCCGAAAATGCACAATTCTGAGTTGAGTAAACTTCTCGGTAAGTCTGTAATGTGTACGTGAGAGTTTTATTTGAGTATGACTTGCAACTTTTTAACATGAAACAACATAACTTTTATACTTTACTCATCTGAAGGGTCTCTTAACACTTGCAGTGATGAATTCCTCATATCTGATTTTCAAGGCAATCCTACAAGAAAGTTCTTGAGTATTTTGAAGTTAATTTGACTGGAAGCAGTCAAAACAATTTCAAAATATTCAGCAGAAAAAGTTTTATATTGTAAACAATTTACTTTTTCAGAGATTTGTTGTTGAAAGGGTTATGTCTAAAGGTAACTGAACCTGTCAAAGTGATACAGTCCCTAAAGCTAATCACTTACATTTTTAGTCTGGCCTGTGGAGCAGAAGCGAGACATAGGAATACTATTTCTGGCAGTGGCAGTGTTTTTGGTTTTAGAGGCGTAACTTGTCTGACTAGATGTAATGAAACGAAATTAGTCTTAACATTTGATGATTTCATTCCATGTAAATTAACTTAATTTTTTAAGTTATTGTATTGAAATAGAGGCACGAGTCCCTAATTCAAATTCACAACTTAAATTTTGTATTAATTTATAGGTAATGAAATCATCAAATGTATTTCGTTTCATTAAATCTACATTGTAGCCCCACAGATTAAGCTTCTAAAAGTGTACAGTTTAAACAATTTTATTCTCCGTCATTTTGCTGTGAATATGCACCTTTAATTTTTTTTTAAATTGCAATTTTTCAAAAATGTATAATCGGATCTCAATGAAACTTTACAGATTCATTCTATACCATTATTAGAACTACCCTGCATCAAAATGAAATTGCATTTGTTTTTCAAAATTTTTCCATGCAACTTAGTTTCACAGTCATAACATTGTTTTGGGCTTAATAGTCCGACACCTTGTACAAATTGACAAATTGTATGCCTTTATCATTTAATAACCATTCTATTGAATATTTTGAAACTAATTTGACGGGGCTCTGTTGCTGCCATAGGCAGCAACAGCACCCAGTCAAATTAGTTTCAAAATGTTTAACAGCTTACCTGTATAGCTTTCTGGAAATTTATAGTCAGGTCGTTCGAAGATCAATTGATCCCAACACGGGTGAGGTGTGGGTGGAGCTTAATTAGAGATGGGTGGGGCATAGCTAAAACCGGAAAGGTCCATTGTACGATTCCATGATCTACACATCATCATCATCATCATCATCATCGTCATTCATCATCGTCATTCATCATCGACATCGTCATCTATGATTTATCTTTTCAATATAGGAGTCAAATGGATGTCTCTAAGTGCCGCCGAGAAAGAGCCTTATAAAAAGATGCAAATCCAAGTTGTTCAACAGCATATGGAAAAACACCCTGATTACAAATACAAGTTAGTACTCTCCTAACACATCTAACACGCAGATTACAATACAAGTTAGTACTTTCCTAACATGCAGATTACAATACAAGTTAGTATTCTCCTAACACGCAGATTACAATACAAGTTAGTACTCTCCTAACACGCAGATGACAATAAAAGGTTGTACTCTCCTGACACGCAGATGACAATACAAGTTAGTACTCTCCTAACACGCCGATTACAATACAAGTTAATACTCTCCTAACACGCAGATGACAATAAAAGTTAGTACTCTCCTAACACGCAGATGACAATAAAAGTTAGTACTCTCCTAACACGCAGATGACAATACAAGTTAGTACTCTCCTAACATGCAGATTACAATACAAGTTAGTCCTCTCCTAACACCCAGATTACAATACAAGTTAGTACTCTCCTAACACCCAAATTGTAATACAAGTTAGTGCTCACCTAACATGCAGATTACAACACAAGTTAGTACTCTCCTAACACGCAGATGGCAATACAAGTTAGTACTCTCCTAACACGCAGATTACAATACAAGTTAGTACTCTCCAAACACGCAGATTACGATACAAGTTAGTACTCTCCACACACGCAGATTACAATACAAGTTAGTACTCCTAACACACAGATTACAAATACAATTTAGTACTCTCCTAACACTAGGGTTGCACGATTATCCGATAATATCGAAAATCACTGTTTTTTGACGATGTGATTTTGAAAAAATCGAAATATCACCAAGATTTTACTGTTATGCTGCATTCTGTCTATTTGTAGCATAGGCGTCTATTATGGCAAGCTGTTCATTTTATTTCTAAACCAACACCTTTGAGAAAGGGGTTGACTTATACTAGGAATAGCTGGTAAACAAAAGTTGAAGTTCATTCTCTAAAATTGCTTTAAAAGATGGACAGAAATATGAAAATTCAACACAATTTACCAGTACAATTTTTTGACGCCTTACTGTATACCTCAAAACCATGATCGCGGGAGTGAAATTATTACCTGGGACTGTATAAATATTGCATGTTTTTTAATAAGCATGGTTTATAAAATCAAAATGAATCCTAAATTTGACATTAAATGGCATCGCGAAAATATATAAATCATGTGATATTGCTTGCTCTCCTGTTTTTGGAGGCGAGAGGTGGTTCACAAATGTAATATCTAAATGAGACAGTATGTACACACTGTTAGCTAGCAAGGTGAACAATCCTAGATGTTTCTGAAGGCTAACTATTATGAATAAACGGGTACTCGGTAAATGCGGATCAGATCTAAACATTAGATGTCTATGGATCAAAAGTACATTCCTAATATCATGTGACATATATTTTCACAAAGACGACATGAAATGCCAAATTTTAGGATTAATTTTGATGTAATAAACGATGATTTTAACAGAGTATGCAATAGTTAGGTTGTCCAATGTAATAATTTCACTCCCGCAATGATGGACAGGGTATACATTAAGCCAATATGTAAGGCGGCAATGATTTATTACCGGGAAATTGTGTCTTATTTTAGTGTTATTGATGATCAGTCTTAGTTTCAGCATCTTGGTGACTGGATTTGAATTTTTTGATGAAATTGACCAATTAGAAGTTATATTCGGTTAAAACTGATATGAAAACTCATAGCAAAGCCGATATGGCTGCATAAGCCACAACACACAGATTACAAATACAAGTTAGTATTCCTAACATACAGATTACAAATACAAGTTAGTACTCCTAACACGCATATTTCACGCATAAGCCACAACACACAGATTACAAATACAAGTTAGTATTCCTAACATACAGATTACAAATACAAGTTAGTACTCCTAACACGCATATTTCAATACAAGTTAGTACTCCTAACACACAGATTACAAATACAAGTTAGTACTCCTAACACCCAGATTACAATACAAGTTAGTACTCTCCTAACACCCAGATTACAAATACAAGTTAGTACTCCTAACACACAGATTACAATACAAGTTAGTACTCCTAACACACAGATTACAATACAAGTTAGTACTCCTAACACACAGATTACAAATACAAGTTAGTATTCCTAACATACAGATTACAAATACAAGTTAGTACTCCTAACACGCATATTTCAATACAAGTTACTACTACTAACACAGATTACAAATACAAGTTAGTACTCCTAACATACAGATTACAAATACAAGTTAGTATTCCTAACGCGCAGATTACAAGACAAGTTAGTACTCCTAACACACAGATTACAAATACAAGTTAGTGCTCCTAACACCCAGATTACAATACAGGTTAGTACTCCTAACACGCAGATTACAAATACGAGTTAGTGCAATACTACATAGTATCCCCCACGCGAACATCATGTTTTTGTCTTAATGCGCAGAATATTTATGACGTAACAATAGCCATTGATGAAGGCCATGACATCATAAGTGTTGATGCATTCTGAAAATGATGTCATAAAGTGTTGAAAGTTGGCAATATTTCATATAAGATAATAAACGAAATCTAGGATTTCTTTTTTCACGAGAGAGTTGATACTTACCTCCCTAATACTTTTGATATTGCTAAATATCGGCTTTCACTCAATAAAACACTCAGATTAAAAACAGTTAGGTGCCCCTACTGGGCAGGGAGTCAGAGGTAGTCCGGCGGATGCTCGCCCCACCACCGCGCATGCGCCGACTACTACTTCCTCTGGCTCATTTATTGGCTAACACATGCAACTACCAAGAGCCTGAAGACCGAGCCTCTGTGGGGCGGAGAGGCCGGGTCAGTATCTAGGGAGGTAAGTATCAACTCTCTCGTGAAAAAAGAAATCCTAGATTTCGTTTATTTCACATCAAGAGTATACTTACCTCCCTAATACTTTTGATATTGCCAGAATTCGAAAGTGAATCTGGCGGGAGGGAGGCGAGGTCAAAAGACCAGCTCTTCCCTATACGCTTTCAAGCGTTTTAAGGCACTTATGACGTCTGAAACTGTGTGAAAACACAGTCAGGATTTGATAAACCATCGGATAACACAACCGATGCCTGAGAGATGACCGATTTGTCATATGCGCTCCCCCCCCCTCCCTTGGGAGGAAGATTAAATGACCTCAATGTCCTACACGCTCTCTTCGTACTAGTGCTAAGTACTATAGGACAGAGACGAAAAGGCTCCATTTTCGTATACTCTCTATAAAGAACCACAACCCACATAAACCATCACCATATTAATAACACTGGGTAACGTGACAATACAAACAATGAACAACACATGAACAAGACTGACCTTGTTGTCCTAGGAAGCTGTCATCATGACTCCAGCAGAGAAGGATGATACAGTCCCGACAAGTGGTTGTCACCGTCGCTGAATGGCGAAGTATATAAGCAATGCGGAGGCACTCTTCACAAACATAAAGCGGTTATTGTTTCAAAATCGACAAGGCGAGAGGGTTAGAGGTGTCACGGAGGTAATGGTCTGTAAAACTAGACTCACAGTGCCACTGAGCCACTGACATAATATCATCCACAGGGACCCCATTAAAAAGGGCAGTGGATGTCACGACACCGCGGACACTGTGAGCCTTGGCCATGTCAACCTGTCGCCCGGTGGCGGATTTGTGACAAAATTGAATACATTCCACAATCCACCTAGAAATGGTGTCCTTAGACGCCCTACCATGGGGTTCAATATATGACAACCATAACGCTGACTGGTCGGTACGCCACTCCGAAGTACGCTGTTTGTACCGGAGCAGCGCCCGTACGGGGCACCATACTTTAGAATTAGGATCATATCTAGTTAAAGATGGCAAAAAAATAGGTTGACCTGGATATTTCAATGACTGATTTTTAGACAAGAAATTAATCCTAGGTAGAAGCTTAAGGCCTTCCCCTGTAACCACAAAACGGTCAACCTCGGCTGATAAGGCGTGAATTTCACTCCTACGCCTAGCCGAGGCCGCAGCAATTAAAAATACAGTTTTAAGAGTTAACATTTTCATAGAAATGGAACTAAGTGGTTCAAAAGGCTTATCACCTAGTACCTGGAGCACCAGTGATAAACTCCAAGACGGAATCAGTGGAGGATTCCTTGGTCTTAGATTGCCCATGCCTTTAATTAATACATTTAATGTACTTACTTCATCACTCCCCCTATTAGCCAAGCAAGGAATAACAGTCATTAAAGCTGACTTATAACCAGCAATAGAGTTAGGCTTGAGGCTATAGGCATCATATAGGTGACAGAGGAAATCAGCCACTACCTGAATAGATGATTCCATTGGATCAATACATCTTTTTGAGCACCATTCTGCAAATCTGTTGATTTTATAATTATATGCTCTGGAGGTTGACCCCCTCCTGGCTTTGGCCATAAACATGGCCGCTTGCTCAGAAAAGCCCTCCTTAATTCTAGATTCCTTGACAACATCCACGCAGTCAATCGGAACATTGACGGATTGTCGTGAAGGGCCTTGCCCTGGAAGATAAGGTTGTCCATCAGAGGCAGCGGAACCGGATTGCAGACCAGAAGGTCCAGCAGATCCGTATACCACGATCGGCTTGGCCAATCCGGGGCGATCAGAAGCACTTGGCACTCCTGCTGCCTGATTTTCTGAAGCACCTTTGGAATCAGGATTGCTGGGGGGAATGCGTATGCATACATTCCCTCCCAGCTGATAGCTAACGCATCTGTTGCGAAAGCGCTTGGGTCTGGAATCGGAGAGACGTACGTCGTCATCTTCGCATTCTTCTTCATTGCGAACAAATCTATGTTGGGTTTCCCCCAATGGTCGAACAGACGATCCGCCACACATTGATTTAGTTGCCATTCCGTGGGTAAAACACTCATCCTTCGGCTCAATGAGTCTGCTAGCAGATTTAACCTCCCCGGAATATGAACTGCTTTCAAGGTGATCCCATGATCCAGGCACCAACAAAGCAGTCCCCATGTCATCATACAGAGACTGGGCGACTTCGTTCCGCCCTGGCGGTTTATGTAAGTCACTACTGTTGAGTTGTCTGAACGAATTAGAACAATCTTGCCCTGAACTTTCTGTAAGAAATGTTCCAGGCCCAGGACTACTGCTCTTAGCTCTAGTAGATTGATATGTTCCTTGGACTGATCCAGATCCCAAAGCCCTGATACTGTGGACTCTTCCAGACAAGCTCCCCACCCCTCCATCGATGCATCTGTATACACAGTCACCTGAGGGTGGGGAGGGGTTAGCAAAACCCCCAGCAAGAGATTCTCTGTATTCAACCACCATTGCAGGTGGTGAATCAGAGGCGCCAACACCGGCACGTTCGAGTCCAGCGAACCTGAACTCTGGGTCCACTGTGTCATGAGAAACAACTGGATCGGACGCCTGCGCAAGGCGGCCTGTGGAATGACTGGTTCCAAAGAAACCATCAAGCCCAGCATTCTCAAGTAAACCCGTGCCAGGACATGACGACTGTCGCACACCGACTGAATTACCGAGATGAGTACTTGAACCCTCTCCTGAGTGGGGTACACATACCCCGTCTCCAGATCGAAGAACATGCCCAGGTAAACAAACTTCTGGGATGGAGTTAGCTCTGATTTCGGGAAATTGATTATCCAGCCCAAGTCCGAGAGAGTTTTCAAAACAATCACCAGATTGGCGGACAACGCTTCCCGGGTGTGTGCTTTCAATAGCCAGTCGTCTATGTACGTGTGGACTGCTATGCTTCTCCTGCGGAGGTATGCAGTGATCGCGAGAACCACACGGGTGAAGACCCGAGGAGCCGTGGAAATTCCGAAGGGTAACACCCTGAATTCCCACCGCCGGCCCTGAAATGCAAATCTCAGGAATCGACGGAAACTCCTCTCTATGGGAATGTGGAAATAAGCATCCTTCAAATCTATCGACGCTGTCCACATCCCTCGCTCTAACCCCGCCAACACCGAGCGCACAGTCTCCATCTTGAAACTGGGTGTCTCGATGAACTTGTTCAACGGCTTGAGGTTGAGAATCGGCCTCCACCCTCCGGTGTTTTTTGTTACTAAGAACAGGGTTGAATAGAAGCCCGGGCACCTCTGTGCCGGCTGAATGGCTTCTTTTAGTATGAGGGAATTTATTTCCTCCTCTATACACAACCTCTGATCCGGATCCCGTGGAATGGGAGTCCAGATCGGCGCGAGAGACAGTCGCGATGGCGGGCCTGTCACCCAGTCGGGACGATACCCGACCGAAAGCCATCGCAAGACTAAACGGTCCTGAGTCAACCGCTTCCACTCTGGCAAGCGGGCGGCCAAACGGCCGCCCACCGGTCCACCTAGGGATAGAGGTGGACATAAGGAGGGCCAGAGTGGCACTGTTCTCTCGGCCTGCAACACCGGAGTGGTTCCCACCGCGGTAACCAGGCCATCAGGCCCGATTACCGCGACCAGATCCCCGCGCGCCCCGCCCAGCGCCGCGCGCACCACGGTGCGCGGGCTGCTGTCTGGCTGGGTGCGGCTGGGGAGCCTGCGCCCCCCTCACTGCTGGCCGAATCGCCCGTGGCCTAGGCCTACGTTGCGACGGTGGCTGGCCCCTGACCTGGCCAGCACCACCTCGAGCCTGCAGAGGACGATACGCAGGGGGTGCCGCGCGAACACGCTCCCGCCGGAGCACCTCAAACTGTTCCCGCAGCGCCCTCTGGTTATTAACCAGAGTGACCGTCTCCTGGAGGTGCCTGCATCCCTCACCTCCAAAGAGACCAGGACCTGTCATAGGCGTCCGCAGCAGCCTATTATACAGGTCCTGGGACGGGCACAGATTGTCAAGTGCAAACGTGCGCCTCGCCCGGACACTTCTGGTTACCGCCCGCGTCAAACAGTCCAAAGCCAGGTTGATACCATCCTGAATGGCTCTCTGGACTGTCACCGGGCTAGGTTGGCGTGATGCGGAAGCCGCTACCACCCCTTGTAGCAGCTGGGAAACGTGGGATAGAGCGGCAATCGACGCTCTCCCACTCTCCTCCGCATCCCGCAGCGCGGCATTTGCCGAACGCAACGCGTTCGAGCACAAGACTCCCGTGTCAGAACGGGAGCCTGGCCGCGCATCTTCGCCCAAAGCCGCGCGATCATCAACGCTCGGCTTTGGCACCACACCGTACCGCTGGTAATCCAGGGGCACGATGCGGCACCCGCTTCGCCACCTCGCGAGGGGCCTTCGCGAGACGTCCATTCACCTTAATGGACGCCTCTGCCGCTTCGAACATGTCCACGACATGCTCAGCAAGCGGCAGAGATGGCATAGCGGTAGCCGCCGGCCTACCAGCTAACCACGGCCTATGGTCACGCTGGCTAGCCGGCAGCTCCACGGGTAGATCTGGCCGAACACTCACCAGCCACTGGCAAGCGTCCGACCAATCCTCCTCCGTGGCTAACTGCGAGCGCTCTACTAGACGAGGGCCTTCGTCTTCCTCCAGAGCACTCGCAGTTGATGTCGACGGCGGGTAAGCTGATACCCCTGGCAAGCCTGGAAAAGCATGCGGGCCCGAGAGAGCAGGCATGCTAAAATCCGCGGCTTGACCAGGAGCAGGCGCCGTGGCAGAGCGCGGGGTAAACACCGCTCTACCACGGGTCTGACCAGCACCAGCCATACCATCGGCAAGCCGAGGTATGCGGTATCCGTGGTCAACAGCACCGCCCGGGGACACCCTCTGGACCGTGAAATCTACTCCTGCGTGAGTAGAACCATGGAACACGTCGCCTGCATTCCCCGCGAGGGGTGCACAGACGTCGTATTCCATGGCCACGTCCTCAGAAGGCGACCCCAGCAGGAGATCCTCTTCTTCCTGGCCAGAAAGATTAGACTCCGGGTCAGCAAAGAAAGCTAACCCGGACTGGCCAGGAAAGGTGCCATAGGAGGGTTTGGCACCTTCGGCGCGCGGATACCCGGGGTCTGATGAGCAGACCGCGGGTCCCAGCAACAACCGTTGTCCACGGCCCCTCGGCGCGGCGCCATGCCTGCTGCCAGGGCCTTGGACTGCCCCCAACAAAGGGGCCACCTCTGAATCCACAACCGGACCGGACCTAAAGAGACCGGATTCAGAGGCGGGGATCACCTGCTCGTAAGCAGATGCCGAGGACAACAAAGGAGCTGGCCCAGGGAGCATGCCACGAAGCAACTCTGGGACCAGATCCTTTATTGTCCTCTGCATCTCTTGCAACATTTCGGACCTGAAGGCCTCCATATCCACCGCGGATGAGGCCTTCTTCTTACCCTTCTTACACACTTTCTCCTTCTTCTTCCTCTCTTCCTCCATTACCTTCTCCCTTGCCTGCAATGCGAGAAAATCAGACATTAATTCGCCCCCCCATAGCTTACATACGTCGCACTTCAGCAACGGTCCACAGGGACTGCAGCTGAAGCACAAGTGCGGGACGAAGCGGCTTTTCAGAAACCTCCCGCAGGACGGGCAACCAGGTCTCTGAAACAGGACAAAGGACAGGGACAATGAGCAAGATAGTTAAGGTTAGCAAACTCAAAACCAACTAAAAAGAGAGGACAGGATCTCAAGATCAGAAATCAAGAAGAACCAGCCATGGACAAAACGTTAATTGTTAATAAAAAGGCCAAGGCCGATTATGACGTCATCACTCTCGTGACCAAATTAATCGATCCGCAACAAGCACCAAGAGCAAGAACGAATTGTATAAGTAAAAACGGAACATTTCCGTTGAATTGGCATTTCGAGTACACAACAATCAGATATACAGAGATAACTCCTTCCAATTCTAGTATTGGCAAAAAGGGAAATTATCTCCCCTTTTGTTTACATTATAATTAGATACCTGATCCTTGTATAGACAAACCATCCAACGTGATGAACCGGAGAACTCCACCATAGTACGCCTCTACATTCTCTCCACCTCAGGGGAAGGAATTGGAGCAAGAGGGCAAAGTGAGAAGACCTTTATAACAGGCCTCCAACTCACTGAACATAGATCTTTTGGTTAGATAACCTAACAGTATTAGTAGGAAATGGAACCGTGGTGGAGAGAAAACATATCCTCTTGTGCCGAAAAGTCCACCAAAGCTTCTATGCGATACCTGTGGACAAAACACAAAGAGAAATGAGACATATGAAGCACCATGTTGTAAAAACCCAACATAATCAGGCGCTAATCACGGTAAGCGCGAGTCCCGGAAATACATTAAACCGGGACAAAACACGCTAGCATATCAAAGAATTCACCTGATAAAGCGATCCCGCTCCTTCTAGAGGCGAATCCTCCCTTTCCGACATGCTTCCACCAAAAATAAACGTCAAACGTGAGCGAAAAACAAGGCAACGCGCAGAAAAGTATGAAAACAACAAAACCGCATGTAACCCTTTGCCAATAAATGAGCAAAGAGGAAGTAGTAGTCGGCGCATGCGCGGTGGTGGGGCGAGCATCCGCCGGACTACCTCTGACTCCCTGCCCAGTAGGGGCACCTAACTGTTTTTAATCTGAGTGTTTTATTGAGTGAAAGCCGATATTTAGCAATATCAAAAGTATTAGGGAGGTAAGTATACTCTTGATGTGAAAACTTCTTTCTCTAGCTCTCTGTCCCCCCCTCTCTCTTTCTTAATCTCTTGCTGACGTCTGAGGGGTAATAAATTTGTTACACCAGTGTTTTTGCAGGGGTACAGGCTGTTACCACATGTGCAAACAAATATATTTCCCTCGATGCGCTTGGGAAATACAACATTTGCACGTGTGGTAACAGCCTGTACCCCCTCCAAAACACTGGTGTAACTAATAGTACTCACCTACCACCCAGATTACATATACAAGTTAGTACTCTCCTAACACCCTGATAAAAAATACAAGTTAGTACATGTTGTACCTCAAGTCCTTTGCTTAACATACTCACGGTCATTTAGCAGATTGAGCCATTTAACTGTCTGACTGCATCAGGGCTTATTCAGATAATTCTATGTCCACCATCTGTCTGTCATCAACCTTTTTCTTTAAAGCAATTCTAAATGAATGAAGCCAGGTTTTGTATTGAAATAATAGTGTGTGACATGACCATATGATATAGCTGATTTTCAGACACATTCGTTTATTGACAACCCTTTAGTTACCCTTTGGACATGGCATTATTTTATCATTCAGAGCGTGTTCATCTTGTCTCTGCGTAGTGGTATCTGACGTCATTCATGCTCAAATGAGCTGAATTTAGTGGCGACTGCGGCTCTTCGGTGACAACTAGTTAATTGCGCACACGCCATCCGTTATAGACTGCTTTGACTAGCGTTTATAGCCAATTCTTAACCCATAATCGCTGTGATATAAAAACTAATCTGTTAAATATTTTAAAATTAAATTTGTAAAACGTTGGTGTTCAGGACAGGAACACTTCATCAAGCGTAGTCTCAAAATATTCAACAGTTTTCCAACTGGCTCGCATAAGATTTTCACATTCTATGTTTATTGGGATTTCAACGTGGGGCATAAGTGAAATTGACACACAATCATATTACGGCCATTAAAGCATATTGGCTTATAGATGGTTTTATCGCTATGACGAGAAGATAATTTAATAAATTGCTTTTACACCTGAGCCAGAATGACGTCTTAGATATTGGGTGAAATGGCATGCAATGGCAGCTTCAGTAAACTTGGGGAAAATATTGAAATTTCACAATCAAACAGCAAATATCTTTCTTGGATGACTAAGTATATATATAAAAACTGAGTCTCTTGCTTACATACATCACACTCTATTATTTTAATACAAAATTATTGCCCCAGTTAGAATTGCTTTAAGATATTTCTCAAGACCAACCAGTTGGTCTTGAGAAGTATCTTAAAGCAATTGTAACCTTGGGCACGAAACATAATTTCGTCATAAACATGATAGAGGTTCAAGACACACAGCTGATTAGTAAATTTTAACAGGAACCATACCAAATTTTTATTGAGTGGACGATGGCTCGACATAGAGATCCAAAAGGTGTCTGGCAAGCACCAAGAATTAGAAGAATGTTAAAGATTTTTGTTGCAACGGCTCAAATTAATTTCAAAATATTTAACAGTTTCTGTAGGTTGGTGGTGAACATAAGATATGGCATGATTTAGCCTTGATGCAGTCAGACAGTTAAATGGTTCAATGTGATAAATGATCGACCTTGAGCATCGATGAAAGGATTAATACATGTATTAAGACATATGGTTGAACAAGTGCTCATGATGTCATTTCGTCAAATTGATTTCGTATATCTAGTCACAGGTTTTAGTGTTACATATGAGGAATACAAGAAGTTAAGGCAGTACAACATTAGTGTAATTAGGTGAATAGGCCAGTGTTGGTGCTTCTAAGGATAATAGCTTTATTGCTTTACTATCAGAGTTTAATTTAACCTTGTTTTTTATAGGCCATGCCGACAGAAAAAGGGCTCCAAGCCGTGGTTAACAGGCATACCGGGAAAAGATATTAAACTTTACGTATCACCAGACTCTAACAAAACTTATCCACAGCATGTGGATGACACGGACAGCCAAACAGCTAGTGCAAGCGATATTGAACCAAATCTGAGTAATCCGTAAGCACAAATGGTCTTACCATATTCCTCCTATTAGAGGCTTGTGACTTAATAGAAGCCTACCCCCAAACTCAGCAATGTCAGTCTCTAGATTTTCTTAGTACATTGAAAACGGGGAAAAAACCCCTAATACAAGCCTACCCCAAACTCGGCATCTTGGTTTGATAAACCTTTTCCAAATATTTACATTAATAAATAATTCGTCGTTTATTACTTCAAAATTTGTTATAAAAGTTGAAATCCAGCCAGGCTAGGTGAGCTAAAAACGTACTTGAAAAGCACAAAAATAGAAAACATTTCACGGTAGAGATTAGTTCCATCAGACTACGCTTATTGTATACTCTGCCAATAACCGCGAGAGTGAAATTATTATGTAGGGTCACATAAAAAGTGTGTTCGCTGTAATGACTATCGTTTATTACATCAAAATTTGTCATCAAATCTAACAAAATGTAGCCGTGAAAAAATGCAAATCATGTGATATCAAGAAGATGCGCATAGATTTAATATTTAGAGCGAGTACTCGGCAGATTCACGGACATGTGGTTTTGGACTCAGAACTCGGAAATTACTATATTGTGTGACGGTAAACCAGAACTGTACGTTAAATGAGATCTGGATAATGGGTACCTGTTTGATAACTGTGCATTGATATGAATCCTGTGATACAAGGATGTTGAGATCGCTTTACAGTGTTTTGCAAAATTTGTGTCTAACGAGATTCCTTTCGAAATGGGATCGAGAATACACGAAACCAGGCTTCTTTTTTTTAGTTTTTAGTTTTGTTCATTTTAAATTGTGAATAGTCAACGGAATATGATTGAATTCAATGGCTAATCAAACAATATAGCTCAGAATTCTTTTCTCATTAGATGATCGTGTGATGAACTCGTGACTTGTTACCTATAATTAGTCTACTACACGCATGTGCTGGTTTTCTGATGTACATGTAATTTCATGGAATCCCGGAAATACATGTAGACGTCTAACATTAGCTTATTAGTAGCCGGTTGGGTGGGGGGGGGAACTCCCTAATATAAGCCTTTCTCTGACATTCTGCTGGTGAAATTTCTTCATCACTATCCTAAGAGAAGCGTAGCCTTCTAATAGGAGGAATACAGTAGTTCATTAGTGAGTAGACACCCACACCAAGGGAGATAACTTAGTTTATTAACGGTTTAACACTCAAGCCAGACAAAAATGGCTTCTGCAATGGTCTTGAGAATATATTCATTTGCAGACCAAGAGAAGACTATTTTTTAAAAGTTTATCGCTAGAATGACTGGTTCAATAACCGATCCATGAACCAGTCATTCCAGGGCTACATTTATTAAAAACAAGTCATGAATAATCTTTACTGAATAAAAATTTCAATTCCAACCTTTTAATTACATTTTAATTAGATCCATCGCAAAAATTGGGATTTTGTTCAGTGAACGTATGTCCATTTGCAAGCTAAAAGAATTTTTGAAAATGTATCACTGGAATGACTGGCTCGAGCCTCAAACCAGGTATTCCAGCGATACAGTTTCAAAAATAGTCTTCTTGGTCTGCAAATAGACTGTTCTAAACACCATTGCGGCTTTCGTTATTGATATGCTTTTCTTGTTATGTCTGGTTAATTCGTACCCAAGCTGAGTAATCGAGTAATCACGATTATTCTTAAATAATCGATCATGTTCACTCAAAGCAATAATCGCACAAGCCTAATTTGGGTAGCTTATTTCAAGGCCTGCTTTTATAAATTCCTAACGCTCTAAGCACCAATCTAATCTTTGCAATGTCCCACCCATCCCTAGCTAAACTCTGCCCATGCTTTGTGCGTGTTGGGATCGATCAAACCCTGAACTCACTGCATCTCAATTTAAAAAAAAATGCAGGTAAGATGTTGAATATTTTGAAACTACATGTAATTTGACTCTGCGCTTTGCAATTCGTACAACGTGTCGGACTATTAAGAGTTAAAGACAGGCCAAATAGAATCATTTATGATGTAATGATTATGACATCACCCGTTGAGAGTATTTGTTTGAATCCAGATGAGACCCACCTCCGTTGTTTAACCATGTAATGACTAAATTTGGTCAAGAAAATAAAAATATTTGCTTATTTAATGTCCATTTACAGGCCAAGAGAAGACTATGTTTGAGAATTTACCACTGAACTGACTGGCTTGATAACTGCGCCAGTCATTTCAGTAGTAAATTCCTAAAAATTGTCACTTGGCCTGCAAATGGACGACATTCCTTAAGACCACTACAGAGGCCGGTTTGGGCTATCTTAGACATGAGAGGGTTAAGTTTGTAAATAAACCTGCCTATTGTGACATCTGCTTTTGGGGCCAAATGATGGTGGTCCCTTAAGACAGGTAGTCATAAAATCAGCCATCTTAATGTACCACCATCATTTGTTCCTGATTGCTAAAGCTGGTGAGGTGTACGACCATAGATATTGTATATACTGGCTAGATGGTTCACTATAGTACTAGTTGTCACGACTCGGTGACGTGAGTTCAGTAAATCGCAAGTGCGAATAACCAGGTATTCACTTACTGGCTTACGCATCCGATGCGTGGCATATGTAGCCTTAAAAATTTACTAACTTATCTTTTGGTAATTTGAAGAGAAGTTGAACCGACACAAATTTACATATTTTTATCAGAAATAAAATTGTATTGGCTATATTAATCTGACACTGTTTGGCTGTGTAATAAGTTTGTTAACAAAAACATTATTTTGGAGACTACCATGTGTGAGAAAATACTGGACTCTGAATTGCTACTTTTGAGAGGGTCATGATCAATATAGCCGGTACATACGATATCTACGGATGCGACCACGTGTCTTTAGTACCAACTTTTTAGTGGCCGATTACAGTGTCCATTACGGACTATGGTAACCTGCTTGTAGATTTCTTTTTTTAAGCTGCTGTTTGCTGAATTTCTGCAGACAACATTTTCCATGGTGTTTAACTCTCGATATGATGAATATTTTGAAATTGAGTTGCTTGAAAGTTGTTGGTGCCAGCAACAACTTTCGGTCAAATTGGTTTCAAAATATTCAGCATCTATAGTTTTTGTCCATTGAAATTATTTTCTGGTGGCTTGCAACAATCAGACAGTTAGTAGTTAAGATACTTTCGAGGAATTCTTCAATAAACTAACCCAAGTTATGGTTATCTAAAATATTTATTGTTTCAGGTCAACATCGACGTTTAAAAGCATGCGGAAAAAAGTTGAATCTAGGGACATGGAACTGGACTGACACATCTAGTCTATGTACTGATGCTGACCAGGGTATGTTGATGAGACAGTAAGGGTGGGGTCAGTAAGAGTGGAGGGTCGCGCCCATAAGGCCTGAGAGTTGGGTTTTTTTAATCGGGCTCAGTAGACCACTGAAATTTCAGATTTATGAATTCCTATTTTATATGATTATACCTGTAGTTTATTCTGGAAACAGTGTTGCTGTCAGGATTAATTTCTGTTTTCAGTCCATATGTACATGCATGTAAATTGCTATTATTTTATAATATATCGCATAAGCGAGCATTATATAACATTAGTAAAGAAAATCTAATTATTTGCTTATTTAATGTCCATTTGCAGGCCAAGAGAAGACTATTTTTTGGAATTTAACACAGGAATGACTGGCTCGGTTATCGAGCCAGTCATTCCAATGGTAATTTTTCAAAAAGATGTGTGGTGTAAATGGACGATCGTCAAGACAACTGCAGAGGCAAGATTTTGGGCAGTTTTGGCTCGAAAGGCTTAAACTATTACACATCATTACTGGTCATACAGGCCACTGAAGTTGTATTGCGGAATAGATATATGCATGGCAAAAGAAGACTATTTTTGAAAATTTACCACTCGAATGACTAACTCGGTAACCGAGCCAGTCATTCCAGTGGTAAATTTTCAAAAATAGTCTAATCTTGCCCTGTAATAGGCCATTCAAAATGGAAGTATTTAGATGTTCTCGACCAAATTTGGCCCTTAATGGGTTAAATTTCACTAGTCTCATAAAGCAGCATGGCAGTGACATTTATCGTGAGCGAGATATTATTGCTCCCGTTGTTGCATAGCAGCGATTGTTTAACAATGCCTCTTGTAACATTATTTTACTTCTGTTAAAATGTTAGAATGATACATGTAAGATAAATTTTAATAGAAAGTTAAAAAAAATGGGGTAAAAAATAATGAAAAAATAACTTAACCCTTTAAACCATCAAATTTTGTTTAAAAAATTTAAATTTTTGCATAGAAAATGTCCATTTGCAGACAAAGAGAAGACTATTTTTGAAAATTTATCAATGGAATGACTGGCTTGGTTATCGAGCCAGTCATTCCAGTGGTAAATTTTTTAAAATAGTGTTCTCTTGGTCTGTAAAAGGACGAATGTCCTAAAGACAGTTGCAGAGGCTGGTTTTTACCAGATGGACTGCAGAAGGTGCTTTTGGCTGATATGAGTATGGTTAAATGGTGAATAGCAGAGATAATGAGATGTTGCATTTGTCACTATATGTTGTATCATGTATTGTTCGAAACCCTCTAGTGAAACCGCGGTGATAAACAAAAGCAATGCCAAATGAGTGGAAAATAATGAGAATCGACCTGAAAATTTGAAGTAAAACTTATATGCTAAATAACATCTCGCACTCGTTGACATTTTGTATAAAATTTATCACATCCTTTTAGCCCTTTAATGGTCATGCCGGCCAAAACTGACCTCTGGTATGGTCTTGGGGAATGTTCATTTACAGGCTAAGAGAAGAATTTTTAAAAATTTACCACTGGAATGACTGGCTCCATAACCGAGCCAGTCATTCCAGTAATAAATTTTCTAATTTTTTTTCCCTTGGCGTGTAAATGGACAGACATTCAATAGTCAGATATTTAAATTTTCTTTCTTGACCAAACTTGATCATTAAAGGGTTAATAAGACCTCATGTGGAATTCGCTAAATCTCGTTCCAGATGTGATATTACTAAACGACCGTGATAAATTTTTTACGAAATGACAACGGGTATGAGATCCTCTATAGGTTACCACAATGAACCTTTCAAGTAAAGTTTATCCATCAGTCATATGATGTCATAATCAACTACACGACGTGTAGGATGATGTCATAATCAATCACGTCATGAATGATGTAGCTAAGTTCATCACGAACGCTTAATTGATGACAGACTTAGCACTTTTGTGCGAATTGTATGTCTTTACTATTTAATAACCATGTTGTTGAATATTTTGAAACAAATTTGACGTGGCGTATGGCAGCAACAGCACCCACTCAAATTACTCAAAATATTCGATCCCAATGCAGGGGAAGTGTGAGTGGAGCTTAGCTAAAGATGGGTGGGGCATAGCTATAGCTGGATTTCTCCATTTTAACTACATGACGTGCAACATGCTCAGGAAATAGATCATTCGTATCTCGCGAGATCTCCTTCGATACGAGATCGAGAAAAGTATCTTGTATGTATTGAATAGCCATTGGCATAGTGATTTCCACCAGAATATGGTGGTAGAAAGAATTGGAACTTAAAAGGACACGAGCGCTACTGTCTTCATACCAGACAATATTAATTCACATAAATCGAGATGATATAAA
This sequence comes from Chaetoderma sp. LZ-2023a, assembly GCA_034401795.1. Classification (NCBI taxonomy): domain Eukaryota; kingdom Metazoa; phylum Mollusca; class Caudofoveata; order Chaetodermatida; family Chaetodermatidae; genus Chaetoderma; species Chaetoderma sp. LZ-2023a. The sequence continues at coordinate 5,062,288 of CM067359.1, forward strand.
TCCTATAGTAGTCTGTATGACAAGTAGTTAACAGAAAAATAGTCCCTCTGAATTTGTCGTAAAATTCAGCTGTCCAAATCTGTGGCACACAAAATGAGGTCAGGAATTTGCTGACGTTGCGTGGATGTTGATATCACAGGGACCACTGAATTGATCAAGTCCATTTTAATGTCTGTATCAAGCTAGTGATACAGAGGTTAAGATGATGCCAAAATGAACTCGATCCATTGTGTTCCTTTTACAGTCAGCTACGGAGATGGACTGGGTCCCGATCTGTCTGGTCTCCGAAGTGGAGTCTGTGTAACAGTCTGGTCGTTGTGATGACACAATAAGATGGCCGGTCATTACATTAGAGGTGTATTCTCGAAGAAGCCACATCTCTATTTTTAGATTGGAGATAGATTGGACTGTATATGGACTAGAAGTGACAATGGGAAAGGAGTATTCATATACCTGTAAGCCTTTATTTTCAAGCTATATTCTGATTTTTGTGATTCTCAGATGCTCAGTCTATTGTGTCAACATCTCACCGCTGCCACGAGAAGAACTTTGAAATATGGATTCACTAAGTAGTTTGACTTTCCTGGAGGTTGTCACTCGCAAGAAGATCTTCAATGTGATGTGGTTTTAGCTTTAATGCCTGTTATGCTTTATACAGTTTTCACTGTAATCAGAACTGTAGTCAACTACCGGTCATTTGAACAGGGATGTGGTCATTCATGTCTCTGAACTGTCTGACTGCGGAGTTTTATCAGATGACGTATTCTAGGGGTTATAGCTCTGGACCTGCTAAATATTGTGAAAACAATTTGACTGAAAGTTGTTGGTGGCTAAGCCACCAACAACTTTCAGTCAAATCGTTTTCAAAATATTCAGTCTGTCGAGTTTTTTGCTAATTGAAATTATTGTCTGATGGCTTGCAGCATTGAGACAGTTAATTATACAAGTCTGTCCTCATTGACTATTTATGTCTTTGCAAGGAGATGTAATGGTGTGTGACTGTGGTGTGGCATGTGTGTGCATCTGTGCATGTCAGTGCATGCGTGTCAATATGCATGCACGGTTGTGGGGTGTGTGTGTGGTGCTGTGTGTGGACCTTTGTGGTTCTCCAGAACAGTTAGTTTATTGACACTATGTGTTAGGGAACCATTATCTTGTACGCCTTGGATAGGTATATGATTAACATTTGTTTGATTTCTGCTTTGCTGAAATTATGATCGATTAATAAATCATAATTTTCTCTGTATCACGACCATAGATCTGAAAAGCTGCAGATCGTTTATGACCCTCTCAAAGATGGCATTTGAGTGTTGAGTTTTTTCTTGCTGATTTCGTTTATATGAGAATATCATATTATTAACAAAAATAATCTTCTTTTGCAAATTCCATTACCTTGCTGAATAAAATGTCATTAACACAGGCAAATAAATTTTATTTATGGTACAAATTAATAAATTCGGGTCATGAGTGTGTGCTTCTGCAGTTAGCCACTGTAGAGAGTGCACGGCATCGTTAAAAACATTTTTGTTCAGTCTCTCTTCTGATTACGGAAAAAATTAGTGACGCCATTATGTATGCTGGCATACTGTTATAGACTATGATGGTTGGACCGGGCAGTCGCCAGAAGTATGAGCGCTGAGAAACATCACGATCACTTAATAGTAATTGACAGATTGCGGAGATGAAATCAAGACGTCCACTGAACAGCTGTTAGTGACAGCTCGCTTCAACATGTCAAAATCTGAAAATACCTGACCAGTTGTGGAGCACTGGTGATTTAATGACCTCACGTCACCGACGGTCGGGACACTAGCACCTTAGTGAGGGTGTGCATGAGCGATCTACGGCTTTTCATATCTATAATCCTGACTCATAAATTTATAAAGAAATGATTCAAGAGTCCTAAAACAAACTTGACTAAAACTTGGCATGTCACGAAAACTGGCGCTTCATGACATTGTTTAATCCATATAACACTGATGACATGAGTCTGTGTAAAAAATGCTGGTGTTATTTTTGAAAGGCAATTGTTGTGTTATAAATGATTGATTTAACACCACTTTGTGTCAACAGCACTTCAAAGCGCTCAACATACCTGTTATATAGGCCTATTAATTAACCATTTACGGGCAAGATTTGTGAAAAAGAAGAAAGTGTTGCTCATTGAATGCAATCCATTTGCAGGCCAAGAGAAGACAATTTTAAAGTTTTCCAATGGAATTTAAAAAAAGTCAGTTGTCCTGTAAATGAAGGGTGTTTGAACATTCTATGGTCAAAAAAATTCAAATTTGTGCATAATCAGTATCCATTTGCGGACCAATATGAGACTATTTTTGAAAATTTATCACTGGAATGAGCCAGTCATTTCAGTGGTAAATTAAAAAAAAAGTTCTCTTAGACTGCAAATGGACATTCCTCAAACACCACTGCTTTGGCCAGTTTTACCGTTAAATAGTTTTACCGTTAAATGGTTAAGTTGACACAAGATGTTTAAAAATGTACATCATTCTGAAATTTGATTGCAGAGTTAAAGGGACAACTGTGGCCAGAAACCTGTCTCGTAAACATTGCAATTAAAAATAGTTGGGCACATGATTTTCTAGAAAATAATAAGTAGGGCTCGATTTTAACATCAACCTGTTAACTCGAGGATAGTAGGATTTGATACGTGTTAGTAAAATTACAAGTGCACTAACCTGTCTGAGTTAATAATGCTCTCAAGAGGAAATACAAAAAACATGTATAATGTTCAGTATCAAACAAAATTGACAAAAGAACGGATTTTCTGCTACCTTCAATGCTTTATTGAATATTTTGAAATTAATTTGTCTGGAAGGCGTTGCTGCCTAAGTCAAATTATTTTCAAAATCTTCAACAACATTCCTCTATGGTCGCCTTGGATTTGAGTTTTATAGGGATCCATCGGTGAATGGATTAAAGAAGTGATCAGATTTGAGCTTACAAAAAGCGGGTTAGTGAAATTTGCTGCGGGATAGTAAAATCAATGAAGCACTATCCCATTTGGGTTAGTAGAAAAAATGCTTAAAATCTACCCGTGCCAAGTACAAGTGCCGCACTGAACAAATACAGTAATTGTTACTGAGAGAGTATTACCATGGTAAAGAATATAGAATGATTTTCTGATGTCCATTTTATCATTTGAATCTGCCTTTCATTGGACCTTGTATTCTTATGTTAACTGTCTTCCTGCTGAATTTCTACAGATTACATTTTCCATGAGGTGTAACTGGATACGCTGGATATTTTGAAAATAATTTGACTGAAATTTGCTGGTGGCTATGCCACCAACAACTTTCAGTCAAATTGTTTTCAAAATATTCAGCAGGGGTAGGGGGGGGGGGTCCAGATTTATTGGCCATTGAAATTATTGTCTGGTGGCTTACAGCAGTCAGTTAGTTAAGATATTTGTCCGACTCATGGAAATTCAATGATTTGTGTATTTAATGGTCAAGCCAGCAGAAATGGCTTGTGTAGGTGTCTTGAGAAATGCACATTTGCATAACACTATTTTAGTTGTGACTAGTCTTAATCAATCAGTCGGTCTGTTCGTCATGTCTGTCAAATTTATCTCTTGGCAAAGCTGTCTCGCAACTATAGCTAGCTTCCACTCATTTTCATTTGTCTTAATTATGCCCTTTTTGTCCTGACTTTATGAACTAAAACAAGGTATTGCGATACTCTGTGCTGTCATACAGCAGACATAATTGGTGTCAAATTTGCATTTAGATGAACTTCCTATCTCATGTTAAGTTAATTATACTTCACCCAAACATGGACATATGTCTCTGTATAATGAGAGGACATGACACAATGATCTAGTGATCAAAAGAGCAAATGTTAAGCTCACTATGACCTGGGAAAAACATTGTGTGTTTTTCAACATTAACATTTTGTGTTTCTCTAAACTTATCCATATTCATCTCATGTTTGGTTAATGATACATGGCTCAAGCTTGGGCATATGCTTCATTGAAATGACTGAGGATGACACAATGACGCTAGCTTTGTAAGATCCAAGGTTATAGTCACTGATAAGTGTATGGACAGGCCTTCTGTCTTTAGCCTTCATCTGTCTATATTTAAACTTTTTTTTTAACTCAATCTTTAAAGTTCATTGCAATGTCATGAAGCTGCGCTTTATGTTGGCATTGCAACCACATTTCTGGTTGACTTCAAGATATGCTATTCTCATCTGAAATGTTGTATTGCACCGATAGATTATTGTTTATAGATTCCATATTGACTGGCGCGAGAACGTCAATCCCGCTTTCATCATTAAAGGGATACTAATCTCATCCCAAATGTTATACTGCACCGATAAATTATGGTGTATAGATTCCAGATAATTCATATCCTGTCACATTCCCGTTTTTGTATCACAATTATCTGCTTTGTAATATCTTGTAAATGTTGAACAATGATCGCCACCATTTTGGCTCCTCAAGCGATATTGTGTGATGTCATGTGAGTGCCAATGCATTACATTCTTTATTATGTAATACTCATCCCGTTGGATATTTTGAAACTAATTTGACTGGAAGCAACTTCCATTTAAATTAGTTTCTAAATATTCAACGGCTTAACTATATGATTGCTTTTATACCACATTGCCAAACTATAGCTGGCACCTCTATGACTGAGCATATATACCGAGGCAGACACGCTGGGGTTTTTCTGGTTGGTTGAAAAGTAAATCATGACAGCCACCATAGGCTGTAGAAATGTAGCAACATTTAGCTACTGAAGTCTGAATATCTCGGCATGATATAAACCTAAAATGTCAGGGATGAATTATGGGTGGCAAATTCTAGCGCATGAATGGTTAGCATAAGATAAGGTAAGATTTCCTTTAAGAAATAAAATCAATATTAGTTGACGGAGTACATTCCTTGTATTGTTAGCTCACCTGGCCCGAAGATGCAGAGCCTCTTTATTGCGGACCGTTTCTGTTTTCTGGAAACACAAGGCAAAGCGTGGGTGGAGCTTAGCTAGAGATGGGTGGTGCATAGCTAAAACTAGATCGATCCATTGGTAATATAGTTATTTCAGTCTTGGCACCTAGAGATATGGGAGCCACGTTTATGTGTCAAACAGACATATATTTGGCAGGTCACGTCTGGACGTTAACATTTTAATGCCTATGCCAAAGTGTCAAGAAAATTCAAATTTCCCAAAATGTGTTAATTTTCAAACAAAAAGTAAACTATTAAAAAAAATTTACCACTTGAATGACTGGCTCCAGTGATAAAGTTCAGAGATACCATTCTCTTGGCCTGCAAATAGGCATTAAAGGACAATTCCGGGATGATAAAAAGTGTGCTTTATTTGAAAGATTATTACATGTTTAATGAAATTGCGCGAGAATAATAACCAGATAGAAATAGCGTAACCAACTATCGCTAGATAAAGTCGGTAAAATTTACCATTTTTCGCACATCTGGGCGCTGCCATTTTATCACGTCTAGCTACGTCAGCCCCCACACCACGGCTATTGCTTTGACTGGAGGAGCGAGGCCAATAGATATGGGTATATATTTTAAGGAAGCATACGTAAATGATAATAGCAAACGAAACGCTGAAGCGATTCCAATGATTCTAGCATCTGTAAATAGGTGCCGACCTCAGGATTAATATGATATAATGGATGTTAATATCGGACAAGAGGGTCAAAAGCCTGGAATATATAAAAAAATTATTCATCTAAGATTCGATTTTAGAATATGTTATCCTTTTTTTGGTAAAATTCAGCGTTAGATGGTTTTTGTCTCGCAGACGCTGAAAAATTGGCTATTTGCCTGACCAATTATAATTTTTCTCATGTGATAATTGCCAGAGATATCACCAAATGAATTAACATTTTGACATAAAATCTGGAAATTTTCATCGCTGACAATATTGCCCGACAAGCTGTAGTAATTTTAATAATTAAAATATTTTGATGGAATTTTTCGCGTTATGTGATAACATTGTAAAGCTTCGGCACAGCAAATTCTGTCATTGTTGCTGTAATACTCATTCTGATATGGGATGATGGATAGAGCGCATTCTAAAATTTTTGTTTGAAATTTTGCTGGCTTAGTTTTTCCCGCATGCAGAGTGTATCTTTTGAACCACTGGGCCGTTTCTAACATCCTTAGTATTGGATAAATCTTCGCATTTGCAGCTACAGGTAGGTATCAGAATTATTACAATCGGTTCTGTGGTTCCGGCAATATTATCATATGTTTTCTTGGAATAAATATTTACACTGCCTGCGACACAAGCTATAACGGTGTAATTTGACAATGCGCATGTGTCAGGTGTGCCACTTCATTTAACCCTTATCGCATGGTGTAAAATGGGTAATAGCCTACTTATAGAGATAGTGCCGGGGTACATTTTGAAAAAAAATGTTGCTGAAACGTGTTGCTGTCATGCACAGCAATGACATAGCAGCGTTGTTACCAACATGAACACATTCTGATGGGATAGAGAAAATGGATTCTATGCTTCAGAGTCTAGGGGTTAACGATTCCCCACCGACTTCGGATACTAGAATTACTTGAAAAACTTACTAGCTTAACTGGACAATGTCCTAACGCGATTACAAATTAGCTGATGTTAGGGCTCTATGCATATACATATTTACTGTCCAGCCTTCGTGCTCGGCAAAGATAGCATTGGTGTGGTGATGACGTCAGGATCTCGTGAAATCTCGCTCTCGTTGCAAGAAAATGGTGCCGCCCCCAGAGATAAAATAATCCCATGTTTACGATGGTATAATTACTCGTATTATTTATCTATTGTTCTTATTTAGGATCCAATATGTTGGTCACATAATAGTCTTTCAAATAAAGTACACTTACCAATCCCGGAATTGTCCTTTAAGTAAGCAAACATTTACTTCTTGACGATTAAAGGATTAACTCTAATAATAATATGGTGCTTTCATAACATTTGATTAGTTTTATATTCTCTGCGGTACTGCTCGTGTCACGACACAATTCCAGTGATCGGTGACTTCTAGTGTGCTCATCCGTATGGATCCTAATTTAAAAAAATAGTTAAATTCTACCCCGGCTCCCCGACATTTGTGTTTTAACACCTCAATAACATTGCTTCAATTTACACTAGTGTCAGGGGTGGGTGGGGGGTGCTGGGCCTTCTTACTGTACTTGCTTTAACCATTTACTGGTCGAGGCATCCAAAACAGTCTCTACAATGCTTTTGAGAAATGTCCTTTTACAGGCCAAGCAAAAATTATTATTTTTAAATTTACAACAGGAATACCTGACTCGATAACCGAGCCAGTCACTCCAATGGTAAATTTTAAAAAGACCTGAAAATGGTCATTCATGGTGAAAATATTTTCATTTTTTTGCTATGTTGACAATTTACCCTTTGGTGGCTAAATTTGGTTGAAAAATTAGAATATTTTCTGATTAAATGTCCATTTGCAGGTAAAGAGAAGACTATTTTAGAAAATTTACCACTGGAATGACTGAGCCAGCCATTCCAGTGGTAAAATTTCCAGAAACAGTTCTTTTGGCCTGTAAATGGACATTCGTCAAGACTACTACAGAGGCTGATTTTGGCCGGCTTCATCATGAAAATGTTAAAGGGTTAACTAAAACAAACATGGATAAAGATGTGGATCCTGTGAGTTACGTTCATAAGTATTATATAGAAATAGTGCTTTTTAATCAGATTATCATCCTTATTCATTGACACTGATGAAATATTCACCAGTTCTACTATTCCTAATCATATTAATAATATCTGTATATTGTATATATTCATGAAATTCCAGATTGACTTTTATATTATATTATATACACTCATTTTCATTTCAATCTGTAAATAGATTTCCTTTGTTTATAACGATTGCGTAATAATGGAGTATTATGTAATAGTTTCTGAAATAAATATAGTGCATTTAGTAAGCTGCAGAATTCAGCTTATTCTTTACTCTACTCTCTTCATCTTGTGATGAACGCGCACATTTTTGTGTGCGTGCATGCGTGCGTGCGTATGTGTGTGCATGTGTATGAGTTTCAGCTTGATTGAATAAGAACTGTATAATGAGTAGTGAAAAAGAAACAGAATATCTACACCAACAACAAGAAGAAGAACAAGAATATGAGAAACCTTTCAAGATTTATTCTGTTTATAAATGTACAATGCAATTAAATGTTAAATGACATTTTTGCTTCACTATGCACTATGATATTCACTACTGAGCTATGTCCACATCAGTGTGGTCCAGACAGGTATTTACTATTTACAAGAATGATGGTGACAAAAATTAAACCACGATCTTTAACCCTGGATTCCAAGAAGCGTAATTTTAAAACGATCATCCAGGTATTTTTTAACCATAATATGTGGAGTATTTTGAAACTAATTTGACAGGAACCTGTTGCTGCCATGTTAGTTTAAAAATGCTAGGAATATTTATAAAAGAATTTTGGTGTCTTGACCTTTCAATTTCAAAGAGTTAACCCCTTGTCACTAATGTATTATCTGATGTCATAGCCAAAATGGATCACTGGATAAGTGATGTCACAATCAAATGACAGATATGACAGTAACGGTTGAAAGATCTGACAGTAACCATATCAATGGAGGATTCAACTTTATCCAGCAATCATATGTGATGTGTTGGATGATGTCATAATAAATTACGCCATAAATGGCACGATTAAGGTCGTCACGAACGCTTAATTATTGACGGACAAAGAGTTGTATGAATTGTATGTTTTTGCTTTTTAATAAACATTCTGTTGAATATTTTGAAACTAATTTGACTGGTCGCAACATCGCCAAGTCAAATTAGTTTCAAAATATTTGACAGCTTACCTGTATAGGTTTCTGGAAACTGAGATTCAGAGAATGCAGGGGTCAATCGATCCCAACACGGGAAAAGTGTAGGTGGAGCTTAGCTAGAGATGGTCTGGGCATAACTAAAGCTCGATTCATCCATTGTATATCTTTATATTGAATTTAAAATTTATTAAACAATTCATTAGAGAGTACTGCAAACACTGGAATATTTCCTGATTTGGCAGAGACGATTTAAACACAAGGATATTGAACATATGGTTAGCGATCAGATAACCATATATAAACATTGTTTTCTTTGATCATCATCAATATATTTAAGATAAAGTATTCCACATGGTGGTGCTGGTTAATCTCCACTCTAAGTAATGCAGTGAAATATAGGGATGCAATCTGTTGCTCAAGTGTATGACGTCATAATAAATTACATCATATGTAAGTTGATGTCACAATCATTTTGCTGTATCTTGCTCCGCCATGAACACTGAAAAACTCAGTCAAGTGTGCGAATTCTACGTCTGACGGGTTTACAATTTAATAAACATGCTGTTGAATATTTTAAAACTAATTTAACTGGGCTGGACTTGTTGCATCGCAGAGTCGAATTCTGATCTTATGTGCAGGACTTGAGATCATGTTTACACCATTTTGGGGTCAAAGGTCAAATATGAGCAGTTATTATTAAAAATTGCAAAGCAATTATAATTCTTGGGAGATGACATCCGCTGACAAAATGCGATTATTATAACGCTACGCTGCTATGTGTATTTAAACGTTAAAAACAATACAAAAACAACTTAAGCAAAACAATACCAATCAAATGATTACCAATGATTACTATTACTACCTATATGTTCCGACTTGTGCTCTATAATGCCAGCAGTAAGTACTACTGGTCATCACCACAATTATTATCAATGCGTCCTCCTTCGCATTTGCATAGGTCTGCATCAGACATGGGTGCAGTTGAATTTGTACCTTCCTGTGCATGTCTTGATGCAGCTGCAGTGCAAGAGAATGGCATGTCACTGAAGCATCGCTGGGAGTGGTCCATAGTGGTCGCCATGTAGTAGTGCTTACTTTGTTCCAGCGCCACTCACTGAAGTCAGATTTCCTGCTGGACCGAGGTGGCCCGACTCCAGTAGAAACTCGCCTGTAGTATCGCGCACTTCAGATGCTGGAACAGCGTGGCTTGGTTAGGTGGGATGTCTTCCAGTAATCTGCTTCCAGTGGTGAAAAGCTGATGACTAGCCTCGTTGGCATCGGCTGCACTACACCATTTACTTTACATGAGTATGATGAAGTGTTTGATCCGCTGCATTTGCATGGACTCAAGACTGAAGATGTCAGGATCAGGAGTGAGAGCTACTAGTGTGTCGGTGGCATCTGGTATGTTTGTCCAGGCTGTCCAAACAGTCTTCTTGCCACATCCATCAAACTGTGTCGTGTCACACCCGGTTAGGCTGTGGAAGAGGCGGTGCTAAGAACTGTGACGGACCGAGATCAAAGTAGATGGTATGGGCTGGAATGTCACATGACCTTGCACTACCAAAGCCCACCCAGAGCTCCGATAGTTCGAGGGTCTCCAAAACCAGACTGCCAAAACCATGACATCGCTTTTAACTGTGCGAACATAGGCTCATCTATGGTATTGCTCTGTGGCATGTAGGAGGATCCTGGTGTCTGTCTAGGAATGGCTGCAAGGCTGAAGTGTTGCAAGGTCACAATGGCCGTTGGATCGCATGATCTCGAAGTGGGTACTCAGGAGGAGGAGCTTTCTACCCATGTCCATCTTGCAGAATTGTGTACTGATCAATGAGAACAGCTCCTTTTCGTTCTCCTCATTTTTAGAAAGCCGCTGTTTCATTCATGCCTCGAGATTGCAGTGCTACCCTCACTGATTCCCGTCCATTCCCACATCATTGCGTGTGTGACAGCACTGAGGTTATTTTACTCTTAGTAATTATATGGCATCCATGCTTTGGGTATGTCTCTTCATTTGGGCCTCCAGAAATATCCCATATCATAGTGACCCTCAATCCGCCATGCTCGGTGGCTCTGATTTGTTAACTGAACGAAGTCTGTTATGTCGGCATTGGGACATGACTGGAGTGAGAGAAAATTTGTGTGACCTAGGTCATGTTCGGCATCTGTATGCCACTATCCTAACTGCCTTTTTTCTTGTGTTTAGATCTGTTAGTGAAGGTTAGCATGCTGTTCCGTGTGATGGTATCAGATACCAACCTTTCAATGATGTATGCTGCGTGAAGAGATTGGCCAGCTTCACTGATTTAAGATAGAGAGGTAGTGACAGCCTGCTCCATGACATTCTGTGTATCGAGTACTACGAGTTCCTGACTGGTTGCCCAGCTGCTCTACAACCTCGACGAATGATAGTACATCACTTCAAAACTTGACTTGCAAGCTGTGTCCTTCCTCATGATGAGCGGTGGATGAAAGTGGTGGGTCGAGGATGGCTTAACACTCCACAATCATCCACATGCAATCAGGTCCAGACAGCAATCAGGGCCTCGGGGTTCTCATAGAGTTCCACCACTCCCTCATGCGCCTGGAAGCTTTTTTTGGACTGTTCATGGGCTTGGTCCTTGGACATCAGGCTGAACTTTCTAGCTGACTTTTGCACAACAAAATTATCCATCATGAAATCAGCATGTACTTCAGGGCGTTTCTCGGCTAGCTCTACTATGCCATGTACATGTACTGGCAGCCAATGCTTGTCGTTTGTGTGGTCCAGGGTGTGAAACCAGCTGCAGAGTTCGTCACATGCTTGCACATATAATGCAAAGTCCCCCGGAAGGAACCACACAAAGCAAGCCATTAGCAGCTCCAGAGAAATAATGGTTGACTTGAACTAGGATAGTTTGGGAACGTTGATTCCACATATCGAATGACTCATGTGGGCCCATTACCTTCTTGAAATATTTCGAGTAGGTGCTCTCTGAGTAGGTTCAGCGGCATGGAGAAGTCTATCTCATGTGCTTGATGTGATGCTCATTGAGCGCAGACTGTGTGCAACTAGATATCAGGACCTCCACCTGAGGAAGGATAGTGGCCCACCTAGAGTCGCGTAGCAGTTTGCCTATCATAAGATACATCTTGTCTTCGATGACCAATGTGCCCATGATAACAACCAGCTTGTCTTCTTCCAAAGTGTTGTGGTATTGCATTGGATGCGGCCTTGCGTGCTTCATTCAAGATGCGAATGCAGCCTTGTCTTGGAATACTGGATAGACGCCAATCTCAGCAGGGGGCTTCACCAACTCATCGCTTGCTAGCAATGAGTTGTAACGTGACCATGTGATGACATCACCCTCTTAAAGGTGCCTTTCTCCAGTGCCGTCGACGCCACAATCTTGACCTTCGTACCTCACATACATCAAGGGGTGGTCTGACATCGCTGTTACCGAGTCTGCATGCAAAGACATCTGTATGAGTGAGTTTAACTGGGGTCTGGATAACGTAAGAGTCTGGTCGCTTCGGAGTCAACGTGTCAGGGGTGGGTTGGGTGCTCTCCATGGGTCTCACGTGAGAGATTGTTGGTCACCCTCAGGACATATCTGTGGATCCAGTGAGAAATTGCCTTGAGCCATGTTATCTATATTATCCACATCGTGGGTGGTGAAGACCTTGAGTCGGGTGTTGGTGTGTACACATCGCATGCGCAACATCTTGCTTCACTTTTATGACACAATTGTACTATACAGAGATACCATTTCTTTGTCAATCCTAATCTGTTTTGTCCCCTCTGAGTCTGCAGCTTGAGGCCATGATACAGGGGCGGCCATCTTGGTGCCCATCAAAAATCAAAACAGTATGGCATGGGCGACATCTGGGCCAACTTTAGTGCTGTTGGAAGAATCTGAACCAAACACTCCCTATTATGCCCTAGTTGTTTAATGACTAGAACAATGGGCATTTATATGTGAGTTTATTCATTCAAATCTGGATTCATATACAGACAGAATTGTTCAAAAGTGGATAACTAACATTGAGTAAGAAAGATTTCATACTGTCGTCCCTTACACAAATAACACTACCTAGAAATAGAATTGAACGTGTAATAGTGTAACAATGGAAATAATGATTCTCTGATCCTAATCTGGCACGCAACAACTGTGTCTATGTCATCATCGTGTGCATTACTTCAACCATCTGATGGCGATATCTTTGCTATGGAGTCTGGTGCCACTGACTATTATTGCTGATGATGTTGTACACAATATGGATTATAAGCCAGAGAACAGTACACAACTGTAAAAACAATGATAAACGAAGCCAATGCAAATGAAATAATGTTGCGATTTTTGTTATGCTACAATATCAGATAATAAATATTGCAACATTTTGTTTAAAATGTGCATTGGCTTCGTTTATCATTGGTTGTGGGGTTTTTTTTACATTTTTTTGTTATGCTACAATATTAGAGGGGGAGAAAGATGACACCTCCGTGCCGGTCTCTTCCCTAAGTACCAACTTTGTTAGGAAACTAAGTCATCAAGGATTGCAGGCTGACATCCACATACAGAGGCAACTCTAATTATGTCTAACCATCAAACAAAAAACTGCTCGACATCCTCGGACGGCGCGATCCTCCCAGGAGCTTACCATAGCTATGTGGAATGTACATGGTCTGAGTGCAACATGAAAGAGGCAAATATTAGGTGATGACTGTGAACACTACAACATCGATTTCACATGCATTCAAGAGGCTAAAGTAGCTAAACACTCATGGAGCAAAAACAGTCCACATACCGGGTTTTAGGCTTCGTAATCGGACCAAGTGTCTTGGAACATGTCATTAGTTTTGGATACCTCTGTGATAGCATTGCATTCATCGACCTGGCAACACCTACGCGAAAACACACCACCACTAAGTGTCACATTGTCAACGCATATGCCAAATTACCGAAAAATCCAAAGAGAATCCAGCGATATTAGCTTCCTTCTATGCAGAACAGGGTTCCCCTATTACATTCCCAGCTAGATGTTAACTGTTCATGGGTGGTGATTTCAACTCCAAGCTGGGTAAACTCGGAATTGCGGACAAAAGTTCAGGACTTGGAACAGCAATGGAGATGCACTGGTGGCATTCCTCAGTCCCAATGACCTATTCGCCACAAATACGGCTTTCAAACACCCATGCCGTCACCGGACAACATGGACCGGACACATTGTTGATCGCAAAGCCCCAAAAGGTTCTAAGGTTACAACAGCTGTCTTCAACCAAATATACTTCATACTATGCAAGGCAGACGTTGTATGGGCTCAACGCATGCTTGTGTCGGTAGTCATGTCCAAACGCTGGGATTTCCACAAAATGGGCATTGACATGCCACGAGCCTTCGACACAATTAAAAGCTCAAAGATCCGAGATGAAGATGAGCTACGACTAGTGAGACTACTCCTTGCAGAAACCAAGCTGAGAGTACGAGTCAAGTCAGAGAAATCTGTAGAGTTTGAGACATCAAACAGCTCCCCACAGGGTCTATCTTCGGTGCTTTTCACCTGTTACCTTGTAAAACAGCTCCCCACAGGGTCTATCTTCGATGCTTTTCACCTGTTACCTTGCTGTTGCATTGAAATCCATGCGGGAAGGTTCCACAAGACACCCCCCCCCCCCAGTGTCAATACTGGATATGCCGCTAGAGATGGAATATGCCGACGATATGGACTTCATATACGAGAATAAGAAACAAGAAACCCCTTGACGAGCTTCTCCCAATAGTGGCAAGCAAACTCAAAATTGAGAATCTCTATGAATGAATCCAAAACAGAGTTCACCCACATATACCTATCTACAAAGCATGAAACTAAAGAAAATGACGATAAACATCGTGGCGGCGAACCATGACAGAAAAGTAAAGTCCTCGGCTAACTGCTTTGCAGTACTGCTGACATTGCTTCACGTTGCGTCATGGGGTACATAGATTTCCAGTCCTTCTGGAAGCCATGGATTCGTAGATCTAAGTTGCCCTTGATAAAAATTTGCGTGTGTACAATGCAACCTGCGTATACTTAATGCTGTATAACTGTAGCAGCTGGGCAACTCCAAAGGCAGCTCTAGACAAACTCGATGCCTGCCACCGCAAACACCTACGCACCATCACTGGACATCGATGGCCAGACAGTATAATATCCAATGATGCACTATGCAAGAGGTGTAATCCGCCGCGGCTGTGTGTAAAACTCACCCAGCAAAGATGGTCCATGTTTAGCCATGTGCTAAGGATGCCGGAAGAGACAGAGAGCCTTGGAATTCGTCCTAATCGGAGCAAGCAAATACAAAGCCAGGAGAGGACGTCATTGCATAAAGCTGCGGATATTGCGCAAATTACGCCACTGGTTGTAGTTAAGCACACAACTAGTAGACACGCTGGTACCGACTGCATTGCTGATATTGAACTGTTAATTTATACCAGCCATAGAATTGGGGCCCCCAAAAATTTAGAATGTAATTATAATGCATGATTAAGAGTTCTAAACTAATAAAGTTTGCTTTAAATGTCCTATAACTTCCAAAAAAGTGCATAATTTTTTTTCATTTTTAAATTGTGGGGCCCTTGCTTGTGGGACCCCGGGGCATTTGCCCCGCTTGCCCCCCCACCCTTAAATACGGCCATGTGTTGCTGTATTGTGTAACCTAGTGTTACTGCGGTCCAACAGTTTTTATAATAAACAAAACAATTTAACATGGGTGGCTAACTTTAGAAAAATACAGTAAAATAGAAGGTCACTCGACCTTGCGGTGCTTATAGGCACGGACAATGAGGATACTATATACATAATAATAATACACTATAAAAATGCCGTCTCAAATGACCGGGAGGTACTTAATTAGTCATCAGTACCTGTTACATAGAAGTAAGCCAATACTAATATAATAAGACAGAGTACCTATTAGTCATCGATACAGAAGAAGTCTCATATTCGGGATAGTTGACTAGTAGATAGTCACGTTCACATGAAAAGTTATTAATTTATCTGAATGGTCTAAAAAGTTCAGTACTGGTGCGGAAGTTGGAAAATGCCCTACAGATCTTGACGGGCTATGGGAAATTGTTGGTTAAAGCGGATGCATTCTGGCGGTCCACAAGACGAGATGCATCGAATAGCTCACACGATGCATCAAGCACTGTTCTCATAACTTAGGTCGAAATGTAAAAAATCCTAACACATGATGTGCGAATTAATTTCCACCACTTATCGCGTGGCATGGCAGATCTGGCGAGTCATCACCGAGTACATCACTCGCCCCACATACTGAATGATGAGCTACATCGGGGCCAAAAGGCCCATCTGCTCGAAAGGTTCCTTTGCGGAAGTAGTGGCTTGGGCTACCTGACTTTACTTTGTTTATTACCCCCGGGTGATATCATCCCAGAAGCTTACAAAAACTGCGGTTGCAGATGTAATGGCTTGTACCCCAGAGACAACAAGTCTGAAAACTGAAAGGATCTGCAGCAGACGTTGGATATCTGCATTACGGAATGCAGTCACTTGCGCTCGTCCTCTCATACCAGTCACCTCACCACCACCTCTCGAAACTGATTTTGCGACCCCTTATATACTGCTTGTGACGTCACAGATGGAATGTCACAGCCAATCAGCGAGCGCGTTTCAGAGGGAGGGAAGCGGTTCAAGTGACGCGCTATAGTACCCATGTATTGGAAGCATGAGTAACAACTCGGTACTGTTTGAGATGCTTTTTCTGCCCAACGCTAACGCACGTTGTCCAGCATGCGCGCTATGCGATCTTATGGACTTTGTCACTTTACGATCTTCTTGTAATTGGCTCTACGCACGCATATCATCATACCAAGGGGGCGTGCTCAGAACGTACCTGGCCCAGCCGGCCCGTACCCAGCCTGGCTGGGATGGTTCATACCTGATCGGTCGATCTGCACTACAGCTGTATGCCATTGTATGGCGGAGAAAGATGATATTGCCACGCCGTTGTTGAGAAACTAAGTTCATCAAGGATTGCAGGCTGTCATCCGCATACAGAAGCAACTCTGATTATGCATAACCTTCTTTAAACTAGAAACTGTGATCGACATCCTCAGATGATATGATCTTCCAAGTAGCTTATCATAGCTACGTGGAATGTACATGGTATGACTGCAACATCAGAGGCAAACCGTAGGTGCAGATTCTGAACTGTATAACATCGATATTACATGCATTCAAGAGAATAAAGTAACTACACACTCAGAGCAGCAACTTCAGGCAGGCTATAATCTTATACGCAAAAACAGGCCGCATACCAGGGTTTAAGCTTCATAATCGGACTACGGATCTTGGACCATGTCATTAGTTTTGGGTAGGTCAGTGATCTCGTTGTATTTATCGACCTGGCTATACAAATGCCAACGTGCACCACCACTAAGTGTCGCATAGTCAACGCATATGACCCACCTACGAAAAAGCCAAAGAGAATACAGAAATATTATATTCCTTCTATGCAGAACTGATCCCCGCCAGTTTAATCCCACCCAGATGGCAACTGTTCGTGTATGAAGATTTGAACTCCAAGCTAGGTAAACTCGACAATGTGGACAAAAATTCAGGACTTGCTTTGCTACAAAAACGACGTTCAAACGCCTATGCCGTGATGGACAACATGGACAGGACACATTGGGCTATACGGCTACAACAACAGTCTTCAACCAAATAGATTTCATGCTATGCAAAACAGAAGCAAATTCTCTGCTTCGGGATGCTCATTTCTATGGAGGTGTAAATCTAAATTCTGACCATAAGCCAGGCGTTACATGCATTCAGATGAACCATATCCACCTAATATATAAACGTCATACCAGGCAAGAGGGCAAAGTCACCTACAACCTACCCAAACTCATCAGTGACACTGACATTCAAATGTCCCGCTGGGAAAGCTAATATCGACGTCAACTCCAATCCAAACGAAGCACTAACCAAGATACTGAATTGTATGGAATCATCAACTACCAGCACCATAGGAGTTCTCAAAACTACAGAAATAGGTATACTGATGGGACTGTAGTAGTAAGACTACCAGTAGAGCAAAATGTTTTACGGCTGCACATCCATCCAAGTGGCCAATGAAAATACCGCACCAAACTACAGAAGGAATGTAATAACATTCTACGTCACATTAGCGAAAGCTTAAAAGATCTTGTTATTCAACAAGCAGATGAAATCTTTGCCACAGTTAAGTGTCACAAAATGTTTCGGGCAGCCCCAGTCCTGAGAGATACTGAGTACACACCATCACTCACTGTACAGAACTCTGAAGGACACTTTATCTGGACATACCAGGTCACAGCCGAGGCAATTCGAGAATGGTTCAATGAACAGTTCTTTGACCACGATGATGAGCCCTTGCACCCGTTCTCAGGAGACACCAGGCCATTCCTAACACCAATTAAAAGGGCAGAAGTTGAGGAGGTACTGAAAGCCCTGAAAAAATGGGCGTTCTTCCGAGCCTGGTGGCATGAGCAATGAACTATTCGAATACGCAGGTAACATTGTCTCAAAACCTTCATGCATCTAATCAATTCAGCTTTTGTGCACCACCTTCCCATTGATGCTGTAGGCCAGGCACCCTTATCGCGGTACCCAAGCCAAAGAAGCCACCTTGCTCTCAACCTCAGCCAAGAGCAATGACTTCAGCGGATCATGTCAAAGTGGCCTGAAACGTGGACGCAGGTGCGCAGACATTGTATGAGCTCAACGCATTCTTGTGTCGGTAGTCATGTCCAAGTACTGGGGTTTCCACAAAAGCGGCATTAACATTTCATGAACCTTCGACACAATTAAATATTTAAATATCCTAGATGTACTATGCCACGCCAGTTGCAATGAGGGTGAGCTACTGCATTGAAATCCGTGCGGGAAAATTCCAGGAGACTAATCGCCCCCCCCCCCCCCAGTGTCCATAATTGGCATGTCGCTAGACATGGAATATGCCAACGACGTGCACTTTATAAACGAAGAAATCTCTTGACGAACTTCTTCCAATAACTGCAAGAAAACTATTGCGAATGGATTCAAAACAAGAGTTCAACAGAGTTCACCCACATAAACCTATCTACAAAGCATGAAGCTAAAGAAAATGACGATCCACTGCGTGGCGACGAACCATGGAGGAAAAGTAAAATCGTTGGCTCACATCTGCTGACATTGCGGCATGCTGTGGCATGGGGAACATCGGTTTCCTAGATCAATAATGTCCTTGACAAAAAGACTATGTTTATACAATGCAACCTGCGTATACTTGATGTTGTATAACTGTAACAGCTGGGCAACTCCAAAGGCAGATCTATACAAACTTGATGTCTGCCACCACAAACACCTACGCACCACCACATGACACTGATGGCCAGATAGCATAATTTCCAGTGATGCCCTATACAAGATGTATAATACATCACCACTGTCCATTCAAGTTGGCCAGCAAAGACGGTCCATGTTTGGCCATGTGCTAAGGATGTCAGGGGCCAGCCCAGAGAGCCTTGGAATGCGCCCTACTGGTGCCAGCAAATACAAAGCCAGTAGAGGACGTCATTGCATAAATCTGTTGACCATACTACAAGGTGACCTCAAGAAAGCAGGACTCTGTACAGTCAAATCAAGAATGGACCTGGGGAAGCTAAAGATTTTGGCTGAGGACAAGGCACAGTGGGGGAAACCTAAGAAGGTTACAGCCGTAGAATAGTTCTACTACTACAGCCACAGACTACAGTAATCATCCATTCAATGCTTGATGATGTCACCATTACCGCAGTTCCCATTCCTATAGATTTACAGTAAATCTGTTTAGTTGACGTATTCATTTATTTCTTTGAATCGTGTGGGGTATACCAGTTCTCTACTGGAGTGCTAGCTAGATAATTGGCAAAGAGCTGGGAGGCATCTTGATGCATGGGATCCAGTTACCTTCATATTCGATCAGTCGGATTTAGGCCCACTCCTGCCGAATTATTTACTCTACTCTTCACATGATTCGTTTCGCTGTTTTAGGACTGGTTGGTACCGAGATTAGATGATAGTATTAGTTATTCAGTTAAGTCCCTTCCATACATATATCTCGGCAGCTCTCAATCCTAACCCATTAGGATTGAGAGCTGCTAAAATTTATATTTACTTAAATTAAATCTCTGATCTTCTGCAAACTACACTTTTCACGGGATTGAACCCGGGATTTAATTAATATTTTGGAAACAATTTGACTGGAAGTTGATTTTGTGTCTTTCAGTCAAATTGGTCTCAAAACATTTAGGATGTGCATAGGTATTGTCCATTGAAATTATTGTCTTGTGTCTTGCAACAGTCAGACAGTAAATAGATAGATGGCAATATAACAGCTGACAATGTTGGAGAAAGAGGAAGCGGAGGGAGGAAGAGGGAGGGGGAGAGGGAGGAGAGAGAGCGATAGAGAGGGATAGGGGAGAGAGATTGTGTGAGAGAACGGGTAGGTTAGGTATCTTTGGCGAGATACCACTCAGACGGTGCAGTATCGTCACATATAATAGGGTACGTCATAAATTAGCAGCGACTAGCCGTCCCTAAATATCATTACGAAACGTCAGCTTCTACTCGCTGTGCCAAGTACAAAAACAGAAATTAAGTAATACCATCAGGATACAACGCCAGACCAGTTACACCAATAGCTGGGGCGAGAAGGCGGAGTTTCGTATAGGCGGGGTTACTCGACCGGCTCCACAGGAATGTGATTGTTCCACTGGCACTAGAGGTCGGTCTCTGTACACCGCGGTCGACCACAGTCTCCCTCCCGATTCCCCGAGGCCAGCTAGCCAGCATCATTGGGTCGACGTAGATGACGTCGAGTCCGAACAGGACATACAAACTACGGGAAACCGAGGCGCTGGAGCTACAAGATGTGACAATCTATAACAACCGCAGACCGCTTACCGCTGATTACAGATTTTAAGCCTAATCCTGCCCTGCATATATTTTATTTGATATTTCTTTATATATTTCCATTGCGATTCTATGCTTTTATGACATTGTTCCTATACATGTTTTACCATTTCAACACAAATATCTAGGCCTACTCCGTACATGATGAGAATTTAGGTGTACTAGAATAATACACACGGGGTGCACTTACACTCCATTTGAAAAATTTGTCATTTCGGATTTGCCAGCCATATAATATTTTGCAATGAATTAAATTGTCTTTTTCTTCTATTTTACTACAGATTGTGAACAACGTATATGTGCTCTGAATAAAACTTATCCTAAATGGCAGCAAACCAGGCTAAGTACACACTGGCGGAAACTCTTAGACTACTTACTGAAGACAGTGATGGACCCTCTGACTTTTCTGCAAAAGAAAGCGACAGTAATAATGTTTATATGCCTAGCATTGAGTCTCTATCTGATGAGGAAGATCATTTATCTGAACTTTCTAGTGATGTGCCTATTCCACTAGATTCCGACTCATGACATGCTGACAGACATGTTCCCAGAGACTGGCAACTAGATTAACAAAGGCAGATTCTGGTAGAACATGACCGACAAGCAGATGCTGTTGAATTGGTTCAACAATCAATCGCTCAACCCAGCCGTCGTGGCAGAGCTCTAGGTCGCCGGGGCCGTGGACAACCGCGTGGCCGTGGCCGTGGTAGAGGACTAAATTACATTCCAGAACACGCAACTGTAACTCAAACCCGAGACGAAGCTCTACATAACAGGGTGGTAAATATGATTGAAAAAACCCGGAAAAGTTTGTCGACACACGTTCCACCTCAGCATAAAGACGGCTTCATGATATAATTCGTCAACAGCCTGACACCACAGCAGAAGGGCGCAAGGAAACAATTCCTGAAGTGTTTGGGCTATACCTCACAAATCATATTGTGTCCATTGTCATATGTGAAACCAACAGAGAGGGTAAACGTATGTACAAGAATGGAACGACGCCCATCCTGACCGGCAGAAAACATGGAAGCTTATAACTAGAGTTGAAATGCTTACATTCCTTGGACTTCTAATGTTATTTGGCGTTTATCACGGAAACCACAAACCACTTGAAGAGTTATGGTCTTCTAAAACTAACAGACTCATCTTTCTTGCTACTATGAGTCTGAAACGATTTCAGTGCATCTTGCATTTTCTCTGGTTTGATAATAAAAACACACGAGCAGAGAAAAGAGCAACAGACAAGCTTGCGCCAATACGTGATGTTTGGGACATGTTTATCATACAACTATGCACGGTTTATGTACCCGGTGCGGAAATAACAGTAGATGAACAGTTGGTGCCATTCCATGGGTGCTGTCCATTTCGACAGTATATACCCAGCAAACCAGCGAAGTATGGTATTAAGATATGGTGGGCTTGTGATGCCAGTACATCCTATCCATTGAATGGCGACATGTACTTAGGCCGACATCCAGGACAACAGCGAGAACAAAATCAAGGTGCTAATGTTGTGAAATCATTAGTCGGTCCGTGGTGCAAGAGTGGTAGGAATGTTGTAGGTGATAATCTTTTTACTAGTGTGCCTCTTGTTGATGAACTCTTGGGAGAGGGACTGCCATATGTAGGAGCTGTGCGAAAGAATAAGTCAGATCTCCCGCCAGCTATAATGGCTGGAAATAGAGATGAGCATTCAGCTGTGTTTGGTTTCAGTGACCAACTCACTCTTGCATCATATGTCCCCAGGAAAGGCGAGGCTGTTATTCTGTTGTCGTCTGTGCATCACGATATTGCAGTTGTTGGTGACTTGCAAAAACCTGAAATGATCATTCATTATAATAAGATCAAGAGTGGTGTTGATAATATGGATCATCTTGCAAGTGTTCTAACATGTTGTCGCAAAATCAACAGATGGCCAGTTGTTATCTTTTTCGACATTATAGACGTTGCCGGCATAGCTGCTCTTATTGTTTCGCTTTGCAATAACCCTACCTGGCACAGAGAGGCACCAAGGCGCAGACGACACAAGGTTTTTTTGTGGTTTTTTTTTTTAATAGAATTAGGACATGAACTTGTATCAGGCTTTATTCAGGAAAGGGTCTGAGCATCCAGCACCTTACGTAAGCCATGCATGAAGGCTTTGCGGCAGTTGTGATTTCTTCCAAATGTGCAGATTGCCATACAGAACAACTTAACGGCCAAACAGGGAAGATGCCATATCTGCCCACGAATTGTTGATAACAAAATTCGAAACGCTGTGACGTGTGTCACGATTTCGTTTGCGCTGACCATAGTACCAGTACCCTACTCTATGAGAACTGTGTTTAATTCAAATGCCTAGTAAAACACAGATTCGTGAACTTATGACTAATTAAAACCCCAAAAGCACTATTAGCATGACTCTTGATTTAATTATTATGATTCCAGTGTTGGTATCCCTAGCAAACTGTGATTAAGTTTACTTTCTTTGGGGTGCAGGCCAAAACCAATTATAATATGTATCTAAGGCAATACATCTGGTAATTATACTAAAGGGAACTACGTAAATATATTTGCAAATAATCTAGTTACAAGTCTGTGTTTTCGAATTAATGGTTATATGTCTGTTGTAATAGACAGTAATTGATGTGTTTCCTGTGGGTGCAAGCACACACCAGAAATATGTACTTAAATGAGTTTTTGACATTTATATACAAGTAAACATTAAATCTTACTGTGTTATATACATGCGTAATTTGATTTTATTATACAGACAATACTAGATTGCATGTTTATTGTTAGAGTTAGGTAACTTTGTATGGGACAGTTAATCACAATTTACTAGCATATGGGGTGTAAATACACCCCAGACCTAATTATCACAAACATATATTTTAGAGATATAGGATACATCCACTGATAATAAATATTGACTGGCAGTCAAATTCTATGTCTATAAACAATACAATGCCCATATATTGTAGAAATGCATGAAAGTATCAGCAAAATGGCTGAATTTTTAATTTTTTGTCGATAAAATATTTCGTTTGTTTGTAACCATGGAAACAATATGAAAGTGTTTACTAGAAGAATCTGTTGTGTAATTCCCACACCATAGCCAAGAAAAATAAATGCATATTAATTATATTAACATTTCTTTTTATATGTGGTGGTTATTCTTGTTTTAGAATCATGGGTGTGTGTACAGGTCTGAATTAGTTGCTTTTACGGTAGGACAGGATGAAGGTTAAGAGAAACTGACTTAGCTTGAACACGTCTTGAGCACACTCTAGTTTCTAGACAAGCAACAAATCAGAGCAAAATATATACGGGCAGGGACGGAATTTGTGAATGAAAATTGGTATACAGGAGCAATGCACCTAGACCGAAGATATCAACAGGGGATATGGGGGCACGTTGAGCCAAAAAAATTGTATTGCAATATAACTCCCACTTTAATACAATACATCAATTTATTTTATGCTCACAGCAATGGCTATATATGTAGTCTGTGAAATTACTCAGGAAGAATTCTCCCCTTCCTCCAAAATAAAAAGTTGCTGGTGGATTTGTGGTTGAGTGTTGTGTATCACAATGTGCCCCGAGACCGGGGCACTTTGTGACAGAACCTGGGCCACATTGTGACATACTACAAATAACTGTTTAAAGGCTTGTCGACAAAGACTTCTATTATAAGCAATATACATCTAAATGATTGAATCATTAGGGAAATATTTCTGTGTGGGATTGCAGGACCATAGGCAATGTTCCATAGGACAGATCGCGAAACGGAGCTGTACGAAGTGTCAGAAAACATCAAATCAATCTTCATTAAAGCATATCAAACGAATATAACAAGAAACAACTAACTAAGGAACACACGTAACATCGACGATGACCAGTCAATGTGGTGGTCAGTAAAATATCAATCTGAATCACAACCTGAATCACAGTTGTCACATACAAAATGTCTACTGTCATGAGATGTACACGGGCAGCGATTACCTTCTCTATTGCTGTTTTCTCTGGTGTGTCTGTGAGGGCACGTGTGCGCATCTTTCGTTCAGTATTTGGTCTTTTACGTGCAGCTGCCTTTGGATAAGGAAGGATCTCTTCTGGCGTTCGCAAAACTGCTGGCGTATTAGGACTCCCAACTGGTATATGGTGTTGCTCCAACTAACTGGCCTTGCTTGTGGATGGATCCGGACATGGCATTGTGGATTCTAGGTTAGATGGTGAAGTTGGAACTGGAGTGCCTTGGTCAGTTGCTTCATTTGCTGTGCTAGTTGATGGACTAGACCCAGATATAAGCAATGCTGATTCTGGAATGGACGGAACAATGCCAGATGACTCACTCGCTTTACTTGTTGAGGCGTAGTCAGTCAGTATAGTTGGTATTGGAGTAGTAGTATTGGTTGCGTGATGATTCACTGGAACACTTGATTCTGCTGTTAGTGATGTGAAAGGAAGGTGGGCAGACATTTGCTTATCCCTGATTGCGGGTTCTGAGGTTGTATCGTCATGTGCATCAGGATTGGGTCGATCTGTTACATACTCTGAGAGAAATTCATCTTCTCCAAACACGTACATCACGATTAAACGGCATGATGCCAGTAGCAGAAAACCCTGACTGGATATTCTTAGGTGTAAATGCCAACGGATATGCTACCACTACTACCCCAGCAATGTCATAGATCGTCATTGGAATGCCAGGGTTGTTAACCATCCAGGCATCACATGCTGCATTGTGGTAGCGTTTGAATAGGCAATACACTGAACGATCTAACGGCTGTAGTTTATGACTGCAATGTGGTGGGAAGATAAGTAATGTAATGCCATTGTTCTTTGCTAGCTCCAATACGCCTATCGAAATGTGACTCTCATGATTATCTAGCACAATAATGACAGGTTTCTCCTTAGAACAGTTTGAGTGCTTTATGAAATGTTCCATCCATGTCAGAAAGTTATCAACAGTCATCCACCCACTAGTATGAGCTGCTCCGATTGTTCCTGGCGGTGCTCCCTTCAGCATGTGATCTTTCAAATGCACGCGTGGAAAGATCATTAATGGTGGAATAGAGTTTCCAGGCGCATTTACCACACAACACAGAGTTACTAAAGTACCACGCTCTGCAGAAGTCAGTCTGCCAACTGGTTTCACACCTTTTAAAACAATGACCGTAACAGGCTTTTGAACAGTGGTCACTCCAGTTTCATCTGCATGTAGGCCCCTAGTAGTAGTAGTAGTAGTAGTAGTAGTAGTAGTAGTAGTAGTAGTAGTAGTAGTAGTAGTAGTAGTAGTAGTAGTAGTAGTAGTAGTAGTAGTAGTAGTAGTAGTAGTAGTAGTAGTAGTAGTAGTAGAAGTAGTAGTCGAAGTGAACGCACGCGTTTATTTAGCTCTGCAATTGCTGCCCGAATTTGCTAGTTTCTAGCGCGATTTTGTAGATAAATTTTATACATATATTTCGTATTAGTATTTACTTTCAAACTTTATGTTTAATTTGTAAATTCTTGTCTTGGTTGGAGCGCATTTTGTGTCTCCATTTTCTAAAGGCATTCCTCTTAGCTGGCGGTTTCCGCCATTTAATAGGGCTCCTCTTACTGTGGTCAATGCAATACATTTCTCCCCGCACCAGTCTGCTATTTCTATAGTTCGTAGGCTAGCGCATTATATTTGGTAAGATCGCTTGAGTGAGTGGATTTAATTCCTTTGTCATTTGTAAGCACAAGTCTAGTTCTTTAATTATATAGATCCTTATAGTCAGTTGGCTGTCCCCGGTCAACTCGAACAGACTAACAAATATATGACTGTACTATCTATTCATATATTTGTTAGTATACTTTAATCGGCTAGGTGTTAGTGAACCACTTAGAAAGTGGTTCAAACTAACAAACATACGACTGTACTCTCTATTCGTATATTTGTTGGTAGACGTCAGGGTTTCAAAAGGGGACACTATTTATTTAGTGTTTAGCTCTTTCCCTGACGTCCTGGTGTTATATAAGTATATATTTATATTATATATTGTAGTAGTATGGGGTTGCTCCTTTTATAAACCACCATGGCAACCTATAAGCGTACCCTAAGCCTTAAAATAACAACTAAGGGGTGGGGTGTCACGGCTACCGACGTGTATCATGGGTTAAAGGACGTCGTTGGCGCGGGACCTGCTACTTTGCAGGGGCTTATCAATGTTACTAAAACTGTATGGAATGTAACAGTGTCAAATGAGGGGGTCAAGGAAAAGCTTCTGGAAGATGTTCTTATTGTAAAAGGTGAAGTTTGTAACGTAGAGGAAATCGAGTCAGATAGGTTGCTAGTGAAGATGAAAGTTCCACTAGAAATTCCAGATGACAGAATCATGAGTGAACTCAAGAAGTATGGCAAAGTGCAAAAGATTGAACGGGAAACGTATCCCTTTGACAGAATGCTAGAAAACGGTGTAAGACATATCTGGTTTGATAAAGTGGATAGCCCTTTACCAAGCAGATTGACGCTTGATGACAGCTTTGTCCTGCCATTATGGTATAGAGGGCAAATTAAAGAATGCCGGATCTGCCTAAATACTGACCATTTGGCAACAGATTGTCCCAATCGAAACAAATGTTTACTCTGTGGTTCAGTTGACCATTTTAAATGGCGCTGTCCAAAAAATCAAAACAAGCCCTCAGTATCAGGAGATAATCACCCATTAAAGGATGCAACTGAGTCAAATGCTTCTGAAGCAACCGCTACGGAAGCTGTTGTTGTGGTTCATGCCACTGTAAATGACACAAACAAATCATCAAATCATGTTAAAGTAACTACAGTTGATGAAATTCATGTATTAGAGGAGGGTATAACCTTAAGTCAAGAAAATAATCAAAATGCAGTGGAGCCAAACGTTGCTGTAAAAGACACGCAGGAAAATGATGATCTTACAGAAGAGCCAGTTTACAATTCCTTAGAAGATGAATTAAAATTAGGATAGGATAAGTTTAGGACTCAGAAGACAGAAAGTTCAGTCGATTTTCCGCTAAGCCCACTTGATTTAAGTCAGCTTGAAAATATGGTAAATGATGCTCCTACCAAATGTTACTTAAGTAGCAATAAGCGTCACAAAGAAGACAATAGCTCGGAATCTGAGATTGAAGTAAGTGATATGGATGATGATACAATGTCAGTTGCAGAATCAGATGTGTCCATTCAAACACAGAGTTCCCAGATGAAAGATGAAATGGTAATGTACCGATCAGAAGCGGGTGAAGTGTTAGTGCCATATGTATCGGCGAGAGGCGTGAAATATCGTATACTGCGCCATGATTCTGATATTTCCAAATATGAATATTTGTCTGTGGTAGAACTAGGAAATATTGAATTCGCCGGAAAATTAGGTAAGTGGTCTAAGAAACGAGCTAAAAACACAAATCAAGTTAATCTAATGATGGCGGTTGTAAACATCAATTTACAAATTATGATTATCTGCACCATCAATTGCAGAGGATTAAATACCGAATTCAAGCAGTGCCACTTGCTTGAAGAATTAGCAAATGAGAGAGTTGATATTGTTTTTCTACAAGAGACCAAAATTCAAAAAAATGAAGTATATGAATCTCTCAAAGATATTTCAAAAGGGCAGATTTTTATTTCTTTATCACAAGATAATAGTGCGGGAGTGGCCATTCTTATCCTGCCCCGCTGTCTCAACTATGTTGACGTTATATCGTCGTCATCAGATACAAATGGACGATGGATTTGTGTATCAATTGATGTACTAAACACAAGTTTAAATTTGATGTGCGTTTATGCACCTACCTCTCATCAATTGCGCCGTGAATTTCTAAATGATGTTTCCACAATAATTCAAGACAGAGCGCCTGAAAACCTAATTATGGGCGGTGACTTTAATTGCATATTAGATGAGGCTAAAGACAGAAACTCTAGGTCTAATTTTAATGACACATCGCATAATATTTTGAAACACATTTGTGAAAATAAAAGCTTGTTAGACACTTATCGGATTGAAAATCCAGAAGGCCAGGATTTTACTTGGTTTTCAACCGATGGAAGGTTAGCTTCAAGGTTAGACAGGATCTATTTAGAACGTTCATTGAAAGGTTACATGTGTAAAACTAACATAAAACCAGTAACTTTCTCTGATCACAATATGTTTTCCATCACATTAGACAATGCTGACTGGGTCAAACGAGGAGATGGATTTTGGAAACTTAATGTAGCATTGCTACGAGATAGTTGCTATCGCAGATGTGTGGAAAGTTGTTGGAGGCATTGGGATGAAAGAAGAGGTTCGTATGAATGTATAACAGACTTGTGGGAAGATGCTAAATCAGACCTGAAATATATTTCAAGGCAGTATTCCATTAGGAAAGCACGTGAAATACGAAAGCGTAAAAAGGCGCTTCAGAGGTCGTTGTGTAAAATTAATAAGAAAATTAATGATGGGGAATATAATTATTACGAACTATTAGTTAAATTAAAAGGTAGACTAAATGAAATAGAGCAATATCAGTTTGATGGCGCCAAAATAAGGTCAAGAGCACAAATGCACACCGAGGGCGAAAAGCCTACACGTTACTTTTGTCACTTGGAAAAAGCAAGAGGTATAGAGAAATTAATGCGCTCACTGAAGACTAATGATGGAGTATCAGTGTGCTCAAATGCAGAAATGATGGAAACAGTATCCGAATTTTACAAATCATTGTATAAATCTGAGGGAAGTGATGAAACTGCAACTAGAGATGTTTTAGCTAATATAACGAAAAGACTTCCAGATTCATGTCGCGAAAGCTGTGACCAATCAATAACAATTGATGATTTGACAAAATCCCTCAAAGGTATGAAGTTAGAAAGGTCTCCTGGATGCGACGGACTTCCAGTTGAATTTTATCAAACATTCTGGCACATATTTGGGCCAGTATTAGAAGAAATAGCAACCAGTATTTTTAAGCAAGGGCATCTCCCTACATCGATGGCCCAAGCATATGTTCGGCTTATATACAAGAGGGGTGACAGAAATAAAATACAGAATTATAGACCAATCTCTCTACTCTGTGTAGATTATAAGATTATTACTCGGGCACTAACATTAAAACCTGGCGCAGTCCTAGGCGAAGTCATTCATGATGATCAAACCTGCTCTGTGCCAGGAAGATCAATATTAAACAACACTTTGCTTATACGGTACCTTATTCAATTAGTTGAAAAGGATTGTATTCCAGCAGCAATAATAGCACTTGATAACGAGAAGGCGTTTGACAGACTAGAATGAGATTTCTTGTTTATGTCTTTAGACCATATTGGCTTTGGTTCAAGATTTATTAAATGGGTCAATATTTTATATACTGATATAACAAGTTGCTATTTAGTAAACAATCAGCTATCCAAACCTGTAGTGTTGGAACGAGGTGTCAGCCAGGGTTGCTCACAGTCCCCGCTTCTATTCGTCATAGCTATGGAATCGTTGGGGGCCACATTGAGGCAACGCAATGACTTTCAAGGAATATGTATACGTAGCGTAGAAAGGCCACTAAAGGTTTCTCAATATGCAGATGATACGACTGTATTTGCGGGTAAAAATACGGATTTTAGAATTTTAAATGGAGTATTAACAGATTTTCAAAAGGCAGCAGGGCTTAAAGTCAATAAAGATAAATCTAAGGGATTAATTTTGGGCGATTGGAAGGGCAGATCTGATAATGTGATGGATATTAACTGCTCAAATGATGTCATAAAATTTTGGGTATTTACTTTAGTAGAGAACAAAATGTATTACTAAACTGGGAAGAAAGGATATCCAAGCTAAAGTGTGCATTACTAAATTGGAAACGACGTCGCCTAACTGTCTTTGGCAGGATATTTGTCCTTAATAATTTAATTTTATCTGGACTATGGTATACCGCTTCTGTAGTTCATATGCCCAAATCAGTAGAGTCAAAGATCAACACGTTACTTTTGTCCCTCTTATGGGAGGACAAAGCCCATTTAGTATCACAGTCAATCCTCACCAACGAAAAGCATGCCGGAGGCCTGGATTTGGTTAATGTTTCAGCAAAGTGTGCTTCTTTAAAATTGAAATTCTTGAATAAGTTACCTACTTCAAACTCATCTTGGCCAAGTGTTTCAAGGGCACTTCTCCAAAGGTACGTTGACCCATTTCCAGTAGACTGTTTATTTATGTGCAATAAACAGCCACCTAATCATCAAAAGATTCCAAATGTATATAAAGAACAGCTCGAAGCCTTAAAAATATTTACACGATCAATGCCACAACCCAATTGTTGGGAAGATGCCTTATAGCAACGTCTTTGGGGCAACGAGTTGAATCGTGATAATGATGATGTATTATATTTGCCCTCTATGGCCAAAAATGGTATTCAATATTTACACATGACTTGGTAAATCCGAAATCTCGTAAATGGATTGCGATGCAAGATGTAGCATGAATAACATCAATGAGACATATTGATGCTCAGCGCTTATTTGTTAGAATAAAGAATGCAATACCTGCTGTATGGTTCAAATTGCCGAAAGCACGTGGCAACATTGATATGTTGCAACCAACTTTAGTATTTATGTCAGAACATATAAAATACAACATGGCATCTAGAGACTGGTATAGAATTCTAATGCAAAGTCGGAGACAGACTCCTATTGTGGTTAGGCATTGGAACAATTTAGGATGCACGCCAAAGAACTGGAAAAACGCCTGGAAAGCAATACATCTACCTTGTCTACCAGGAAATGCACGGGACCTGGCATGGCGATTACTCCATCGAAGGCTATGGGTCGGCCATCTTACTTATATGTGTAAAATAACAAATACAGACCGGTGCTTATTATGTAATACTGAGGAGGAAACGATAGACCATCTATTTACTCAGTGTCGCATAACTACAGGCTTTTGGGTTTATATCAATATGCTCCTTGCTAAATTTGGAACCAAATATGTGAATTTAGTGCCTGAAACAATTTTGTTCAAAGATTGCTCAACTATCGGACGAATCATTAATAGCAAGGAGAAAGAATTGTTAATAACCCTGTTATCTGTAGGAGTGTGGGCCATCTGGAAGCATCGGTGTTCAGAGGCCAGAGATCAAAACCGGCAAC
Source organism: Chaetoderma sp. LZ-2023a (assembly GCA_034401795.1). Taxonomy (NCBI): domain Eukaryota; kingdom Metazoa; phylum Mollusca; class Caudofoveata; order Chaetodermatida; family Chaetodermatidae; genus Chaetoderma; species Chaetoderma sp. LZ-2023a. The sequence goes on from CM067359.1 coordinate 5,094,160, forward strand.
AACCATCAGAGAGCCATACAAGCTATATTTCGATCATTGTTGATAAACTGCATTCATAGTGAATTTTACAGGCTAGTAGAACATGGGAGAGAAAGTAGATTTAAAGACGTATGGTGCAAAACTGGCCTAGTATCAACTGAATACGGATATCTAAAAATATCAGAAGCGGAGCTTGTATAAGCTAGCACACTCGCTGCTTGCTGTATATTGATAAATGCTATTTTAATTTAATTTAATTGCCTTTATTTTAGAATTTTAATGACTTAGGAGACTCTAATCTTGACGAATATCCTAACCTTGGGATCAGTATATTTAAATATCAAATGAGCAGTATGTCAATATTCTGGAGGTGATCCGATTTTCAAGTTAACAGAGTGTGATATCTTACAATTAGCTTCCTGTTGTAAATATTTACTGTAGGTGTATTTGTTCCAGGGTAATTTGCAAAAACTTACAATAAAGTAAATTTAGAATGTGAACCCAAAGCGCCATCTAAGTAGTCATAGTTTGTATACTTTTGCTTTGTGCATTATATTATATAAAGGCTACTACGTCCGTTGGGCATTTAAGCATTGGCTAACTGGCGTCAATGAGTGACTTTTTGTTACTTATTGACGAGTCACCTCGCCACTTGTTGGCGAGCTGCACTCGCCATTTGGCCCTACTACTATACGGTGTGCTACGTTAAACTAATTATGATCTACTTAGCCTGCCGGTCATGAATCGGCTCAATGGCATCAATGATTAGCAGTAGCTTACTGCTAATTATTGACGAGTCGCTTTACCACTTGTTGGTTAGCTATGCTCGCCATTTGGGCCTACTACTACACGGTGTGCAAATAGCAATGTCTTTGTTGAATTATGTTATGTTATCAGCTCTTTATTAATTATGTTTTTTATGTAGTTATGCCACGGTTGTGGTATATGATAATAGAATATTTTAGCTTGCACTGTTTTGACATGTTAGGTTTGTATTGTTATTCTATTAATAAAGCCTGCTATTTCAACCGATTTTTTATGGACGTTTGCAAGCCTTTTTAAAGTAAAAAAAGTAGTAGTAGTAGTAGTAGTAGTAGTAGTAGTAGTAGTAGTAGTAGTAGTAGTAGTAGTAGTGGTAGTAGGCCCCTAATAGTAGTAGTAGTAGTAGTAGTGGTGGTGGTAGTAGTAGTAGTAGTAGTAGTAGTAGTAGTAGTAGTAGTAGTAGTAGTAGTAGTAGTAGTAGTAGTAGTAGTAGTAGTATGCCCCTAGTAGTAGTAGTAGTAGTAGTAGTAGTAGTAGTAGTAGTAGTAGTAGTAGTAGTAGTTGTTGCTGTTGTTGTTGTTGTTGTTGTTGTTGTTGTTGTATTGCTGTGTACGTTAGATACTTTTGTATTTGTATTTTGTACGGGTACATTGAGCCACATGAACAATGTGCCCCGGTGGCAATGGCTCAATATACCCCAACCTACCCTCCCACATGTTACCGGACGCAATGCCAAAACTGTACAATAAATCGAGGTCAGTATTATGGCTATGTTTAGTGACCAGGATCTATAAATTTAATATACGACTTATGTCTGTTTGTAGCAAATTATTAGTAAAATGTAGATTTGGAAAGATAATGTGAAAATTTTACTTAAACTTACCTAAATTGAAGTTTTCTGCTTCTGTCATCAACGCAGCGTTCCTGATCCAAATTGTCGATGTCATACAATGGAATACCCTCATTAGCTATGCATGACGTCATAATATTGAGATCCCTGTATATTTATCCTTATAAGGGGACTGGATCAATGAACCCGGTGGCTCAACGTGCCCTCATCTCCCCTATACAGATTATCTGTCCAAAATTATTTATATTTAAGACAACTGGCCAGTTTATCATGGCCTTTGAATTATCGCCATTTTATGTGGCTCAGAGAGCAGGTAACTGATCAATCATATGAAGATAACACTTTTGTTTAGATATGTGTGTTCGCTAGGCTAGTCATTTTAGTTAGACTGTCGAGAATGGAACTTTCCAGTTTTAGCTATGTCCGGCACATCTCTAGCTAAGTTCCACCCACACCTCGCTCGTGTTGGGATCGATCCCTGAACTTACTGACTATCGATTTCCAAAAATTATACGTGTAAGTTGTTGAATATTTTGAAACTAATTTGACTGGGTGTTGTTGCTGCCATAATCGCAACAGTGCCCAGTTAAATTAGTTTCACAAAATTCCACATAATGTTTATTAAATAATGAAGATATACAATTCGTACAACGTGTCGGCCTATTAAGCGTTTACACCGGACTAAATCGGGTCATTCATGCTGTAATTGATTATGACATCATCCTACACGCCACGTAGTTGATTATGACGTCACATAATGGGTGGCTGAACAGGAAAGGCCCATCGTCGTCGTCGTTGTTGTTGTTATTGTTTATTTGATACATGCCAGGTAGATCATTTTTCGCATATCTTGACGGAGTGATTTCACGGCGGCACAATAAACAATCGGATTTACCGCACTATTGCTGAAAATTACATAGAACAAAACCAGAGCGAAATTATCCTGTAACATTTGGAAATCGACGATTTTCTGGCTTTGAATAAATATGTACACGTTGCCAGGGAACCAGGCGAGGATGAATAAGCTGATGATAAGCGTGATGTATCTTCCATCTGGAGTCTTATGTTCATGTCCGTCTGATTTCATCTCTACAGGTCGACGACGAACTATGAACCATTTTGTGACGTGGAGGGCAGCGAGGGTCGTAATGGGCAACGTTGTATTGAACACAAGCATGCTGGCGATATATGCAGGGTAATATCCTTGAAAGTCACACACTGTAACAAACACATCTTTCATCAACACCACTGCAGATGTGTATTGGAGGCTATATGAGCAAACATACGCACTCGTTGCAAGCCATAGAATCATACAGGCCTTGACCACAAACATGAAGGTCACGTGGATCTTTGACCAAAATGGGAAGCATAGCTGGCAGAATCTTAATGCCGCGAAGAAGAGCAAATGATAATTGCTACTAATTACTCCGAGTTGATTGACAACTGCATTTGCTGTGCACATGTAACTGGCTAAGGCATTCTCAACAGTCATTGTGGGAAATAAGAATGCTGCGAAAAATGGGCACGAAAAGCAACAGGTCATATCAGCAATCGCCAGACTTGTTACCAAGGTAAATGTTGGAGACTTATACCGACCAGACTTCAGTAAATATATAAGCAAGAAGGCATTGGCGAAAGAACCGAAAGTGAAATAGACAATGGGCAGTTCCTTGTATAAAAACCTCGGCACGTGTTCATTTCGGGCTACATAAACAGGGAATATTGAAATCAGTTGACTGGTGGACGTATTTATCGACGTCAGGTCAGAGATGCTCAATGTTTCTCTAGATAACACCATGATGGTGATCGATATCTTAAATGGCACACTAATACATGAAATGTAGTTTTCAGTGGGCTAGCTGTCACTTTTAAAAAATTTAACATAGGAAAATTAACATGTGGGAAAATGATGACGTCGTATGGTCCTTCGCGGCCTAACACAGAGTGCAATATCTGGCAATGCTGACTTAGTGTGGCCCTGTGCGGCCTAACACCGAGTTCAATATTTGGCGATGCTGACGTAGTATGGCCCTTCGCGGCCTAACAACGAGTGCAATATCTGGCAATGCTGACTTAGTAATGGTCCTTCGCAGCTTAACAACGAGTGTAACAGCTGGCAATACTGACGTAGTGTCGTTCTTCACGACCTAACAAGGATTGCAATATTTGGCAATGCAGACGTAGTGTGGTCCTTTGCGGAAATATAGTTCTCAGTGAGGTATCTCTCACTTTTTGTAATTTTACTTAGGAAAATTAACATGTGGAGAATGATGACGTCGTATGGTCTTTCGCGGCTTAACAGCGAGTACAATATCTGGCAATACCAACGTAGTGTGTTTTTTCTGGACCTAACAATGAGTGCAATATCAGGCAATACAGATGTAGCTAACTTAGCTCTTTAATGGTCAAGACCGCCAAAACGGACTATGTAGTGGTCTTGCGGAATGTCCATTTTTTCATCCAAGAGAATATGATTTTTTTTAAATTTAACACTGGAATGACTGGCCCGGTAACTGAGGCGGCCACTACAGTGGTAAATTTGTGAAAAATAGGCTTCTCTCAAACGGCAAATAGACACTAGCTAAGGAAAGAATGTATGTTCTTGACCATTTTAATGGTCAAGCCGGCCAAAAAAACAGCATCTGTAGTGGTGTTGAGTAATGTCTATTTGCACGACACCAGAAAACTATTTTTGTAAATTTTAGTGTAGAATTTATTATTTTCTTGAAAAATCTTAGCAATTAAAAGGTTAATTGATATAAGTAGAATTTTGAGCGCTTTGAGGCGCCCCTGATAGCGAGCAAACGTTTTCCCAAGGTTGGCCCAACGTTTACCACTACGTTGACCAACGTAGTTTTGCTCATCGGCCCAACATTGGCCCAACGTTGGCAATACGTTAATGGGTCAACGTTGAGCCAATGGGCATAAATCTATTTAAAAAAATGTTTCAAATAGCACACCAGAGAGCATAACGTAACAATTTAAAATTTAATATTTGAATATTATGTTGATTTTATTTGATTTAATGTTAAATTTCAAATGCTGACCCAACGTTGGACCAACATCAGCCCAACGTTGGCAAGCAAATGATACAGCCAACGTTGGGCCAAAGTTGGGCCAACGTTGTAATGGCAACTGCGATCTGCCAACCTGATGCCAATGTTGGCCTAACGTGTACATGTTATCAGGGGTGGGTTGGGGTGGGGGGGGGGCGTGTGGGCGGCTGTTGATACACGAGGGTTAAATGTATAATAATGCATTAGGAGCATCACCATAGATTCACTCATGGATCGTATCGCAGTTAATCAGCCAGATAACAAGAGGTTAAATAGAAAATTGAATCATTTGAAAAAATGCAAAATCTGTTTCAAATTTTCGATATTACACCAGAATGATGGAAAATAGAATTGTTAAAATTGTATACTTTTTAGACTTCCGTGCTGTACCACACCTCAATATAATGAAAGGAAATAAATTTCAGTATATAATGATTTCATTGGGTATAACTTAACAGACTTTTTTAGTTGTGACGTTGAGTTTTTACATCGTTGTGAAAATCAATTTCGAAACGAGAAAAGATTATATTAATATATGTGGAGGTGAAATAAAACATGTTTCCGTTCCTTACATAGAAGTACACAATTTTATTCTCCAAAATTATATAATTTTCATATTCTTTATACAATAACATCTTTAGACTGGTGTATTTTAAGTCCAAGACTCAGCATAAAAGATATACCTGTGAACTTTCTCCGATAGACGATATTAACATTATTTCGTTTAAACAGATTGCAGATTAAGTGTATTTCAAATATATGTTAATCAAATAACGTTTCTTACGTGCTTTTTAAAATTCTGCTGATTATTTCGAAATTACGTAAAATTATAGACACTGCCACTTTGTGGGCAGCATTATATAGACTGGGTGTTCAATTACTTCATTTTCGTTTATTTATACGAATTAATGATCAAAGCAGTTTCTCTTTATTAGATAGCATCATGATAACGCAGGTTACTGGCCCGATATTGGTGCAGTACCGGCCCAGTAACCTGCGTTATTAGGACAGTGTTATGGATATGTAGGTAACGATATATTGAACATCTGTGTCATCTTGTTCAATCAATTTGTCCAGACACTAAGCATATCTCACCACACCGCACTGACATCAATGCATCTTCCTCTTCAATGTTCTTCAATCAGTGGTGTAAAAGAGGAAAACCAGACGATGCCAGTGTGAATGACCGTTGGTAAATGTAAAGATACATGTAGCGTTGATCGTGTAGACCGGGCTATTCAGCTGGGGGTATAAATAGACCATACCAGCCAGGCATGGGGTAATTGTGATTGTCTGTAATTTAATTACATTTTAAGTAACTGATTGTAATTGTGATTGAGTAGCTAAAAAGTAATTGTAATTGAATTGTAATTAATTACATTTGAAAATTTTGTAATTTGTAATTGGTAATTTCAATTACTTTATCAATTACATACAAAAATGGAAGGTCTGTTTGATGCTGACACCATAAATTACTATCTCTTCTTAACTCTTCACAACAAACTCCAATGCATTAGGAAGGTACACAATGTATAACAAATCACATTAGCGCACATACTAAAAATCTTTTTACATTAATATTGCTACCTTCCTGCTCCAGTCAAATTAGTTTCAAAATAATAAACAGAAATATTTGTTAAAAATGTGCATGTGATTTTTTGTATTTATTCTTTGGGCTCAAACGCAAAGGTTTGATAACATTACTCTGACTGGAAGTGCTTGCCGCGTGACACATTTGACTGGAAGCAGTTGCTATCTAAGCCAGCAAGTGCGTCATACAGCAAGCACTTCAAAATAGTAAACAGGATATTCGGGAGAATGTATTTTTTTTCATATTTGCTCTTTCAGTTTCAAATGGTTAAGTAAAATTAATTTGAGTGGAAGCTGTTGCTGCCTTACTGCTCTAGTCAAATTATTTTCCACATTGTAAACACATATTTATTAAGAATGTACATGTGATTTATGGTATTTGTTCTTTGAGCTCAAAGGCGTAATTAACATTAATTTGACTGGAAATATTTGCTGCCTTACTCTGTTTTTACCTTAGGCAGCAACTGCTTCCAGTTAAATTAGTTTCAAAATATTAAACACATATTTATTAAGAATGTACATGTGATTTATGGTATTTGTTCTTTGAGCTCAAAGGCGTAATTAACATTAATTTGACTGGAAATATTTGCTGCCTTACTCTGTTGTTGTCTTAGGCAGCAACTGCTTCCAGTTAAATTAGTTTCAAAATATTAAACACATATTTATTAAGAATGTACATGTGATTTATGGTATTTGTTCTTTGAGCTCAAAGACGTAATTAACATTAATTTGACTGGAAATATTTGCTTCCTTACTCTGTTTTTATCTTAGGCAGCAACTGCTTCCAGTTAAATTAGTTTCAAAATATTAAACACATATTTATTAAGAATGTACATGTGATTTATGGTATTTGTTCTTTGAGCTCAAAGACGTAATTAACATTAATTTAACTGGAAATATTTGCTTCCTTACTCTGTTTTTATCTTAGGCAGCAACTGCTTCCAGTTAAATTAGTTTCAAAATATTAAACACATATTTATTAAGAATGTACATGTGATTTATGGTATTTGTTCTTTGAGCTCAAAGACGTAATTAACATTAATTTAACTGGAAATATTTGCTTCCTTACTCTGTTTTTACCTTAGGCAGCAACTGCTTCCAGTTAAATTAGTTTCAAAATATTAACAGGGTATTTGGTAAAATGTGCTTTTTCATATTTGCTCTTTCACGTTCAAATAGTTAAGAAAGCTACTGAAATTTGAAAATAATTTTACTGGAAAACAGGATATTCGGGAGAACGTATGTGCTTTTTCATATTTGCTCTTTCACGTTCAAATGGTTAAGAAAGCTACAGAAATTTGAAAATAATTTTACTGGAAAACAGGATATTCGGGAGAACGTATGTGCTTTTTCATATTTGCTCTTTCACGTTCAAATGGTTAAGAAAGCTACAGAAATTTGAAAATAATTTTACTGGAAAACAGGATATTCGGGAGAACGTATGTGCTTTTTCATATTTGCTCTTTCACGTTCAAATGGTTAAGAAAGCTACAGAAATTTCAAAATAATTTTACTGGAAAACAGGATATTCGGGAGAACGTATGTGCTTTTTCATATTTGCTCTTTCACGTTCAAATGGTTAAGAAAGCTACAGAAATTTGAAAATAATTTTACTGGAAAACAGGATATTCGGGAGAACGTATGTGCTTTTTCATATTTGCTCTTTCACGTTCAAATGGTTAAGAAAGCTACAGAAATTTGAAAATAATTTTACTGGAAAACAGGATATTCGGGAGAACGTATGTGCTTTTTCATATTTGCTCTTTCACGTTCAAATGGTTAAGAAAGCTACAGAAATTTGAAAATAATTTTACTGGAAAACAGGATATTCGGGAGAACGTATGTGCTTTTTCATATTTGCTCTTTCACGTTCAAATGGTTAAGAAAGCTACAGAAATTTGAAAATAATTTTACTGGAAAACAGGATATTCGGGAGAACGTATGTGCTTTTTCATATTTGCTCTTTCACGTTCAAATAGTTAAGAAAGCTACAGAAATTTGAAAATAATTTTACTGGAAAACAGGATATTCGGGAGAACGTATGTGCTTTTTCATATTTGCTCTTTCACGTTCAAATAGTTAAGAAAGCTACAGAAATTTGAAAATAATTTTACTGGAAAACAGGATATTCGGGAGAACGTATGTGCTTTTTCATATTTGCTCTTTCGCGTTCAAATAGTTAAGAAAGCTACAGAAATTTGAAAATAATTTTACTGGAAAACAGGATATTCGGGAGAACGTATGTGCTTTTTCATATTTGCTCTTTCACGTTCAAATGGTTAAGAAAGCTACAGAAATTTGAAAATAATTTTACTGGAAAACAGGATATTCGGGAGAACGTATGTGCTTTTTCATATTTGCTCTTTCACGTTCAAATGGTTAAGAAAGCTACAGAAATTTGAAAATAATTTTACTGGAAAACAGGATATTCGGGAGAACGTATGTGCTTTTTCATATTTGCTCTTTCACGTTCAAATAGTTAAGAAAGCTACAGAAATTTGAAAATAATTTTACTGGAAAACAGGATATTCGGGAGAACGTATGTGCTTTTTCATATTTGCTCTTTCACGTTCAAATAGTTAAGAAAGCTACAGAAATTTGAAAATAATTTTACTGGAAAACAGGATATTCGGGAGAACGTATGTGCTTTTTCATATTTGCTCTTTCACGTTCAAATAGTTAAGAAAGCTACTGAAATTTGAAAATAATTTTACTGGAAAACAGGATATTCGGGAGAACGTATGTGCTTTTTCATATTTGCTCTTTCACGTTCAAATGGTTAAGAAAGCTACTGAAATTTGAAAATAATTTTACTGGAAAACAGGATATTCGGGAGAACGTATGTGCTTTTTCATATTTGCTCTTTCGCGTTCAAATGGTTAAGAAAGCTACTGAAATTTGAAAATAATTTTACTGGAAAACAGGATATTCGGGAGAACGTATGTGCTTTTTCATATTTGCTCTTTCACGTTCAAATAGTTAAGAAAGCTACAGAAATTTGAAAATAATTTTACTGGAAAACAGGATATTCGGGAGAACGTATGTGCTTTTTCATATTTGCTCTTTCACGTTCAAATAGTTAAGAAAGCTACAGAAATTTGAAAATAATTTTACTGGAAAACAGGATATTCGGGAGAACGTATGTGCTTTTTCATATTTGCTCTTTCACGTTCAAATAGTTAAGAAAGCTACAGAAATTTGAAAATAATTTTACTGGAAAACAGGATATTCGGGAGAACGTATGTGCTTTTTCATATTTGCTCTTTCACGTTCAAATAGTTAAGAAAGCTACTGAAATTTGAAAATAATTTTACTGGAAAACAGGATATTCGGGAGAACGTATGTGCTTTTTCATATTTGCTCTTTCGCGTTCAAATGGTTAAGAAAGCTACTGAAATTTGAAAATAATTTTACTGGAAAACAGGATATTCGGGAGAACGTATGTGCTTTTTCATATTTGCTCTTTCACGTTCAAATAGTTAAGAAAGCTACAGAAATTTGAAAATAATTTTACTGGAAAACAGGATATTCGGGAGAACGTATGTGCTTTTTCATATTTGCCCTTTCACGTTCAAATAGTTAAGAAAGCTACAGAAATTTGAAAATAATTTTACTGGAAAACAGGATATTCGGGAGAACGTATGTGCTTTTTCATATTTGCTCTTTCACGTTCAAATAGTTAAGAAAGCTACAGAAATTTGAAAATAATTTTACTGGAAATATTTGCTGCCTTACTCTGTTGTTGTCTTAGGCAGCAACTGCTTCCAGTTAAATTAGTTTCAAAATATTAAACACATATTTATTAAGAATGTACATGTGATTTATGGTATTTGTTCTTTGAGCTCAAAGACGTAATTAACATTAATTTGACTGGAAATATTTGCTTCCTTACTCTGTTTTTATCTTAGGCAGCAACTGCTTCCAGTTAAATTAGTTTCAAAATATTAAACACATATTTATTAAGAATGTACATGTGATTTATGGTATTTGTTCTTTGAGCTCAAAGACGTAATTAACATTAATTTAACTGGAAATATTTGCTTCCTTACTCTGTTTTTATCTTAGGCAGCAACTGCTTCCAGTTAAATTAGTTTCAAAATATTAAACACATATTTATTAAGAATGTACATGTGATTTATGGTATTTGTTCTTTGAGCTCAAAGACGTAATTAACATTAATTTAACTGGAAATATTTGCTTCCTTACTCTGTTTTTATCTTAGGCAGCAACTGCTTCCAGTTAAATTAGTTTCAAAATATTAACAGGGTATTTGGTAAAATGTGCTTTTTCATATTTGCTCTTTCACGTTCAAATGGTTAAGAAAGCTACTGAAATTTGAAAATAATTTTACTGGAAAACAGGATATTCGGGAGAACGTATGTGCTTTTTCATATTTGCTCTTTCACGTTCAAATGGTTAAGAAAGCTACAGAAATTTGAAAATAATTTTACTGGAAAACAGGATATTCGGGAGAACGTATGTGCTTTTTCATATTTGCTCTTTCACGTTCAAATGGTTAAGAAAGCTACAGAAATTTGAAAATAATTTTACTGGAAAACAGGATATTCGGGAGAACGTATGTGCTTTTTCATATTTGCTCTTTCACGTTCAAATAGTTAAGAAAGCTACAGAAATTTGAAAATAATTTTACTGGAAAACAGGATATTCGGGAGAACGTATGTGCTTTTTCATATTTGCTCTTTCACGTTCAAATAGTTAAGAAAGCTACTGAAATTTGAAAATAATTTTACTGGAAAACAGGATATTCGGGAGAACGTATGTGCTTTTTCATATTTGCTCTTTCGCGTTCAAATGGTTAAGAAAGCTACTGAAATTTGAAAATAATTTTACTGGAAAACAGGATATTCGGGAGAACGTATGTGCTTTTTCATATTTGCTCTTTCACGTTCAAATAGTTAAGAAAGCTACAGAAATTTGAAAATAATTTTACTGGAAAACAGGATATTCGGGAGAACGTATGTGCTTTTTCATATTTGCTCTTTCACGTTCAAATAGTTAAGAAAGCTACAGAAATTTGAAAATAATTTTACTGGAAAACAGGATATTCGGGAGAACGTATGTGCTTTTTCATATTTGCTCTTTCACGTTCAAATAGTTAAGAAAGCTACAGAAATTTGAAAATAATTTTACTGGAAAACAGGATATTCGGGAGAACGTATGTGCTTTTTCATATTTGCTCTTTCGCGTTCAAATGGTTAAGACAGCTACTGAAATTTGAAAATAATTTTACTGGAAAACAGGATATTCGGGAGAACGTATGTGCTTTTTCATATTTGCTCTTTCACGTTCAAATAGTTAAGAAAGCTACAGAAATTTGAAAATAATTTTACTGGAAAACAGGATATTCGGGAGAACGTATGTGCTTTTTCATATTTGCTCTTTCGCGTTCAAATGGTTAAGACAGCTACTGAAATTTGAAAATAATTTTACTGGAAAACAGGATATTCGGGAGAACGTATGTGCTTTTTCATATTTGCTCTTTCGCGTTCAAATGGTTAAGAAAGCTACTGAAATTTGAAAATAATTTTACTGGAAAACAGGATATTCGGGAGAACGTATGTGCTTTTTCATATTTGCTCTTTCACGTTCAAATGGTTAAGAAAGCTACTGAAATTTGAAAATAATTTTACTGGAAAACAGGATATTCGGGAGAACGTATGTGCTTTTTCATATTTGCTCTTTCGCGTTCAAATGGTTAAGAAAGCTACTGAAATTTGAAAATAATTTTACTGGAAAACAGGATATTCGGGAGAACGTATGTGCTTTTTCATATTTGCTCTTTCGCGTTCAAATGGTTAAGAAAGCTACTGAAATTTGAAAATAATTTTACTGGAAAACAGGATATTCGGGAGAACGTATGTGCTTTTTCATATTTGCTCTTTCGCGTTCAAATGGTTAAGAAAGCTACTGAAATTTGAAAATAATTTTACTGGAAAACAGGATATTCGGGAGAACGTATGTGCTTTTTCATATTTGCTCTTTCGCGTTCAAATGGTTAAGAAAGCTACTGAAATTTGAAAATAATTTTACTGGAAAACAGGATATTCGGGAGAACGTATGTGCTTTTTCATATTTGCTCTTTCGCGTTCAAATGGTTAAGAAAGCTACTGAAATTTGAAAATAATTTTACTGGAAAACAGGATATTCGGGAGAACGTATGTGCTTTTTCATATTTGCTCTTTCGCGTTCAAATGGTTAAGAAAGCTACTGAAATTTGAAAATAATTTTACTGGAAAACAGGATATTCGGGAGAACGTATGTGCTTTTTCATATTTGCTCTTTCGCGTTCAAATGGTTAAGAAAGCTACTGAAATTTGAAAATAATTTTACTGGAAAACAGGATATTCGGGAGAACGTATGTGCTTTTTCATATTTGCTCTTTCGCGTTCAAATGGTTAAGAAAGCTACTGAAATTTGAAAATAATTTTACTGGAAAACAGGATATTCGGGAGAACGTATGTGCTTTTTCATATTTGCTCTTTCGCGTTCAAATGGTTAAGAAAGCTACTGAAATTTGAAAATAATTTTACTGGAAAACAGGATATTCGGGAGAACGTATGTGCTTTTTCATATTTGCTCTTTCGCGTTCAAATGGTTAAGAAAGCTACTGAAATTTGAAAATAATTTTACTGGAAAACAGGATATTCGGGAGAACGTATGTGCTTTTTCATATTTGCTCTTTCGCGTTCAAATGGTTAAGAAAGCTACTGAAATTTGAAAATAATTTTACTGGAAAACAGGATATTCGGGAGAACGTATGTGCTTTTTCATATTTGCTCTTTCGCGTTCAAATAGTTAAGACAGCTACTGAAATTTGAAAATAATTTTACTGGAAAACAGGATATTCGGGAGAACGTATGTGCTTTTTCATATTTGCTCTTTCGCGTTCAAATGGTTAAGAAAGCTACTGAAATTTGAAAATAATTTTACTGGAAAACAGGATATTCGGGAGAACGTATGTGCTTTTTCATATTTGCTCTTTCGCGTTCAAATAGTTAAGACAGCTACTGAAATTTGAAAATAATTTTACTGGAAAACAGGATATTCGGGAGAACGTATGTGCTTTTTCATATTTGCTCTTTCGCGTTCAAATGGTTAAGAAAGCTACTGAAATTTGAAAATAATTTTACTGGAAAACAGGATATTCGGGAGAACGTATGTGCTTTTTCATATTTGCTCTTTCGCGTTCAAATGGTTAAGAAAGCTACTGAAATTTGAAAATAATTTTACTGGAAAACAGGATATTCGGGAGAACGTATGTGCTTTTTCATATTTGCTCTTTCGCGTTCAAATGGTTAAGAAAGCTACTGAAATTTGAAAATAATTTTACTGGAAAACAGGATATTCGGGAGAACGTATGTGCTTTTTCATATTTGCTCTTTCGCGTTCAAATGGTTAAGAAAGCTACTGAAATTTGAAAATAATTTTACTGGAAAACAGGATATTCGGGAGAACGTATGTGCTTTTTCATATTTGCTCTTTCGCGTTCAAATGGTTAAGAAAGCTACTGAAATTTGAAAATAATTTTACTGGAAAACAGGATATTCGGGAGAACGTATGTGCTTTTTCATATTTGCTCTTTCGCGTTCAAATGGTTAAGAAAGCTACTGAAATTTGAAAATAATTTTACTGGAAAACAGGATATTCGGGAGAACGTATGTGCTTTTTCATATTTGCTCTTTCGCGTTCAAATGGTTAAGAAAGCTACTGAAATTTGAAAATAATTTTACTGGAAAACAGGATATTCGGGAGAACGTATGTGCTTTTTCATATTTGCTCTTTCGCGTTCAAATGGTTAAGAAAGCTACTGAAATTTGAAAATAATTTTACTGGAAAACAGGATATTCGGGAGAACGTATGTGCTTTTTCATATTTGCTCTTTCGCGTTCAAATGGTTAAGAAAGCTACTGAAATTTGAAAATAATTTTACTGGAAAACAGGATATTCGGGAGAACGTATGTGCTTTTTCATATTTGCTCTTTCGCGTTCAAATGGTTAAGAAAGCTACTGAAATTTGAAAATAATTTTACTGGAAAACAGGATATTCGGGAGAACGTATGTGCTTTTTCATATTTGCTCTTTCGCGTTCAAATGGTTAAGAAAGCTACTGAAATTTGAAAATAATTTTACTGGAAAACAGGATATTCGGGAGAACGTATGTGCTTTTTCATATTTGCTCTTTCACGTTCAAATGGTTAAGAAAGCTACTGAAATTTGAAAATAATTTTACTGGAAAACAGGATATTCGGGAGAACGTATGTGCTTTTTCATATTTGCTCTTTCACGTTCAAATAGTTAAGACAGCTACTGAAATTTGAAAATAATTTTACTGGAAAACAGGATATTCGGGAGAACGTATGTGCTTTTTCATATTTGCTCTTTCGCGTTCAAATAGTTAAGACAGCTACTGAAATTTGAAAATAATTTTACCGGAAATCAAAGGTGCCTTAGCCAGCAACAGCTTTCAGTCAAATAGCTATCAAAATAGTCAAACCAAATTTTTCATACATCTCATTGAAAGGTTTAATTCCTAAATGCTTTTAAAATGCATACACAAATTTCATATCCTCACGGCCTGTGTTTTTCTAGATCAGCCTAATATCGTTAACTCTAAATTTCAGGAATGTGCTCTGACATGTCTGAGGAGAGTTGGACAATATTTTGAAAATAAGTGAGAAATTGTAGTTGATTAACATAAATAAGCATGCAAACAAATTATTCTAAGGAACTTAGTTCACGTAGTACTACTAACTTAGTATTCCCGTATTTACTTTACCACTGGGGATGAGTATTATTGATAGTGTTACCTCCACCAGTGGTCAGCAATCCCCTCAGAGGTCTGATTGTATCCATTCACAAAAGTCTTTTGTTGGTTTTATTGATGGTTTTGTAGACACCCTTTCAACTATACAGATGGGATATTACAAATTCAGTTCACTTTGTACGAATTATTCGGCTGAATATTTTGAAAATAGTTTGACTAAATGTCGCTGGTAGCATACACGTAGGTAGCAAGAGCTTTCAGTCAAATTATTTTCAAAATATTAAACTGAATATGTCGGACATCCTAAAGAATTTTCTCCTTGAAAAGTGTTAATACCTCCTGGTCTATTTCCTATAGGGTGCAGTACATTAATTCTTTAAAGCTCAAGATTTGTCAATTAAAAATCTTCTGCTCAGTGATTGTCCATATGCAGGCCAAGAGAAGACTATTTCTTTCATTTAGCACTAAACTGAGTGGTTTTGGTAGGGAGCCAGTCATTCCAGTGGTAAATTTAAGAAAATAGTCTTTTCTTACCCTACGAATGGACTGCTTAAGACCACTGCTCAAGCCAGATTTGTTAGGGTATGGATTGACTACATACTGGCCATTTAACGGCCTCTTCAGGGTCAATATTCTATCTGTTATTATGTTGATAGCAAAGAAACTGATGTAGATTCTTCTACAAGATTCGTGGACGATATTGCTGTCCATGAGACTATGACAGAAACATCTTCCACCAAATTTGTTGAAAAATGAACAGCAGGTCATCTTTAAACTTAATTTGAAATTTTGAAATTTTGACATCAGGGTGATACAGGTTACGAGTTAATGAAGGAGTACATGCAGACCTGAGACAGATAATTTTCTCACAGAATATAGCCATTTGCATACCAAGATAAAACTATTTTTGAAAATTTACCAGTGCAATGACTGGCTCTGTTATCGAGTTAGTCATTCTAGACTTGATACATTTTCAAACATAGTGTTCTCTTGGTCTGCAAATGGACATTTATCAAAACCACTGCAGGTACCATTTTGCTAGTACGTATATTTATGCATTGATTAAAAATAAAGATGTTGGTTTATTTCAAAGTAAAATATGACTGTATAAATTTTTTGTGTATTTATTCAGCACGCACACGCACATTCACACACTTACCATTGCTTAGAAACCAATTCATACACACATATTGGTAAAAGGTAATTGCCATTGTATTTAATTACTTTGTAAAATAATTGTAACTGTAATTAATTACATTCACAAAATGGAGTAATTGTAATTGTAATGTAATTGACCATTTTGCAAAGTAATTCTAATTGTAATTGATTACATTTGGCAATGTAATTGCCACATGTCTGGTACCAGCACGTTCGTCTTCACCTCTTTAATACGATCATCAGGGGTGCATCCATAGCACATGTGTCGTAACACTAGCATGCTTAGAAAAAGTCCGTTGGATCGCCTACCGTGCATGCGCGACAATCCAGATATGACAGGGACATTCGTATCTCATGAGGTCTCCTTCGATTCAAGATCGAGAAAAGTATCTCGTATGTATTGAGTAGCCATTGGGCTAGTGATTTCCACCAGAATATAGTGGTAGAGAGAATTGAAACTTAAAAGAACATGAGCGCTACTCTCCTCATGCCAGACAATATTCATTCACGTAAAACGAGATGATATAAAGCCTATTGTAGTCTGTATCACAAGTAGTTAACAGAAAAATAGTCGTAATTCGTCGTAAAATTCAAATCTGTCACACGTCTGTCGCACACAAAATGAGGTCAAGAATTTGCTGACGTTGCGTGGATATTGATAATTGTCTGTATTAAGCTAGCGATACAGAGGTTAAGATGATACCAAAATCAACACGATCCATAGTGTTCCTTTTACAATCTGCTACGGAGATGGACTGGGTCCCGACATGTCTGGTCGCCGAAATGAAGTCTTTGTAACAGTCTAGTCGTTGTGATGACGTAAGAAGATGGCGGGTCAATACCTTAGAGGTGTATTCTTGTAGAAGCCACCCCTCTATTTTTAGATTGAGGACAGGGAGGCTGTACTGTAGGAATGGAGAGGGCAGTTTTTATGTATACATTTTCAGTGTTTTCTAAATTGCTAATGCGGGTCCTTTTTGCTCCATCTTTGGGCGAATCTCAAACAAAGTTTCGTCAGAAATCCAAATCTGCTATCAGAATTTAAATCGGATAAGAGATGGCGGAGATACCATTTATTATTTTTTAAATGCGCAGGTTGTACTTCACTCGCTGTTAGCTCCGTAATACTTATGACATCAGAAGCACGAGGCTGCTGGTTTTGCCTGCTTGTTACAACCTGCTTGCGGATTGGCTGCAATGGAGAGCATTTTATTGGTCACCCAAAACTATAAAAGGGCTCAACTCGGCCCATAAATCTATGCGAGCTTCAGTTTTTCTAAGCCTGGCCAATGCAGGAACAGAGAATGACATTCTAGATGATGTAATTAAAGGAATGTGCAATCTGCGACCTAGACAGCCTATGCCTATTCCTGCATGGAACCTATCTCTTGTCCTTCAGATTCTATGTCATGCTCCTTTGAGCCTATAAGATCTATAGATATTAAACTGTTAACACTTCAGTCATTTTTCTTGGTTGCAGCAGCATCGACGTGAAGGACAAGTGAAATTCATGCACTTTCTGCAGAACAAGACCACTTTGTCGTCACAGGTGAAGGTTTACGACTATTGTCACATCTTTGTTTTTTGGCAAAATATCGATCACTTCAATATCCAGCTCAACTGATCAATTTTCCAAGTTTTATAAAACACGATCCCAGCTCTTCTGCTTGGTGTCCAATCCGATGTCTGAAAATGTACAAGAAACATGCTCAGGAGTGGAGGGGCGATCCAGTCACTTTGGCCCTGTCTCAATGCTCCCCATCTTCGTGCCTCAAATGCTACTATTTCGTGCGGGATAATCGACGCTATTCAAATGATGCATACATTAGCTACAGGGAAGCAGATTGATAGAGCGAACGCCCATCATGTACGAGCGCTAGCAGCATCAGCAGCCCTTTATAAGGGTGGCTCATTAGATGAGGTGATGCATGTAGCACAATGGCATGCCGAGTCGTCATTTACCGATTTCCATCTTCACGATATAGCTAGTGTGCTTATTCCAGTTGCTGTCACATTATATGGCTTGCATATCTGCAGCGAATGGGCAAGATCCTGCGAAGATTACAGAAGAATTCAACTGAGAAAATGGTGATTGCTTCTAGTTCAGGTGACTAATCCATGTTGTTCACTTGCAGTCGAAATATCAGACTACTTGGGGATTGTCTGATTAAAGAGTATATTATTCTCAATATCAGAATTAAGCCTCATTCCATTTGGAAACTCATGTCAGAATCTTGATATTGCTTTGCAAAATTTAGACGTTGTAGTAGCCTCTCTACACTCTCTGAGAACTTCTCTAGCCAAGACGTAGGGCTGACACGGGTCCAGGTGGTGTTGCTTCCCCTTGACAGGCCTCATATTTGTGTGGGCAAATGAGGGGAGGGGGGGGGGGGTGAGCGTGGTCTAAACTATAGATGCCAATTCTATAAGTCAGATGGCAGAACCCAAGCAGGCGCAAACATAAGACGAACCTGTCTGTACCCAGGATGTAACTCGATGCCTGTGCTAGTGGTGATTCCCGGACACAGGCTGAGCAGGATCCTGGAGAGCTAGTCTTTGTTGGTTATTTTGGGCTCCACTTTCAATGGTGGGCATTGTCATAGTGGTACATCTGCTAAGTATTAATAATCTCATAGAAACAAAAGTGGATGCTTTTTTGAAACACCGTTTTCCAGGGAATCACTTACCGTCCTAATGCGGTGATCCGTTACTGATATGCAAATGTTCACTATTATTTCACATTGCAATTTGTATATAAACGCGTTTTCGGGGGTTTCATGATTCTGATGGATGTAAATCTCAGCGTTTAGGCCTTGAGCCAGGACCCTAAATTTTGGCTATCAGGCTCACGTGGGGTGACGAATGCTCATAGTGATTTTTGACAAGGCCTATACCTCTAGTGATAGAAAATGTGTGATAGCAGTGCAGGATCGGTAGCTTTCTCTGTCAGATCACCATCTATTATGAGTATGTCCAAATCGGCGGTTTCTGATGATGTGGTCATGAACTACAGATTCTCGTGAAATCGTTATTACTACTGACTGGCAGATAAAACTTGGTCAGAAGATAGGTCTAGGTTAGTACTTTATGTCCACGTAAAAGAAAGTAAGATATGTGACCTAAGACTAAGAAACACGAATTATTTGTTTTACATGAAAGATTTTCCTTATTCTAGGTAGTAAAAGATGGTGATCGGACAGAGAAAGCTACCGATTCTGCAATGCTATCACTATGAGCATTGGTCACCGCGGATGAGCCTGACTGAGCACCCTGGCTCACTGACTAATACAGACTTTCAAATTGTCAAACAGTAAATCAATCATTTTATTAATTATTTTTTCAGATTGATGGCATCAAACCTAAATGACCAAATGGAGGGTTGCATGACACCCGAAGGCGGATGCATGATTCATTCATGTTCAACGGATGCAACGACAGAGTACCTGATAACACCACAGAAACATGATTCCTGGCAAAGTCTTTTGCAGGCAGCTGGGATAAGAGACCATGCTCCGATACTAGACATTGCTGACCAAGTTGCAGAGGGAGGAATTCCTGATGTGGTGTGCCACAGGAGATGCCATGGCCTCTTTACACGTAAGAGGGACTTAGAGACATTGAAGCGGAGGACAGATAATACCCTCAGTGAGAGTGGCCTTGCTGCAAAGCGAATTTACCGGAGATCATTATCTGATTCAAGGGTTTATGATCCAGAGAGCATCTTTTGTGAAAAGGTTAAATCTAGAAGGGCTCAAAGATATGTGAAAGACTCGTAAAAGCCTCAGAGCTTAGAGTTGATCAACGACTGTTGAAATGTGCTGTCGAAAAATCAGATGAAAAACTTATTGCTGTCACAAGTCGGGACATTGTGGCTGCCGAAGTCCATTACCATGCTTCTCGCTACAAGCTTTACACAAAGACTGTTCCAGGAGGAAAGGTGGATGGCACGGTCATCAGCAAATGTGGTGACGATGTGCTGAGCGACAGCGAGGCATATCATGATCTCTTTATGTACATCGGAGCTGATGTTGTTCCGAACAAACTTATTGTGCCAATTGTCTTACTAGCAACAACGGTTGAGGCAATACTAATGTTAAAAGGAATAGAATCAATTGTAAAATCAGCCAAAAGAACCTCAAGATAAGGCTCGAATCCGAATTTGGTGATTCGCTTCATTTTATACCTGCTGAAGGGGGAAATTGACTGTCGTTCCAGATAGTGTAGGTCTTGACAATGTGGTGTTAGAGAATCAAAAGTTGCATGAACAAAATGATTGATCGGGTGTCACAACATATTCGTTCATCCATCAAAGAAAATATGAGGGAAGTTCTATGGCCATACCATCCCTCAGACATGACAGAACTGGTCTCGGTACCTGTTGACCTGGAAAGATTACTTGTTGGATTACTGACTGGTGATCCTGATATGAAGATAAAATCACAGAGCGTAAATTTGCTGACTCAGTGATTTAGTCAGGACTTGAAATGTCTTACTTGCTTTTACCTGGCCATAAAGTACTAATCTAGACATATCTGCTGGCCAAGTTTTCTCTTCCAGTCTGCAATAATAAGGATTTCACGAGACTCTGTAGTTCATGACCACATCACCAAAGACCGCCTATTTGTCTGACGTTAAGTTTGGACATGCTCATAAAAGATGGTGATCTGACAGAGAAAGCTACCGATTCTGCACTGCTATCACACATTTTCTATCACTATGTCAAAAATCACTATGAGCATTCGTCACCCCAGGTGAGCCTGTCCAACCCTGGCTCACTGACTAATTCATCACTCAAGTTGGCGTCGGTTTGCTATCTTGGGCGGGGCGTTTCACTTTGTTTTATATTTCTGTGAACCTATATATATATATATATATATATATATATATATATATATATATATATATATATATATATATATATATATATATATATATATATATATATATATATATATATATGTCCTCCGGTACTTATTACACCTATATGATTATGTGAAATTGGGTTATATAAAATATATATGAAACCCTGCAAGCATTATCTGCAAACGTGACACTTTCAGTGGCGGGTGGGACGAACCGTAAAATGAAAATTAATAGAAACTGAAAACGTTGTTTGTATATCTGTCTAAAACCGAATGCTGACAGACAAAGATGCTACTAAGCTCGTGGCAGAAATTTGTGCGAAACTATAACAGTTACAGATTCAATCAAGCGTAGTCACTATAGGTCATAAAAACTTCTGGGCGGACGCCCCACTATTGAGCACTGACCATTGATACCCGCATGCATTCTATTTTATTGGTCTGACCAGCAGAGGGTGGTGAAAGGAATCACCCTTGCATTACTAATTTGTTAAGACCTTAATAACCCCATAGCACACTGTAGGAGGGTGTACAGCGATAATTCATACACGGTGGGTAGGTACACCGATCGATTGAACGAAAGTCATCGAAGACCAATAAATGTGCTAATATTTTAATCCTGTGTTTGTTAATAATACAATTAATCTGCTCGGTAAGTAGTAATTTTTTGCTTAAATGCATTGGGTAAATTCCAAGTTTATCAAATCTCTTCATTTATGAATAGAAAATAACAAATAGGGCCTATATCTACAAGAAAACACATTTTAAAGACATATTTCTGTTGTTTTCCCAAAAACAGATAGATTCTTACCCTAACTTGTAGTTATTATATATATACATACAAATGACGAAATTACATATTTCATTAAAGCATGTGCGAAGGCAATACGTGTTTTTACTAAACTGAATCGTATGCCAATTATTTTATTGACTGACCCACACAGATCTACAAGATATTCCCCCCGGTTGTGCATCTAACAGAAGGAAAACCCCTATACCGACGGGGTTGGTGTGCCCTTCCACGTGGACGAAAGCGGACACACTAACTCAGGAATCCATTTGTTTTTAGATTATGTTTTGCAAAATGTGTCGTTACTTCACTATCAGTTGAATATCAATCACTTAAACTGGAATTTTAACGTCATGTACTCGTTTACG
This sequence comes from Chaetoderma sp. LZ-2023a, assembly GCA_034401795.1. NCBI lineage: Eukaryota > Metazoa > Mollusca > Caudofoveata > Chaetodermatida > Chaetodermatidae > Chaetoderma > Chaetoderma sp. LZ-2023a. The sequence continues at coordinate 5,116,360 of CM067359.1, forward strand.
GACGGGATATATAGATGTTCACGGATACGTTATGTGTAGAGACGCACACAAATTCATAATATTTTCTCAGCAAGTTTTCAGCTTCTCATACCAGTGCCACCAAAGAAGTAGTATGTCCAAACCCATCAATAACACTTGCACGCACGCATACACCCACGTACACACGCATTTTGAAATTTGAAGCATGAAAATTTGTTAGCGTTGAATCATAAAGACAAGACATCAGTGTTACACTGACGGGATATTGCCGAAAATCCCGGCATTATGCATTTCCGAATGAAAATCTAGATTTGTGTCAAGATCACAATGACGTTGACGTCAGAAGTCTGGATGTCATTGTGATGCTACAATAGGCTGAGGCAACTGAATGACCATGTGTCGTTCCAATAATTTGGCCAATTCTGAAATAAAAGCAAAATTAGCTAAGCAGAAGAATCTACCGGTACTGTTAGTCCCCATTTTATACAAGTCCAATGGTACAATGACGGTGACCTTTGACCTCAATATCATTGTGCTTTGTCCCCTTGATACTAGGAAACATGTGTCCAAGTTGATTCCCAATTAGGTGAAGCCATGCCGAGATATAAGCCGATATGTTGAGCTAAACGAAAAACTTAGCCGTAAATAAATAGAGTTATATACCAAGGTCAGAGTGACCTTGAACTTTGACCTCATGATACCAATATCATTGTGCTATATCCCCTTAATATGAGGATGCGTGTGTCTAAGTTTAGCCCCTATAGGATGAACCAATCCTTAGATATAAGACAATATGTTGAGCTAAACGAAAAACCTAACTGTAACAGATAGTGTTATACCAAGGTCACAGTGCCCTTGAGGTTTGCCCGCAGGACCTTATAATCATTGCGCTCCATCTCCTTGATATAAGGAAGCATGTGTCAAAGTTTAGTCCCAATATGGTGAACCGATCCTGAGATATAAGACAATATGTTGAGGTAAACAAAAAACTTAATCATGTGTCCAAGTTTAGTCCCAATAGGGTGAACCCCTGCAGGGACATTAGCTCAACGGAGATTGGACGCCGACAAACAGACATACAAACAAACAGACAGACAGACAGACAGACAGACAGACAGACAGACAGACAGCATGGCAGACAGACAGACAGATGGCGTAACAGAACCCGTCGATATATTGGCGAAAATTTTAATTTTCGTCAGTAAAAATCTGAAACGTTGTTGAGATATCTTTGATCATGAAACTTAAATTGATGAGTGTTAGATTGGTTACCACGTTGTGTCTTACATACTCGGTATCAGCAAGACTTGTAGAATATTAAGCGATATGATTGTAGGCGCGTATGCCTAAATAGATCTGATATATTCAGAGTCATAACTGGCCATACTTACGATTAGTCAGTTTAACTGTTCTGGTGGAATTGCGTTACAATCAATTTCCCCCCACGCACGCACGCACACACATACGGGCTAGACGAAAATGTGGGGATGGCACGACATTTGCTATGCTACTAGGATATGATGTAAAATGGGTCTTCATAGACTACTTCCATCGACGCACCGCACGAGGCCGAATTGAGGGCTTGGGGCAGAGATAACCGTGGCATGCCATTTTATAATGAACACTTTATAATGGCCCATTAACTCTTCAATGGCTAAATTTTGTGACGATAATGTCAGTTTGCTGACTTGAGCGTATGTGCGTGCGTGCGTGCGTGCATGCATGTGTATGCGCGCTTATAAAAGCTTAATGTTCAATAAAATCAAAAATGTTGCTTATTTAATCACAAAATACCATGGTACAATGACAGTGACCTTTGACCTCAATATCATTGTGCTTTGTCCCCTTGATACTAGGAAACATGTGTCCAAGTTGATTCCCAATTAGGTGAAGCCATGCCGAGATATAAGACGATATGTTGGAGCTAAACGAAAAACGTAGCCGTAAATAAATAGAGTTATATATCAAGGTCAGTGTGACCTTGAACTACTATTTCTGAAATTTTTACCTTAAAGACAGGCTCGGTAATCGAGCCAGTCATTCTAATGGTAAAATTTCAAAAACAGGCTTCTCTTGGCCTACATTCCTCAAGACCACTGCAGATCCAGATTTTTGGTGGGCTTGTCCAATAAAGGGTTAACTTGACACAAGAAAAGCTAACTTATAATGTCTACTTGAGCGTCATTTGTTTGAGAGGGGGTGGGGGGCATGGCCAGGGGAGTAGTTAATTACATCTACGCTCGAATCAGGGGTGGAGTGTGTTGGGTGTCCCTGGCAAATTCTGAACTCTGGATACTGTAAGATGCTATTTCTTGTATTTCTGTAGGCGGCTTGCACTACAAATTATATGGTGTAATATTATTTTGTTTTATGTTCGAGAAAAAGTTCATATTAGAACACACGCACGCACGCACGCACGCACGCACGCACGCACGCACGCACCCACGCACGCACGCACGCACGCACGCACGCACGCACGCACGCACGCACACTAGTTACGTGGAGCATTTGAGTTTTATAGATGTGTCAACAACTATCAGACAAATAACAACGCGCTACAGAAACCATAAAATGATCGAAAAAACTATTATAGTCGTAAAAATGATTTACTCTTTGCTCACCTATGCGTGTGTGCGTGCGTATGTGTGTGTGCGTGTGCGTGATGGTGGAGATATGAGAACAGACGCGTTGACCCACACCCGCGCATCTGAATGTTTGACGCGCACGCGCGCATCTGAATGTTAGAGCGATGACCACTGTAAAATACGGCTTTTTTAATTCATTGTACATAGGTCGATATATACTGGCTCAACGCGGCGATCATTATTTTTAACTCCTGTTCCTGCGCCTCTATCTCCGACGTAGCTCTGTGAGAAGATCGCTGATACCATAGAGTTATCTAACTACCTCTATGGCTGATACTGCGACATTCGCGTCAGTCCACGTGATCAGATCTCATGAATATTAATGAGTGAGGCGGCTCATGAATATTAATGAGTAAACGAAATCTGAATCGACGCGTTGCCGTAAACCCTCCACCTGTTTGTTACAGGAAGATGCTAATCGGTAGTGAGTGAATGTATGTAGTTAGTGCGCATCCTCTGTCCTCATTGTTCACGTCATCAAAACACGTGGTCATATTTTAAGCAGATTACGGTAGCATGCGCACTAACTACATATATTCACTCGCTACCTTGATCTGTTGTTCACGCGCTATATGTAAACAAATGCACGTGTTAATAACATTGGCGGTGTAGTGAGAAAAGATCTGCGCGCACGGGTAGACGATGTAACAGTGTAAGGGACCGCTGTGAAGAAGTGATAATATTTGGACATAATTTAATTATCAATGCTTAACCCTCTTGCGTCAACCTCGCCTCAAAGCGCTCAAATCACTACTTGATAATTAAACATTTTGATGGTCAATATTTTTCAAGATATTTTAAATGTGGAAGACTATTTTTTTAAATTTTCACTGATTTTTTTTGTGCCGGCTTGACCATTAAAGGGATAATGATAAAGAAAATTTAAGTTTTTGCTTAGCCAGAGTCGATTTGCAGGCCTAGAGAAGAGTATTTTTGAAAATATACCACTTGGTGACTGGCTCGGTAACCGAGCCAGTCATTCCAGTGGAAAATATTAAAAAATACTCTTCTCTAGGCCTTTCAAATAGCCACGTCTGAAATTTTATACCATGAAAATCATTATAAAGTGAAACCATAAGGCTAATAAAGAAGAAACTACAAGAAGTGGTGGGTGGGACATTCTCGCGTTTGTCTCAACTAATTTATTATTCTAAAAAATTTTGGGGTGAGGCATGGGCGTCATTTGGTGGGGTGGGGATAACATATGTAATGCCACCCCCACACCCCACACCACTTTTGAAAATCAACATGTAATTAATATCAACATTATTCATGAGAAATTGGGTCAAAATAGAATCATAATACAGCTAACTCAAGGTCCATATTTACCCGCAGAAATGCAATCAAAACTTCTTGGTCGGGGTCCCCACTTTTTCGAACAAAATGACGCACATGCATAGGGATATCTAGGTGTGGTGGGTGAGGCAGGGTCGGGGATATATCGAACGGTTCGGCGCCTGTGTGCCTGCGTGTATCTTACAGTATTTGAACGTACATAAGTCATTTTAAAACCTGGTGAGTGTTACCGCCAACACATGAAGAAGTGCATGTGCTGTTCGGACAGTTCGTTATCTGTCTGCCCATCTTTATCCACAAATACGGATGTCTGTGTGGGATTTATTGTCAATGCAACTCCTACAATTGCGTTAGATTCTTTTGACACTTGATCAGTGATGAAATACCAGAAAAGGTGCGTGTGCTCTCCGTTTACCCGCCTAGGTCGTTGTCCGTCCATCTGTCTATCTTTAACTTTTCACAGCGAAATGTATTAGGGTGGTACCCTGGTGGCGACAGAGCGGTTATTTTCGCCCATCCATCCATCTGTCAAGTTTGCTACTACAACACTGACCAGAAGAGGTACATGTGCTCTCCCTGTCAGTCTGTCTGTTCGTCCGCCTGTCTATCTTTAACTTTTCACAAATAGTGAAATGGCAGTTTCAAGGGGCGGATATGCTGGTTGCCATCTTCTGACGGTTCGTGTTTTTAGCTCACATGCTCTGAAAAGCGATTTTCCGTCTTCAGATGATGCGTGTCTCGAGTGCACCTGGGTTAGCTTATACGATAGTGATTTGCCAGCCATCGCCCGTCTCAAGAATGGCATGTTTCGCCGTTTGTTTATTTATGGATTAAAACCAAATTTGGCCAAAATATTCTTTTTGCCAATAATGAATATCCATTTGAGTTATGAAAGCAAAGTGGATAGGTCTAAACTTATTAAAACCAGAGTTATGGCCCTTGAATAAATTATAAAATTGGAAAATGCTAATAATGATTTTTGAATTAATTTGCATACAGCCATGTGGTTGGATACATCAGTGGAGGAAACCTATCAAACTTGAATTTCATAGATTGCTTGCACTAGAGTTGGGGAAGAAACATATGGAAAGCGATGTTTATCTGAAATGTAAGATGACTGCCAGTCACCATTGTCCATTTTGAAAAGGCAGTTTCCACGGAGAACCCAAATTGTGGTTTTCAACATTCATCAGCTGGCAGGGTATTATGCAAGATTTGCATAGCTATTTTTGCATGATGGCATAAATCTTGGCACTGAGTTATTCAGCTAAGTATAGGCCAGGTGTGCATTATAGTCCTTGGGACATTTATTTTATAGCTAAATACTGAATCGTAACGCATCGAGCACAGTGGGGAGGAACACAAGTAAAGGGGTGTTCTGCCATATGTTATGACCCTTGGAGCTCAAATGCAAGGACAATGTGAAACGTTGCGGCTCTGAGACGCCATTTCCTGGGCGTCTTGCTGTTTTATTGTGTGTGGACTGATATGACCATTCACTAAACTATGCAAGCGAATCTATGGCCTTGTCTATTGAGCCCTGTGTTACACCAATTGTTTAGTCGCAACTCAGGCCCCACAGGATAGTTTGACCTCTAAATGGCACCATGCCACAGCACTTGTCATAAACATACTGCCATGAGATCACACCATCTGATAAGTGGTTTGTTGTTGGATATGTACATTATTTCATAAAAGTTTCTCTACTCTGGGTATATGTCCATTCCAGCGGACTGGTGCCTGCGTGTGTGTATGCTATATTACAACTCTTATCTGACCAATCAAATAATTCCCTTCTCAGTATACATGCGTCTATAGACACAGCATCTCATGGATCTGCTTACTTATGGGTTAGTGCACCGTCTATCTATGCTTTGCCTTAGTTGACAAAACTATCGCCAAGAACCTGATTAGCAATGAGATACTTTATATCGCTCTGTCGCCGGGCAACTCGACCATTATAACATTGGTTAAAATGTAGGAACAGTAGCGAGTGAATGTAGGAACAGTAGCGAGTGATGTATCTATCAGCCGTGGCGAGTGAATGTAGGTATGATAGCGAGTGGTGTATCAACCGTGGCGAGTGAATGTAGGTATGATAGCAAGTGAGTGTATGTATGGTAGCGAGTGAATGTATGTATGGTAGCAAGTGAATGTCTGGTAGCAAGGTAATGTTCAGTAGCGAGTGAATGTATGGTAGCGAGTGAATATATGTTAGCAAGTGAATGTATACCTGGCAGCGAGTGAATATATGTATGATAGCGAGTGAATGTATGTAGGTAGCGAGCCATTGTATGTTTGATAGCGAGCCAATGCTGTACGTTTGGTAGATGGTCAATGTATGTTAGGTATCGAACCAATGTATGTTTAGTAGATGGCCAATGTATGTTAAGTATGTTTGGTAGCGCCAGTGTATGTTTGGTAGCGGGCCAATGTATGTTAGGTATCGAACCAATGTCTGTTTGGGAGGGAGCCTGTGTATGTTTGGTAGTGAGCCAGTGTATGTTTGGTAGGGAGCCAATGTTGTGTTTGGTAGATGGCCAATGTATGTTAGTTATGTTTGATAGCGAGCCAGTGTATGCTAGGTAGTGAGCCAATGTTTGTTTGGTACCGAGCCAATGTGTGTTTGTTAGCGAGCCAAAGTATGTTTGGTACCGAGCCAATGTATGTTAGGTAGTGAGACAATGTATGTTTGGTAACGAGCCAGTGTATGTTTTGTGCTGAGCCAATCTATGTTTGGTAGCAAGCCAATGAATGTTTAGGAGCGAGCCAATGTATGTTAGGTAGCAAGGCAATGCACGTCTGGTAGCAAGCCAGTGTATTTTAGGTAGTGAGCCAGTGTATGGTGGTATCGAGCCAGTGTATGTTAGATAGCGAGGCAATGTATCTTTCGTAGCGAGCCATGGTATGTTAGGTAGCGAGCCATGGTATGTTAGGTAGCGAGTCAATGTATGTTTGGTAGTGAACTACTGTTTGTTTGGTAGGAAAGCCAATGCATGTTTGGGAGCGATTCTTGTGTGTTAGGTAGCAAGCCAATATATATTTGGTAGCAAGCCAGTGTATTCTTGGTAGCGAGCCAGTGTATATTAGGTAGCGAGCCAATGTATGTTTGGTATCGAGCCAGTGTATGTTTTGTACCGAGCCAATGTATGTTTGGTAGCGAACCAATGTATGTTAGGCATCAAGACAATGCATGTTTGTTAGCGAACCAGTGTATGCTTGGTAACCAGCCAAGGGATTGTTGGTCGAGAGCCAATGTATGATATTGGGCCAATGTCTGTTTTGGTAGCGAGCCAATGTTGCTTGATACCGAGCCAATGTATGTTAGGTATCGAGCCAATGTATGTTTGGTAGCGAGGTAATGTATGTTTGGTAACGAGACAATGTATGTTAGGTAGCAAGCCAATATATGTTTGGTAGCAAGCCAATGTGTGTTAGGTAGCGAGCCAATATATGTATGTTAGCGAGCCAAAGTATGTTTGGTAACGAGCCAATGTATGTTAGGTAGCGAACCAATGTATGTTTGGTAGTGACCCTAAGTATGTTTTGTAGTGAGCCAATCTATGTTAGGTAGCAAGGCAATGCACGTTTGGTAGCAAGCCAGTGTATGTCAGGTAGTGAGCCAGTGTATGTTGGTAGCGAGCCAGTGTATGTTAGGTAGCGAGCCAATATATCTTTCGTAGCGAGCCATGGTATGTTAGGTAGCGAGCCAATGTATGTTTTGTAGCGAGCCAATCTATGTTTGGTAGCGAACCAATGTATGTTAGCTAGTGAGCTAATGCATGTTAGGCATCAAGCCAATGCGTGTTTGTTAGGGAACCAGTGTATGCTTTGTAACCAGCCAAGGGATTGTTGGTCGAGAGCCAATGTATGTTCGGTATTGAGCAAATGTCTGTTTTTGTAGTGAGCCAATGTTGTTTGGTACTGAGCTAATGTATGTTTGGTAGTAAACAAATGTATGTTTGGTAGAAAAACCAATGTATGTTTTGGAGCGATTCAATGTGTGTTAGGTAGCAAGCCAATATATATTTGGTAGCAAGCCCGTGTATTCTTGGTAGCGAGCCGGTGTATATTAGGTAGCGAGCCAATGTATGTTTGGTATCGAGCCAGTGTATGTGTTGTACCGAGCCAATGTATGTTTGGTAGCGAACCAATGTATGTTAGGGGCATCAAGCCAATGCATGTTTGTTAGCGAACCAGACCACCTGAGGCAGCAGCAACCCTCAGTTAAAATCCCCAACCAATACAACACACACACCTCTTGTATAGTTACCTTTAAATTGAGATATCAGCCGTCCACGTTTAAAACACAGTATTACGGCTACAGTATGACAGCTCTAGTCGCTACTGTAGAGCTATAGGCCTGTAACTCTGCGTGCGGATCTACACAGCGCCATTTCTGCGAAATTTCTCCAGAGGAGGAGGAAGATGATTATTGATCGCCGATTGGCTGAGCGCCATTGCCGGCTTCGAGCCGACGATAGGAGAAACTTATGAATGGGACGACGTAGTAAATAACGTAGTATTTAAAGTATTTCAATGACATTCCAGAATTTAAGGGAGTGCCATTGCGCGCTATGCCTAGGCCTATAATACATGCATATACGCCCGCGCATACGCATATACGCACACATACGTATGTGCCCATATGTATACATGTATGCAGGCATACACTTATACATACACACGCACACACACACATACGTGTGCACATGCGCATGCGCGCGCGCCTGCACATATGTATCCTACCTGGAGTTAGTCAAAGGTATAAACTAACTGATTATCGTTTCCAATCGAACAGATTAATTTAGAATCAATCCAATATTTTTGGAATTCCGTGTCTGGCAATCTAAATCTGTCAAGAATAATTCTGAATTTTAATTTAGCAAAGAAGGCAGCTGCCAGACCGGCAGACGTCGGGTTAGTAAAATTGCCCTGTTTTAAAGGGACTCTGAAACTCCAAATATAATTTTTAGCCAGCGCAGTAGATAAATAATGAGATCGTTATTATACCTTCCACTGGAGCCTGAAAAACAGAGAAATTTCATTAATGTGCCATCTAATTTTGTTTGATCAATGGAGGGTTCAGCAATCCAACATTAATTAATGGCTGAATGAAGCGACATGAATAGAACAGGTGCTCGGCTGTTTCAAGAGGATATTGACAGAATGGGCAGACAAATGAGGTACCAAGTTTGATCTTCCTCAGGTATTCACCGACAGGTAAAACGCCATGATAGAGCTTAAACAGCACTGTTCTAAGTGACGGGTCTAGGAATTTAGAATTAATATACACGCCAGGATGATGCAAAATCAATGGTTGGGAAACGAATCTTAATCTGCAGGTCAACTGACCTCTTGTTAAGCAGTAAGAGATCAAATTCACGGGATGAAATTTTCTTTGACCAGTCATGATCGGTACGTATGTTTATGTGGTTAATAAAACGACAGACCAGCCCTAGGGGTGTGTGTGGTCATCATCTCCCCTGAAATACTTAAAATTCATCAAAATTGTCTTGTTCGTGCCAGATCGTGACGAATTTTTAACCTATGCTCTCAATGCCTTTGCCACTGAATATATTACTTGAAGAAGCAGTGCTATGATTCTATTTTGAAGAAATTCATCCGTATTTTGCTGAGTTATCTCCTTTGAAAAACTTAAAATTCACTAAAATTTTCTTGTTCGGGCATAATGGTTGAACGGAATTGAACCTGCACTTACAAATCTATCTTTCTTTAAGGTGAGATGCAGTGTCAGGATTTCATTTTTCATTGATTAGTTTTTCTAAAATATTGTCCTGTACAATTAACATTACATGTATGTCCACTCTTGATGTATGTTTATCTGAAATGTTTGGATCCAGGGGGATATGCCGTCTTCTGGTGGCTCTTGTTGACCATGTCATTAGTTTCGGATATGCCAGTGATCGCATTGCAATCATCAACCTGGCTATACCAACGCGAAACCATGCCACCAAACCTGCAGATAACGGATCAGCGACTGTAATAATGCTTAAAGATAACTATAAACGTGAAGCACAACGACAACTTAGTAACCCAAAGCATTACCAGAAACTAAGCGAGACAGTTTGGCAAAATAATTGCAGCAAATTTAATGAGATTCTAAAAAAATGCTCGATAGCAAGAAGATCACCGAAACGCAACATAAGTATCTCTCTGCTAAGCTTGAGTCAAAACCACGGACTTTCTATCTTTTGCCAAAAATTCATAAACCCATAGATTCGTGGTTGTACCCAATGTCACCACCCCCGGGCGGCCTATAATCTCAGATTGTGGTACAGAATCAGTGACTATATTGATTACCATCTACAGCCAATAGCAAATAGACATCCCAGCCTCTTGAAAAACACAGACGACTTCTTATCCCAGGTCTCTGAGACCTGGATATCTCAAAATTCATTCCTGGTCACGCTTGACATCGATACTATGCATACAAACATTGACATCCAGAAAGGTATAAATTATATCCGTAAAGCATTCGTGAACTACCCAGATACCAACAGGCCAGACAGAGAAGTTTGAAAGGCAATGATTTTGAATTCGATGGCGAAATTTACCAACAAATGTGTGGCTGTGCGATGGGCAAGCGCTATAGCCCATGTTTTGCCAATATTTACGTAGCAGAGCGGGAGGAGGAAGCGTTAGAAAAGTGTCCAAAACAGCCCCTCATTTATCGCAGGTAACTTGATGACATTTTCATGATTTGGCAACACACAAAGGCAGAGTTTGAAGAATTTTTCGAAATTCTGAACAATCACGGTCCGAATATCAAATTAAAAGCAACCATTGACGAGATGTCTGTAGATTTTTTCGCTATAACTGTATATAAAGGTCTAAAGTGGCTACTTAGACTACAAATTGTATTTCAAACCAACCGATTCGCATCAGCTACTACACAAAAAATCTTGCCATCCGCCGCATACTTTTAAAGGAATCGTAAAATCGCAAATAATCCGTTTTCACAGGAATTCGAGTGACACGAAAAACTTTGAAGACGCGTGCTCTACCCTATTCAAAGCTCTCAAAGCACGAGGTTACTCCTCACGATTCTTGCGCAAAATCAAATCTGAAACGACGGCTTGGAAACCATTCCAGATAATGCCTCAAATCATCGACCAAAATGCTTTCACGAGCTTTCAGAACAAAAGCAATTTCCAACTTCAGTCTAATCTAGATTGTGACTCTGAAAATGTTATTTATTTAATTTCATGCAAATTGTGCCAAAACAGTATGTCGGCGAAACCAAATGTCCATTAAGATGGCGGGCAACTCGACACCTTTCAGATATTAGGCTAGAGGAAGACACACATGTTTTGGAACATTTTAATCTTCCTGACCATTTAGTCCCTCGTGACTTTGACATTATGCCGATTGAACAGCCACCCTTTCAGATACGGCAGAAGAAACTGATAAACAAAGAAAACTTCGAGAATCGTTTTGAATTAAAGAACTCGAAACACAGTGGCCAAGGGGAATAAACTCGGACCCAGGCTTATCTGATCAACGTGACAAAATTCCATTCATTCTGACCTATAATCGCAAAAACGTTGAAATTTCCAAAATCTTGAAAGATGAGTATCAAAACCTACAGGAGAAACTGAAACACTCCTTCAACAAGCGTCCAGTAATTGCGTTTAAGAAAAATCCGAATTTACGTGACATCTTTGTAAAAGCAAAACTCAAATAGCTATCCAGAATATCCATCTCAATCATTCAACATTAACCCTTTCATGATGGTCAGCCAAAAGCGGTCTCTGTAGTGATCTTGGACAATGTCCATTTGCCGGCGGGGATTGGAGTGTTTTTGAAAATTTACCACTGTAATGACTGGCTCGAGAACCGAGACAGACATTCCAGTGGCATATTCTCGGGAATGACCTTGTCTGTGCCTGAAAATGTACATTAAATAAGTAAACGCATATTTGGGTTTTATTGAACAAATTTAACCAGTAAAGGGTTAACATTAATGCCATATGGCTTTCCTCAAACAAAATGACAAATCTCAGGCAGTAAGATAAACCAAAATATTTTATATAATGTTTTCAATTATTGAAGATTCTGAGCCAGTGCATTGATAATATTAACTACTACTACTACCACTACTACTACTACTACTACTACTACTACTACTACTACTACTACTACTACTACTACTACTACTACTACTACTACTACTACTACTACTACTACTACTACTACTACTACTACTACTACTACTACTTTTGCAGTTCTTGGAATGATATTTAGCTGATAATCACTGGACAATTGCACAGGTAGCGCTTAAGATAAATTAGATAATATTATTGAAGGCATACATCAAAAGAAAGCTATGAATTTTTTTTACAGAGCTATGTATTAGTTTTTATAATAGTGTACCGCTCCACCACCACGCCCCCCCCCCCTCCCCACCCCTCCTCCCTTCTCGGATACGAGTAAGCGGAGGTATGAGCCTATTAAGTTTTGAGCCCGTATGTCCGTACATGTACGTACGGTCACTGCAACTCGTCTTACAGTTTGAGAGAGAATTGTATGAAGCTTGACAGGATGAATGTACAACAACCCAGAGAAGCGCCGAATATTCAAGGTTGGAGGTGTACTCGTGTTGGGGAGGATTGAGGTGGTGGGTCGGGTAGGTGGAGGGGTATGTTAGCATTCAGCTGATTTTCTTTTATATTTTTTCTAAGATAATATAGTGTAAATAATATATAAACGTGTATCTGTGCGTACGCGTGTGTGTACGTATGTGCGTGTCTACGCATGGGCGGGGCGGCTGGCGAATACATCCAAACCTGTCCACAAAGACCACCTGTCAGACGAGATAAAAGCGATCTATATATTACGCATGCGTGACCTCTATATAAATGATTCAATATTGTATGCATGCTTACCAAAATGGAAAGCGGTTAATCTTCGTTGTTTCATGTTCTATGCCTGATTGTTAAATTAAATACAAGGCTGTTATATATCGGCACCATTCCTACTCATTGTTGAGATATTATTTACCAAACCGTATACATTAGCCTAAGCGCAGAGAGATTCCACTACAACCAGCATTCCTTTTTATCACATTAAAGGCTCACATTCACATCAGGATGCTTGAAAATAAAATAAAAATGTTAAAATTCTACATTTTGGAGGCGTAAATTGTGTCCTTTGATGTAAGGAGACGAAATAAATCTTAAGATAGGCCTATGTTTATTTCATTCACGTATTTCCATAGTAAGTTGTAGGTGATAGAGGTGCCAACAAACAGATTTTGAAAGCGACACTTTGGATGGATATCCGTATAGAGGAATGAACAGACAAATATGTGCATTCATTACATGGCTACTAATTATCCATTGTGGTTGGCGGCGTGGGTGAGAATTCAAAGAAACCAATATTTTGCAACAACAAATTGTTGTATTTCAAAACAGATAATATCCATTAACGTACGCGTATTATCAGCTTTAAGCTTGCTACAGCACAGCTCAGAAATAAGCTAAAACGTTTCCAAAATAATAACCCAGAACCATTTTAGCTAGTAAAAAAATGTTCTGTTGACTATTTTAAACAAAATTTGATTGAAAAGACATTGTTATCTTAATCTTCCAATCCAATTAGGCGCCAATGTTCACAATATTCAACAGTAGGCCTACGTTTTATTTTGTAAACATGTTACGGTATTTCTGAGCTGTAATGTACTCGCTGATCATCAAAGTCAAAATATTAGTTAAACATACAAAATTGTCTAACCATTTAATGGTCAAAATTAGTTAAGAAAATAAACATTTTCTTATTGAATGTTCATTTCCAGGCCAAGAGAAGACTAAGTTTGAAAATTTACCACTGGAATAACTAGCTTAGTTATAGCGCCAGTCATTACAGTTGTAAATATAAAGATGTGTTTTATCTTGACCTTGACCATCAAATGGACATTCATCAAAGCGACTGCAGATGTTGGTTTCGGCATGAAAAGGGTTAAAAGAAAATGTCTTTTGATGTCATGTGACTTTCTAAAAGAGGAAATTATAATAAATTACATTTCACGTAGTCTATTTTCAAAACATCCGTAGACACAAAGAAATGAAACGGCTTTTCATGTTTCCGACTTTTTGATTCAATTGTTTTACGATGGTGTCTCCCTGGATGACATATGTAGTTATTATTATGGTGAAGCAACACGTGCGTTGTGAGATTACATTAGGTCCTACATTCTTCAAGCAGTTATTAGTTATTAGAAATATATAATTAATATGACCACTATGGTCAATGGAAACCGCGGTGGAAATCTGTTTACAATACCTCGGGTTTCAATACCAAAAGAATCGTGTCAGAAATAACAAGATATATTGGAGATGTTGGCGTGGGTGGGTGTCGTGCTCTCATACAGAGTAATCACTTAGATCTAAACGCCGATCCGCCAAATATTCGAGTATGTAAGTATAACAATTCATTCATTCATTCATTCATTCATTCATTCATTCATTCATTCATTCGTTCATTCATTCATTCATTCTTTCGTTCATTATTTCTCTCGCTCATTAGTTCAGTCGTTCATTCACCCGTCTGTCCATCCATCCGCCCATATTTCACAATTCCTTCATTCCTTTGTTTATTCCACCATTCAATCAATCCTGGAATTCTTAAATTAATCACTCACTCAATCAGCATCTTAAGCATCAATTCCGCATTTCATTCCATCCGCTCACCCTTGCTGTCTTCATCTCTCCCACCACCCCTTCTACAGCCCTCCCTCGCTCCCCTCAAGCACTCCTCCTTCCCTTCCTTCTTTACACCCTTCTATCCACATTTCCTTCCTCCCTTATTCCGTTCCTTCCGCCTCTCCTTCAGTCATTCCGTTCCCACCCGATCAATTCATTCCAAGTATGTTTCTTCATCCTTTCACATATTCAATCCATAAATCTTTCATCCATTCATTAAACTCGAATGAATGAATGAATGAATGAATGAATGAATGAATGAATGATTAATCCATCCATCCGAGTGAAAGATCAACAAAGCAAGCGGTCGATCAAGCTGTCACTCAATTGATCGATCGATCGATCAGATTCATCCAATGATTGGTTTGATCGATCGATCGATTGATTGATCAGCTACTTGGTAGATTGATTTCCTTGATATTTTATTGACTATTGTTTGCTTGGCAGATCATTCGATCAATCAATTGATCTACCAACCGATTGACTGATCATTCTACCAAGTGATCGATCGATTGATTGATCAGTCAATAATACGATCGATCAATCATATGATATGATCGATCGTACAATCAGATCGATTGGTCGATCAATTTATTTATTTGAAAATATATCGATCGATCGATTGACTGGTTGATCGATCAATCGATTGAATGATCTACCAATCAATCGATAAATCAATCAGCCGATCACCCAATCACTCAATCATGCAATCCATCAAACATTTGATCAATCAATCAATCAATCGACCAATCAATCAATCAATCAATCAATCGCTTGATGACTCAATCAGTCACTCAATTAATCACTCACTCAATCGCGTGATCGATCACTGAATGGCTCAATGTTCAAGCAATCAATCAATCACACAATAAATTGATTGATTGATTGATTGATTGATTGACACGTTACATTTGATTCATGTCTGACCAGAAGTTTTCGAGAAATCAAATGATCAATTATTTATCCCATTTCGGTCAAGGTCTGAAAATACGCTTTCACAATCCGATCTTTTGTTGTGTTAAAATCTGAGCCAAATCGGATCAAAAGTTTTTTGGGATGCAGCTCTGGACACATAGACAGGCATACGCACACACGCACGCGCGCACGAATGAATGCAATACCCTTTTCCCTTTATTACTAACTATCTAGTATGGATGTAAGAATCATGATTTTTGTAGGTTGGAGAACACTTAGATCACGGACAAGATACAGGTCTAATCGATACAAGCAGTCTCACACAGAGGATGGTAGCACATATTGATAGGGACCCATCAATGCCAATAAAACGTATATACGATAGAGCCTTGTTAGAAGACCATGATGTGGAAGATGACGAAATCCCGACATTTGATTCTGTGAGATCCAAATTAACCAGAAAGCGACTCTCACTGATACCACACATTCCACATGAGATGCACGATGTTCTGATTGAGGACGAGTATTTGAATACCTGGCGTGATGAACCGGCCCTTAGTCACCAAGACAATGATTGGGGAATTGCAGTATTTGTTACAGAGGCCAATCTCAGGAAACTACAGCGATGCAGCAATGTCTATGTTGATGGAACATTTAAAACCTGTCCACATCCATACGTCCAATTCGTCACAATTCATGGAATGTTTCAGGGCAGAGTACTTCCGTTTGTCATGTCGTTGTTGACTGGTAAAACTGTTGGACACTATCGGCAGTTATTACAACACGCCAATGTGAGAGTTAGGCAGCTAACTGGCCATCATTTCCGACCATGGCGTATTATATCTGACTTCGAAATATCACTACTGCTGATAATAGAGACAGAACTACCACGGTCAAAGCATGCGGCTGAGGATTCAAGAGCTTGGTTTGGCTGGCCCATATGCTCGTCGGAGAAAACTTCGCAAGTGTCTACAGAAATGTATGGCATTAGGGTGTCTGCCACTCGCCCTGGTCCGACAGAACTTTAGGATACTTGCAACTGCAAACTCAACAGCACGACTTATCAGACGGTATCCGGATGTACATGCTTTTATTGTATATATGCTGCGGAACTATTTCGATGGGGAGTTTCCGCCCAAAATGTGGAACGTGTTCAACCGAGATAGCGTTGCACGCACGAACAATTTAGTAGAAGGTGAGAATGTGTTGGCAGTGATTGTAAAATCGTACAAGTTTTTTTACTCTTTGTGGCTTGTACAATAGACATTGTAACGACAGAATTAAATACTCATAGACGTACATGTTTTGTGGTGGGCCCATAGCAGCAGCAGTAACAACAGCAGCAGCAACAACGGCAGCGGCGGCGCCGCCAGCAGCAGCGGCGGCCGCGACAGCAGCAGCAGTAGTAGCAGCAACAGCAACAACAACAGCAGCAGCAGCAGCAGCAGCAGTAGTAGTAGTAGTAGCAGCAGCAGCAGTAACAGTGGCAGCAGTAGAAGCAGAAGCATTACCAGCAGCAATAGCAGTAGCAGCTGTAGCAGTAGCAGCAGTAGTAGCTGTAGTAGCAGTAGCAGCAGTAGTAGTAGTAGTAGCTGTAGTATCAGCAGTAGCAGCAGTAGTAGCTGTAGTATCAGCAGTAGTAGCAGTAGTAGCTGTAGTATCAGCAGTAGTAGCTGTAGTAGCTGTAGTATCAGCAGTAGTAGCAGTAGTAGCTGTAGTATCAGCAGTGGCAGTATCAGCAGCAGTAGTAGCTGTAGTATCAGCAGTAGTAGTAGTAGCAGTAGTATCAGCAGTAGTAGTAGTAGTAGCTGTAGTATCAGCAGTAGTAGCAGTAGTATCAGCAGTAGTAGCGGTAGCATCAGCAGTAGTACCAACAGTAGTAGCAGTAGCTGTAGTATCAGCAGAAGTAGTAGTAGTAGCAGTAGTAGTAGCAGCAGTAGTAGCAGTAGTAGTAGCAGCAGTAGTAGCAGTAGCAGTAGCTGTAGTATCGGCAGTAGTAGTATCAGCAGTAGTAGCAGTAGTATCAGCAGTAGTAGCAGTAGCATCAGCAGTAGTATCAACAGGAGTAGCAGTAGCTGTAGTATCAGCAGTAGCAGTAGTAGCAGTAGTAGCAGCAGCAGTAGTAGCAGTAGTAGTAGTAGTAGTAGCAGTAGCAGTAGCAGTAGCTGTAGTATCAGCAGTAGCAGTATCAGCAGCAGTAGTATCAACAGTAGTAGCAGTAGCTGTAGTATCAGCAGTAGTAGCAGTAGCATCAGCAGTAGTATCAACAGTAGTAGCAGTAGCTGTAGTATCAGCAGTAGCAGTAGTAGCAGTAGTAGTAGTAGTAGTAGTAGTAGTAGTAGTAGTAGCAGTAGCAGTAGCTGTAGTATCAGCAGTAGCAGTAGTAGTAGCAGCAGTAGTAGCAGTAGTAGCTGTAGTATCAGCAGTAGTAGCAGTAGTAGCTGTAGTATCAGCAGTAGTAGCTGTAGTATCAGCAGTAGTAGCAGTAGTAGCTGTAGTATCAGCAGTAGTAGCAGTAGTAGCTGTAGTATCAGCAGTAGCAGTATCAGCAGCAGTAGTAGCTGTAGTATCAGCATTAGTAGCAGTAGTATCAGCAGCAGTAGTAGCTGTAGTATCAGCAGTAGTAATAGTAGTAGCTGTAGTAGCAGTAGTAGTAGCAGCAGTAGTAGCTGTAGTATCAGCAGTAGTAGCTGTAGTATCAGCAGTATCAGCAGCAGTAGTAGCTGTAGTATCAGCAGTAGTAGTATCAGCAGTAGTAGCAGTAGTATCAGCAGTAGTAGCGGTAGCATCAGCAGTAGTATCAACAGTAGTAGCAGTAGCTGTAGTATGAGTAGTAGTAGTAGTAGCAGTAGTAGTAGCAGCAGTAGTAGCAGTAGTAATAGCAGCAGTAGTAGCAGTAGCAGTAGCAGTAGCAGTAGCTGTAGTATCGGCAGTAGTAGTATCAGCAGTAGTAGCAGTAGTATCAGCAGTAGTAGCAGTAGCATCAGCAGTAGTATCAACAGTAGTAGCAGTAGCTGTAGTATCAGCAGTAGCAGTAGTAGCAGTAGTAGTAGCAGCAGTAGTAGCAGTAGTAGTAGTAGTAGTAGTAGTAGCAGTAGCTGTAGTATCGGCAGTAGCAGTATCAGCAGCAGTAGTATCAACAGTAGTAGCAGTAGCTGTAGTATCAGCAGTAGTAGCAGTAGCATCAGCAGTAGTATCAACAGTAGTAGCAGTAGCTGTAGTATCAGCAGTAGCAGTAGTAGCAGTAGTAGTAGTAGTAGTAGTAGTAGTAGTAGTAGTAGTAGTAGTAGCAGTAGCTGTAGTATCAGCAGTAGCAGTAGTAGTAGCAGCAGTAGTAGTAGTAGTAGTAGTAGCAGTAGCAGCAGTAGTAGCTGTAGTATCAGCAGTAGTAGCAGTAGTAGTAGCAGCAGTAGTAGCTGTAGTATCAGCAGTGGTAGCAGTAGTAGCAGTAGTAGCTGTAGTATCAGCTGTAGTAGCGGTAGCAGCAGTAGTAGCTGTAGTATCAGCAGTAGCAGTAGTAGCAGTATCAGCAGCAGTAGTAAGTAGTAGTAAATAGAAGTAGTATTAGTAGTAGCAATAGCAGCAGCAACAGCAGTGTTTACTAATGTAGTGTTCAGGCTAATTGATTGCCCTTTCAGCAGTAGCAGTAGCGGCGGTAGCAGCAGCAGCGGTGGCAGTGCACCAGCAATATCAGCAGCAGCAGAGTTGCTAATGTAGTGTTCTGGCGAATTGATTACCCTTCCCTGAGTGTTTAAACTGAAACATCACGGAATCCGGTTCATTCCCTCAATCAATCGATCAATCAATATCGATTGATCGATCCATCCATCCATCAATTAATCACCCACTCAGTTACAATTAAGAGGTGATCCACCGGCGCCTAAAGCGAGACTACAATGCAGGCAACCGGAATCTCCGAGACTATTGGAATGCGATGGTGCATGTTATAAAAGCATACGTCTGACACAATTGTATTTGGCTGTGTAGTATTCTCTGTACCCGTCCATGCTCCATTCGCCCCATTGCTTGGAAATATATGCAACTTATAAAAATTCCATGCTTAAGGATCTCCAGGTAGAGTCTCCTAGGTACTGTGTAACAAATGACTTGAGCTCCAGGAAATATTTGACTCTGTGATTAAAAAGGGTGTTGCACTTTAGTAGCATATGATAGTAATCGTCAGTCTCTAATTGACATGTTGGATCTACTCGATTTAGCTGAAATCTGGCGAGATTATCCTGAACCAGGCACGTTCCTGTTAGTGGTCTGACTTTAATACTATGTCGCCGGACATCCTTAACATCTGAATGAACAGTGATTATGGTTTGATACATTCTGCCAACCGATAGCCTTGGGAAGTGACGGTATGTTAGTGTAGTTTTCATACGGCATTGTTCAGTTAGTTCATGTGTCCAGTACATATCTACTGCTGTCTTGACCGTTTCTTTCCACTTGCCTTTGCTCAGGATATGAGTTTTTAGGTACATAAGTTGTGGAAACCTGTACTACTGCAGGATACCTTGGATATATATGCACCGACTATGAGGATTAACAGGCCTTATTTGTGCTTTCCGTTCCATTCTGTTCAATGTTGGATTTTCGCTTCTGATTATATTTGACAGTAATGTGATCGGCCTGATATTTATTTCAGCAGCAATTGTTCTGGCTCCAATCAGTAGGTATACAATACACTTTGTTGTACGAACCGGCAGAGATAGAATCTTTCTCAACATTGAAATGTGAAATGCCTCCAAATCAGCTATATGCTTGCTGGAGGGAGTGAATACTTCAAGACCATATAGAAGTCGTGGTAAGATGTACATGATGAATATATTGTAGCAGATTCTTGCAGAAAGTCCATTCGTGCCATGGAGACCAGTGTCTGCCATAGAGTAACGAAACTTCATGGGAATGTTGGCTATGGTAGTAGGGGAATGAACGTTATTTTATGGGTCAGTCATTCCGCCCATGCATCTGACTTTCTGACCGTGTGTCCGTCCATTCATGCAACTTTTGTCTTTTCGTTGGATAACTTCTGCTTGAAGTATCTTGACAAATCTTCATGGAAAGGCTGGCTTTTATTCATAATCATTATCGTCTTTCGCCTGCGCGTGCGTCTATTCGTCTATCCAAACCAGTTGGATTATCATCCTACTAAGATGTCTGTCTTTACGGGCTGGGGTTGGGGTTAGTGTGGTGGTGGGGGGGGGGGGGGCGTGCCATATTTAATTTATATCATCTGCCACTTACGATTGCTTTAATGTTAGGATAAGGAAGATAACTCATCAACGCCTTACTTTAATGAACGTCTAAAATACTTGATGGAAAGTGTAGTGTAGCGGAAATGTGTCTGCATGTTATAAGCCCCTACGTTCATATATCTATTTCTGTACCATTTAATGCTTAAAATGTCATGATCTCAATTTTAGGACAAATATACAGGAAAACCGTTGAATATTTTGAATATGTTTTAACATAAACCATTGGCAGCAATAACTCAGTCAAATTCGTTTCAAAATATTCAACAGAATTTGCCATATCTGATTTATAAGATTTAGCAGGTTAAATACCATGACACAAGCCATACAGAGTAAGAAAGAGATTTGTAATTCATTTTCTTTCGTTACTTGCAATACGAAATGTAAATTCAACTCTAATGCAGATAAAATATAACTTTCTAATCACCCAAGTTGTTAGACTTAGTCCTGAAGGACTTGTCAGTTTACTGGTGGAGTACTTTAAGGACATATGCGTCCTTTTCAAAATATAGTCCAAAAATGTCAGATATACGTAGATAGGGCCTAACAATAATTGGAAGCAATTATTATTATTTAATAAGTATATTCGTCAACAAAAACGTATCTCTATGTTTATATGTATGATTACTGTATTCTGTGACTGTAGTAGTAGAAACATCCTACAGCTGCAATCAGTCCTTCTTCACTTTTGCCCACTGTGTCTTGTCCTCGGCCAAAATCCTTAGCTTCCTCAGGTCCATTCTTGACTTGAGTGTAGCTAATCCTGATTTCTTGACATTTCTATGTTTACTTATTGTTATATGATCATAGTAAGGAAGTTCACTGTCATGAAATGATTCAGCCAATCATAGCATTAGTGTACAATGCATCGACGGATGTGATAGAATGACTGATCTTATAACAGTGGTTTTCCTTACCCTGAAGATATGATGTCACGCATTTGACATAACATATTCCGATGATTCAGTGCCGTTTTTTAAATTTTGGAGTCTGTAATTAGGAAACTGTTGCTGTAGCCTATGTATCAATGCTATAATGGAGCACTCCAATCTGTCACTCAAGTAGCTGAAATCATAATCACGTCCATTGTTAGCTAACGTCATAATCATAAACACGTATAGCTCCGTCACTAATATCGGCAAGTCCGTTACGAGTGTACAATTTTACAATTTAATAAACATTTTAAAGCTAATTTCGCTGGAAGCATTTGCTGCCATAAGTAGCAACAGCCCGAGTCAAATTACCTTTTAAAATATTCAACAACTTACTTGTATAGTTACCTTGAAATTTTGATTTTGGGAGTTCGGCCTTCAAAACTTCATGTCGATTTCAACATGCCTAAAATGTTGACTGAGCTTAGCTATGTCATAGATAGAAATCCATCTATTGGCTGACAGGGTAAACCGATGGGATTCAAGACCATATAGATGACGCCACATAGTATTATTACACCGCGACGTCTCACACACACACACACACACGCACGCACGCACCCACCCATGCCCACACACGCCTAATTGAGCATTTATGGAGTAGGCTATCCAAAAAGGGGCGTGCTCTAGTGGGCGTCCTTGTACAAACACGCCCACCAGAAGTCGCAGCTTTGGCCACTCCATATATGGTCAATTAGGGCACGCCCACTTGAAACCACGTGACTTGGGATGACCAATGAAGTCCTCCCCCACCCCACCCCCACCAACCCTTTACTACAGAACGCACAATGCAGCGTGACTTATCTAGCTCCATTATGGGCATTGAAAGGTCCGTCAAGTGTACGAATTGTATGGCTTTGCAATTTAATAAAAATTATTTTCAAATTAATCTGAATGGGCTCTGTTGCTGCCTAGCACCCGGTCAAATTAGTTTCAAAATATTCAACAGATTAGGTGTTTCATTACCTTGAAATTATGATCCTTGGAAATCAGGATTCAAAATGTATATAGGCCTAAATTGATTCCAACAGGCGGGAAAGGTGGCCGTTTCTAAGTATTATTATGAGTATTAACTTGCTTCTTTAAAATATAGTTTTGTGGGACTAATGGGCTGTTGGACTATAGGGCTGTCAATTGCCGGACAAATGGGCTATCAATTGTCGGGCTAATGGGCTGTCGGACTATTGGGCTGTCGGACTATTGTCACACTAATGGGCTGTCGGACTAATGGGCTGTCAATTGCCGGACAAATGGGCTGTCAATTGCCGGACCAATAGGCTGTTCGACTAAGGGTTGTCGGACTAATGGGCTGTCGGACCATTGGGCTGTCGGACTATTGGTCAGACCACACTATCAGTTACACCAGTGTTTAGCCGTGGGTACAGGCTGTTATCACACACACAAACGTTGTATAATTGTGTGCGCGTGTGGTAACAGCCTGTAGTCATGGCTAAGCACTGGTGTAACGAATGTATGACCTCTCAGACGTCTGAGGGAGATATGTTATCATAACGTGACATGTAGAATAAGCAATCTTTGAATTAGACATCTTGACAGCGAAGTCAAACGTAGTTAAATCTGTGTATAAGTGACGGAGTATGGACCATTATAGTGTAGACAGTAAAGACACAGCGCTAATATCATCCTGGTCATGTGACGTTTCAGGGTCAGATTTGATGACGTCATTAGCAGCTGTATGACGTGGGTTTGCTTGAAGCAGGGTGCGGGGGGGGGGGGGGGGGGTTGTCCTCATTGTTTGTCTACCGTCACAGCAACTGTCAGCTGATCTAGCTTTTCTACACGGATAATCCATTTCATATGGATATGTTGATTACTGTAATTGACACGCTCGTCACATTGACAGATGACATATTGTTGACAGATCTTCGTTTTTTAAACATATTTTATTGTAGCACCTGTACATTGGGACTGAGCACAAGTTCTGACAACTCGCTCCCTACAGAATTGTTAGACGCCAGTCTATAATTAAACGTATATGCACAATTTATATTACATAAATCAGAGAGAGAGAGAGAGAGAGAGAGAGAGAGGGGGGGGGGGGAATCAATATTCTCGTGTTGTGATGAACAACAGTTTGATGATAATTAATTCGCTGTATTGATAGCTATGATAAATTCATTGCTCTGTCGGGTATTACATTTGTTATACATGCGGTATGTACAGCCTTGCTGATATGCATCATAATATCCTTAGACTCGCTGAAATTCTCTAAAATGATAGCAAATAATCATAATTCCTGAATACATTTCATCAATCAATTATATGACGTCATAATCAACTACATGGCGTGTAGGCTGACGTCATAATCATTACGTCATGATTGACTTGATTTAGTGTATGGGTTGTATGGCTTTATCATTTAATAAACATTGTTAAATATTTTGAAACACCACCCAGTCAAATTATTTTCCAAAATATTTAACAGCTTACCTGTATCGTTTTCTCGAAACTGATAGTCAGGGAGTTCAGGGATCGATTGATCCCATCAGGAGCGAGGTGTGAGTGGAGCTTAGCTAGAGATGGGCGGGGCATAGCTAAAACTGGTAAGGTCTATTCCTAACATAAAGTTGATTGTGAAGCTAAGCATACCAGTAACCACAGCAACCATGAAATAATCTCAACACACCAGTAACCACAGCAACCATGAAATAATCTCAACACACCAGTAACCGCAGCAACCATGAAATAATCTCAACACACCAGTAACCACAGCAACCATGAAATAATCTCAAGTTCAAGACAAGCATACTGTTACAGCTAAAATGCTGAATATTTTAAAACTAATCTGATGGGAAGCTGTTGCTTACATAGGCAGCAACATATTTCAGTCAAATTATTTTCAAAATATCCAAAAGAATAGTGATTATGTTGAAAATGTTTGTCGCTGTTTGATATTTCCGGTTGATACGGCTGCAAGTGTCTAAAACAAAAACATCTTTGAGCAACAGCATCCTGAATATAAACTTCCTTTCTGTCATTAGAACACTAAAGGTTCATCATCTGTAGGTCTATTTAGACACAATCTGTATCCGGTTATTATTATACTCAGCGACAATGACGTCACCATTTTGCATGATGGCCAGTCCATGAGGAGAGTTAAACTGTCCAATATTAACACCTTTACTGCCAAATGTAGAGATAAACCCACCATCAGCATCAAACACCTGAATACGATGATTGTCAGCGTCACACAGAATGACAAACCCATGTTCATCTATGTCTATACCTAGTGGACTCCTCATCTCACCATTAGCCTCTCCAGCAGTACCAAATGTAAATATAAAGTCACCTTCAGCAGTAAACACACTGACTCTGTCGTTACCTTCCTCTGTCACGTACACGCGGCCAGTCGTCATAGCAACAGTTACATAAGCTGGCCTGGACAATTCTCCTGGTGCTCTTCCTGCTCGGCCAAACTGGCGGATAAACTGACCAGTCCTCGTGAACATCTGTATTCTGTTATTGAGCCATTCACAGATATACATGTTATCTGACATGTCTACAGCCACGCTTCCTGGATACTTAAACTGTCCTGTGTTTGATCCCTTTGTGCCGAATGTATACTTAAACTGACCGTCTCTATCACACACCACAATACGATTATTACCCTCGTCTGCTATGATGAGGTGCTCGCGACTGTTAACAGCAAGTCCTGTAGGACGGTAAAACTGTCCATCACCCTGACCGAATGTTCCGAATGTTTTGATGATCGCGCCGTCATCAGTGTAAATCTTCACGCGGTTATTGTATGAGTCGGTGACATAGAATCTGCCACCAGCAGGACTGACAGCCACACCTTGAGGACCGTGAAACTGATGCACACCACTGCCTTTCCCGCCACCAGCTATAACCCGCGCGTGACTCAGCACTGTAAACACAATAAACATCTCATTAATGTATCATCAATTCACGGATCTCATTCACACATAATTTCACGTCTCAGCTTATTTTCTAATCACGAGAACAACATCATATTGATTATGTGCTTAGAGCATGCATGGAGTTCCACGCGATATAAATGTACTACTATCTGTCTATCTCTCTCTATCTATCTATCTATCTATTTTTATTTATTTTTATTTTTATTTTTATTTTAAGCACACAGTTTTAGCAGATTTACAGACATCTCGACATAAAATTCATTTAATAACATCAAGATTCTACATTCGCTTGAGATATTCTTCAAGCAAACATACTGACAACAAACAGTGACAAATATCTAATAATAAACAACGTATGATAATATATTGAAATCTATATTTACAAAATAGTTATTGTTTACATGTTATATTGTCAATATTATATTGTTTGTTGTCACAGCTGTAATACAGAATTAACTACAAACGTGTTTCCATCTAGAGTAATAGATGCTTGGAACAATTTGTCAGAATCAGTGGTCACTTCACCCACCGTGGTCCCTGCTCCCACCGTGGTCACTACACCCACCATGGTCCCTGCTCCCACCATGGTCCCTGCTCCCACCATGGTTCCTGCACCCACCAAGGTCACTGCACCCACCATGGTCACTACACCCACCATGGCTACACCCACCATGGTCCCTATACCCACCATGGTCCCTGCACCCACCATGGTCCCTGCACCCACCATGGTCACTACACCCACCATGGTCCCTGCACCCACCATGGTCCCTGCTCCCACCATGGTCACTACACCCACCATGGTCCCTGCTCCCAACATGGTTCCTGCAGCCACCATGGTCCCTGCACCCACCGTGGTCACTACACCCACCATGGTCCCTGCTCACACCGTGGTCCCTGCACCAACCGTGGTCCTTGCTCCCACCGTAGTCCCTGCACCCACCGTAGTCACTACACCCACCATGGTCCCTGCTCCCACCATGGTCACTACACCCACCATGTACCCTGCACCCACCATGGTCCCTGCACCCACCATGGTCCCTGCACCCACCATGGTACCTGCACCCACCATGGTCACTACACCCACCATGGTCCCTGCACCCACCATGGCCCCTGTACCCACCATGGTCATTACACCCACCAATGGTCCCTGCTCACACCGTGGTCACTACACCCACCAAGGTCCCTGCTCCCACCATGGTCCCTGCACCCACCATGGTCACTACACCCACCATGCTCCCTGCTCCCACCATGGACACTACACCCACCATGCTCCCTGCACCCACCATGGTCCCTGCTCCCAACGTGGTCATTACACCCACCATGCTCACTGCTCCCACCATGGTCCCTGCACCCACCATGGTCCCTGCTCCCAACATGGTCACTACACCCACCATGGCCCCTGCACCCATCATGGTCCCTGCTCACACCGTGGTCCCTGCACCAACCGTGGTCCTTGCTCCCACCGTAGTCCCTGCACCCACCGTAGTCACCACACCCACCATGGCCCCTGTACCCACCATGGTCATTACACCCACCAATGGTCCCTGCTCACACCGTGGTCACTACACCCACCAAGGTCCCTGCTCCCACCATGGTCCCTGCACCCACCATGGTCACTACACCCACCATGGTCACTACACCCACCATGGCTACACCCACCATGGTCCCTATACCCACCATGGTCCCTGCACCCACCATGGTCCCTGCATCCACCATGGTCACTACACCCACCATGGTCCCTGCACCCACCATGGTCCCTGCTCCCACCATGGTCACTACACCCACCATGGACACTGCAACCACCATGGTCACTTGACCCACCATGGTCCCTGCTCCCAACATGGTTCCTGCAGCCACCATGGTCCCTGCACCCACCGTGGTCACTACACCCACCATGGTCCCTGCTCCCACCATGGTCACTACACCCACCATGGTCCCTGCACCCACCATGGTCCCTGCTCCCACCATGGTCACTTGACCCACCATGGTCCCTGCTCCCACTGTGGTCACTACACCCACCATGCTCCCTGCTCCCACCATGCTCCCTGCACCCACCATGGTCCCTGCTCCCAACGTGGTCATTACACCCACCATGCTCACTGCTCCCACCATGGTCCCTGCACCCACCATGGTCCCTGCTCCCAACATGGTCACTACACCCACCATGGCCCCTGCACCCATCATGGTCCCTGCTCACACCGTGGTCCCTGCACCAACCGTGGCCCTTGCTCCCACCGTAGTCCCTGCACCCACCGTAGTCACTACACCCACCATGGTCCCTGCTCCCACCATGGTCACTACACCCACCATGTACCCGGCACCCACCATGGTCCCTGCACCCACCATGGTCCCTGCACCCACCATGGTAACTGCACCCACCATGGTCACTACACCCACCATGGTCCCTGCACCCACCATGGCCCCTGTACGCACCATGGTCATTACACCCACCAATGGTCCCTGCTCCCACCGTGGTCACTACACCCACCATGGTCCCTGCTCCCACCATGGTCCCTGCACCCACCATGGTCACTACACCCACCATGGTCCCTGCTCCCACCATGGTCACTACACCCACCATGGTCCCTGCTCCCACCATGGTTACTACACCCACCATGGTCTCTGCTCCCATCATGGTCACTACACCCACCATGGTCCCTGCAGCCATCAAGGTCCCTGCACCGACCATGGTCCCTGCTCCCACCATGGTCACTTCACCCACCACGGTCCCTGCTCCCACCATGGTCACTTCACGCACCATGGTCCCTGCACCAACCGTGGTCCTTGCTCCCACCGTGGTCCCTGGACCCACCGTGGTCACTAAACCCACCATGGTCCTGCTCCCACCATGGTCACTTCACCCACCACGGTCCCTGCTCCCACCATGGTCACTTCACGCACCATGGTCCCTGCACCAACCGTGGTCCCTGCACCCACCATGGTCCCTGCACCCACCATGGTACCTGCACCGACCATGGTCACTACACCCACCATGGTCCCTGCTCTCACCATGGTCACTGCACCCACCATGGTCCCTGCACCTACCACGGTCCCTGCTCCCGCCATGGTCCCTGCTCCCACCATGGTCCCTGCACCCACCATGGTCCCTGCACCCACCATGGTCACTGCACCCACCATGGTCCCTGCACCCACCACGGTCCCTGCTCCCACCATGGTCCCTGCTTTTACCATGGTCACTACACCCACAATGGCCCCATGCTCCCATGGTTACTTCACCCACCATGGCCCCTGAACCCACCATGGTCCCTTCTCCCACCGTGGTCACTACACACACCATGGTCCCTGCTCCCACCATGGTCACTACACACCCACCATGGCCCCTGCACCCACCATGGCCCCTGCAACCACCATGGTCACTACACCCACCATGGTCCCTGCTACCACCATGGTCACTACAGCCACCATGGTCCCTGCACCCACCATGGTCCCTTCTCCCACCGTGGTCACTACACCCACCATGGTCCCTGCTCCCACCATGGTCACTACACCCACCATAGCCCCTGCACCCACCATGGCCCCTGCAACCACCATGGTCACTACACCCACCATAGTCCATGCTCCCACCATGGTCCCTGCACCCACCACGGTCCCTACTCCCACAATGGTCCCTGCTCCCACCATGGTCCATGCACCCTCCATGGTCCCTGCTACCACCATGGTCACTGCACCCACCATGGTCCCTACACCACCATGGTACCTGCACCCACCATGGTCCCTGGTCCCACCATGGTCACTGCACCCACCATGGTCGCTGCTCCCACCATGGTCCCTGCACCCACCACGGTCCCTGCTCCCACCATAGTCCCTGCTCCCACCATGGTCCATGCACCCACCATGGTCCCTGCTCCCACCATGGTCACTTCACCCCCATGGTCCCTGCACCCACCACGGTCCCTGCTCCCACCATGGTCCCTGCTCCCACCATGCTCCTTGCTTCCACACTGGTAACTACACCCACAATGGCCCCATGCTCCCATGGTCACTTCACCCACCATGGCCCCTGCACCCACCATGGTCCCTTCTCCCACCGTGGTCACTACACCCACCATGGTCCCTGCTCTCACCATGGTCACTACACACACCATGGCCCCTGCACCCACCATGGCCCCTGCAACCACCATGGTCACTACACCCACCATGGTCCCTGCTCCAACCATGGTCACTACAGCCACCATGGTCCCTGCACCCGCCATGGTCCCTTCTCCCACCGTGGTCACTACACGCACCATGGTCCCTGCTCCCACCATGGTCACTACACCCACCATGGCCTCAGCACCCACCATGGCCCCTGCAACCACCATGGTCACTACACCCACCATGGTCCATGCTCCCACCATGGTCCCTGCACCCACCACGGTCCCTGCTCCCACAATGGTCCCTGCTCCCACCATGGTCCATGCACCCACCATGGTCCCTGCTACCACCATGGTCACTGCACCCACCATGGTCCCTACACCACCATGGTACCTGCGCCCACCATGGTCCCTGCTCTCACCATGGTCCCTGCACCCACCATGGTCCCTGCACCCACCATGGTACCTGCTCCCACCATGGTCACTTGACCCACCATTGACCCTGCTCCCACCATGGTCCCTGCTCCCACCATGGTCACTACACCCACCATGGTCCCTGCTCCCACCATGGTCCCTGCTCCCACGGTGGTCACTACACCCACCATGGTCCCTGCTCCCACCATGGTCCCTGCACCCACTATGGTCACTACACCCACCATGGTCCCTGCTCCCACCATGGTCCCTGCTCCCACCATGGTCACTACACCCACCATGGTCCCTGCTCCCACCATGGTCCCTGCTCCCACCGTGGTCCCTACACCCACCATGGCCCCTGCACCCACCATGGCCCCTGCACCCACCATGGTCCCTGCACCCACCATGGTCACTACACCCACCATGGTCCCTGCTCCTACCATGGTCCCTGGACCTACCGTGGTCCCTGCTCCCCCCCCCCCATGGTCCCTGCACCCACCACGGTCCCTGCTCACACCATGGTTCCTACTCCCACCATGGTCCCTGCACCCACCATGGACCCTGCTCTCACCATGGTCACTGCACCCACCATGGTCCCTGCACCTACCACGGTCCCTGCTCCCACCATGGTCCCTGCTCCCACCATGGTCCCTGCTCCCACCATGGTCCCTGCTCCCACCATGGTCACTGCACCCACCATGGTCCCTGCACCCACCATGGTCCCTGCACCTACCACGGTCCCTGCTCCCACCATGGTCCCTGCTCCCACCATGGTCCCTGCTCCCACCATGGTCCCTGCTTCCACCATGGTCACTACACCCACAATGGCCCCATGCTCCCATGGTCACTTCACCCACCATGGCCCCTGAACCCACCATGGTCCCTTTTCCCACCGTGGTCACTACACACACCATGGTCCCTGCTCCCACCATGGTCACTACACCCACCATGGCCCCTGCACCCACCATGGCCCCTGCAACCACCATGGTCACTACACCCACCATGGTCCCTGCTACCACCATGGTCACTACAGCCACCATGGTCCCTGCACCCACCATGGTCACTACACCCACCATGGCCCCTGCGCCCACCATGGCCCCTGCAACCACCGTGGTCACTACACCCACCATGGTCCCTGCTCTCACCATGGTCCCTGCACCCACCATGGTACCTGCTCCCACCATGGTCACTTCACCCACCATTGACCCTGCTCCCACCATGCTCCCTGCTCCCACCATGGTCACTACACCCACCATGGTCCCAGCTCCCACCATGGTCCCTGCTCCCACCATGGTCCCTGCTCCCACCATGGTCACTACACCCACCATGGTCCCTGCTCCCACCATGGTCCCTGCTCCCACCGTGGTCCCTACACCCACCATGGCCCCTGCACCCACCATGGCCCCTGCACCCACCATGGTCCCTGCACCCACCATGGTCACTACACCCACCATGGTCCCTGCTCCTACCATGGTCCCTGGACCTACCGTGGTCCCTGCTCCCCCACCATGGTCCCTGCACCCACCACGGTCCCTGCTCACACCATGGTTCCTACTCCCACCATGGTCCCTGCACCCACCATGGTCCCTGCTCTCACCATGGTCACTGCACCCACCATGGTCCCTGCACATACCACGGTCCCTGCTCCCACCATGGTCCCTGCTCCCACCATGGTCCCTGCTCCCACCATGGTCACTACACCCACCATGTTCCATGCTCCCACCATGGTCCCTGCACCCACCACGGTCCCTACTCCCACAATGGTCCCTGCACCCACTATGGTCACTACACCCACCATGGTCCCTGCTCCCACCATGGTCCCTGCTCCCACCATGGTCACTACACCCACCATGGTCCCTGCTCCCACCATGGTCCCTGCTCCCACCGTGGTCCCTACACCCACCATGGCCCCTGCACCCACCATGGCCCCTGCACCCACCATGGTCCCTGCACCCACCATGGTCACTACACCCACCATGGTCCCTGCACCTACCATGGTCCCTGGACCTACCGTGGTCCCTGCTCCCACCATGGTCCCTGCTCCCACCATGGTCCCTGCTCCCACCATGGTCCCTGCACCCACCATGGTCCCTACACCCACCATGGCCCCTGCACCCACCATGGCCCCTGCACCCACCATGGTCCCTGCACCCACCATGGTCACTACACCCACCATGGTCCCTGCTCCTACCATGGTCCCTGGACCTACCGTGGTCCCTGCTCCCCCCCCCCCCCCCCCCCATGGTCCCTGCACCCACCACGGTCCCTGCTCTCACCATGGTCACTGCACCCACCATGGTCCCTGCACCTACCACGGTCCCTGCTCCCACCATGGTCCCTGCTCCCACCATGGTCCCTGCTCCCACCATGGTCACTGCACCCACCATGGTCCCTGCACCCACCATGGTCCCTGCACCTACCACGGTCCCTGCTCCCACCATGGTCCCTGCTCCCACCATGGTCCCTGCTCCCACCATGGTCCCTGCTCCCACCATGGTCCCTGCTTCCACCATGGTCACTACACCCATAATGGCCCCATGCTCCCATGGTCACTTCACCCACCATGGCCCCTGAACCCACCATGGTCCCTGCTCCCACCATGGTCACTACACCCACCATGGCCCCTGCACCCACCATGGCCCCTGCAACCACCATGGTCACTACACCCACCATGGTCCCTGCTACCACCATGGTCACTACAGCCACCATGGTCCCTGCACCCACCATGGTCACTACACCCACCATGGCCCCTGCGCCCACCATGGCCCCTGCAACCACCGTGGTCACTACACCCACCATGGTCCCTGCTCTCACCATGGTCCCTGCACCCACCATGGTCCCTGCACCCACCATGGTACCTGCTCCCACCATGGTCACTTCACCCACCATTGACCCTGCTCCCACCATGCTCCCTGCTCCCACCATGGTCACTACACCCACCATGGTCCCAGCTCCCACCATGGTCCCTGCTCCCACCATGGTCCCTGCTCCCACCATGGTCACTACACCCACCATGGTCCCTGCTCCCACCATGGTCCCTGCTCCCACCGTGGTCCCTACACCCACCATGGCCCCTGCACCCACAATGGCCCCTGCACCCACCATGGTCCCTGCACCCACCATGGTCACTACACCCACCATGGTCCCTGCTCCTACCATGGTCCCTGGACCTACCGTGGTCCCTGCTCCCCCACCATGGTCCCTGCACCCACCACGGTCCCTGCTCACACCATGGTTCCTACTCCCACCATGGTCCTTGCGCCCACCATGGTCCCTGCTCTCACCATGGTCACTGCACCCACCATGGTCCCTGCACCTACCACGGTCCCTGCTCCCACCATGGTCCCTGCTCCCACCATGGTCCCTGCTCCCACCATGGTCACTGCACCCACCATGGTCCTTGCACCCACCATGGTCCCTGCACCTACCACGGTCCCTGCTCCCACCATGGTCCCTGCTCCCACCATGGTCCCTGCTCCCACCATGGTCCCTGCTTCCACCATGGTCACTGCACCCACAATGGCCCCATGCTCCCATGGTCACTTCACCCACCATGGCCCCTGAACCCTCCATGGTCCCTTCTCCCACCGTGGTCACTACACACACCATGGTCCTGCTCCCACCATGGTCACTACACCCAGCATGGCCCCTGCACCCACCATGGCCCCTGCAACCACCATGGTCACTACACCCACCATGGTCCCTGCTACCACCATGGTCACTACACCCACCATGGCCCCTGCACCCACCATGGCCCCTGCAACCACCGTGGTCACTACACCCACCATGGTCCCTGCTCCCACCATGGTCACTACACCCACCATAGCCCCTGCACCCACCATGGCCCCTGCAACCACCATGGTCACTACACCCACCATGTTCCATGCTCCCACCATGGTCCCTGCACCCACCAGGGTCCCTACTCCCACAATGGTCCCTGCACCCACTATGGTCACTACACCCACCATGGTCCCTGCTCCCACCATGGTCCCTGCTCCCACCATGGTCACTACACCCACCATGGTCCCTGCTCCCACCATGGTCCCTGCTCCCACCGTGGTCCCTACACCCACCATGGCCCCTGCACCCACCATGGCCCCTGCACCCACCATGGTCCCTGCACCCACCATGGTCACTACACCCACCATGGTCCCTGCTCCTACCATGGTCCCTGGACCTACCGTGGTCCCTGCTCCCACCATGGTCCCTGCACCCACCATGGTACCTGCTCCCACCATGGTCCCTGCACCCACCATGGTCCCTGCTCCCACCATGGTCATTGCACCCACCATGGTCCCTATACCACCATGGTCCCTGCTCCCACCATGGTCCCTGCGCCCACCATGATCCCTGCACCCATCATGGTCCCTGCTCCCACCATGGTCTCTGCACCCACCATGGTCCCTGCTCCCACCGTGCTCCTGCTCACACCGTGGTCCCTGCAGCCACCATGGTCCCTGCTCCTACCATGTTCCCTGCACCCACAGAAGTCACCCACAGTAGTCCCTGCTCACACCATGGTTCCTACTCCCACCATGGTCCCTGCACCCACCATGGTCCCTGCTCTCACCATGGTCACTGCACCCACCATGGTCCCTGCACCTACCACGGTCCCTGCTCCCACCATGGTCCCTGCTCCCACCATGGTCCCTGCTCCTACCATGGTCCCTGCTCCCACCATGGTCACTGCACCCACCATGGTCCCTGCACCCACCATGGTCCCTGTACCTACCACGGTCCCTGCTCCCACCATGGTCCCTGCTCCCACCATGGTCCCTGCTCCCACCATGGTCCCTGCTCCCACCATGGTCCCTGCTTCCACCATGGTCACTACACCCACAATGGCCCCATGCTCCCATGGTCACTTCACCCACCATGGCCCCTGAACCCACCATGGTCCCTTCTCCCACCGTGGTCACTACACACAACATGGTCCCTGAACCCACCATGGTCCCTTCTCCCACCGTGGTCACTACACACAACATGGTCCCTGCTCCCACCATGGCCACTACACTCACCATGGCCCCTGCACCCACCATGGCCCCTGCAACCACCATGGTCACTACACCCACCATGGTCCCTGCTACCACCATGGTCACTACAGCCACCATGGTCCCTGCACCCACCATGGTCACTACACCCACCATGGCCCCTGCGCCCACCATGGCCCCTGCAACCACCGTGGTCACTACACCCACCATGGTCCCTGCTCTCACCATGGTCCCTGCACCCACCATGGTCCCTGCACCCACCATGGTACCTGCTCCCACCATGGTCACTTCACCCACCATTGACCCTGCTCCCACCATGCTCCCTGCTCCCACCATGGTCACTACACCCACCATGGTCCCTGCTCCCACCATGGTCCCTGCTCCCACGGTGGTCACTACACCCACCATGGTCCCTGCTCCCACCATGGTCCCTGCACCCACTATGGTCACTACACCCACAATGGTCCCTGCTCCCACCATGGTCCCTGCTCCCACCATGGTCACTACACCCACCATGGTCCCTGCTCCCACCATGGTCCCTGCTCCCACCGTGGTCCCTACACCCACCATGGCCCCTGCACCCACCATGGCCCCTGCACCCACCATGGTCCCTGCACCCACCATGGTCACTACACCCACCATGGTCCCTGCTCCTACCATGGTCCCTGGACCTACCGTGGTCCCTGCTCCCCCCCCCCCCCCCCCCCCCCCCCCCATGGTCCCTGCACCCACCACGGTCCCTGCTCACACCATGGTTCCTACTCCCACCATGGTCCCTGCACCCACCATGGTCCCTGCTCTCACCATGGTCACTGCACCCACCATGGTCCCTGCACCTACCACGGTCCCTGCTCCCACCATGGTCCCTGCTCCCACCATGGTCCCTGCTCCCACCATGGTCCCTGCTCCCACCATGGTCACTGCACCCACCATGGTCCCTGCACCCACCATGGTCCCATGCTCCCATGGTCACTTCACCCACCATGGCCCCTGAACCCACCATGGTCCCTTCTCCCACCGTGGTCACTACACACACCATGGTCCCTGCTCCCACCATGGTCACTACACCCACCATGGCCCCTGCACCCACCATGGCCCCTGCAACCACCATGGTCACTACACCCACCATGGTCCCTGCTACCACCATGGTCACTACAGCCACCATGGTCCCTGCACCCACCATGGTCACTACACTCACCATGGCCCCTGCACCCACCATGGCCCCTGCAACCACCATGGTCACTACACCCACCATGGTCCCTGCTACCACCATGGTCACTACAGCCACCATGGTCCCTGCACCCACCATGGTCACTACACCCACCATGGCCCCTGCGCCCACCATGGCCCCTGCAACCACCGTGGTCACTACACCCACCATGGTCCCTGCTCTCACCATGGTCCCTGCACCCACCATGGTCCCTGCACCCACCATGGTACCTGCTCCCACCATGGTCACTTCACCCACCATTGACCCTGCTCCCACCATGCTCCCTGCTCCCACCATGGTCACTACACCCACCATGGTCCCTGCTCCCACCATGGTCCCTGCTCCCACGGTGGTCACTACACCCACCATGGTCCCTGCTCCCACCATGGTCCCTGCACCCACTATGGTCACTACACCCACAATGGTCCCTGCTCCCACCATGGTCCCTGCTCCCACCATGGTGC
Source organism: Chaetoderma sp. LZ-2023a (assembly GCA_034401795.1). Taxonomy (NCBI): domain Eukaryota; kingdom Metazoa; phylum Mollusca; class Caudofoveata; order Chaetodermatida; family Chaetodermatidae; genus Chaetoderma; species Chaetoderma sp. LZ-2023a. The sequence continues at coordinate 5,153,184 of CM067359.1, forward strand.
AGCATAAATGATTTTGTATGTCTCACTTAGACAGAATCTATGTGTGCATACTGGTCATTAGTGTCCATCAAACCTCGTGTGTGTGTGTGTGTGTGTGTGTGTGTGTGTGTGTGTGTGCGTGCGTATATGTGTGTGTGTTTGTGTATGTGCGTGGGTGTGCGTCTGTGTGTCTATGCATGCATATGTGCGTATGTGTGTGTATGCGAGGGATCTGTTATTAGATACAAAAATGACGGAACTGATTTATGAAGCCTAAGTATTTAAAAACGCCGACCCAGGTATTTACATAGTTACCTATGCATACCTGCCAGTCTGCAAACTTCCATCAAACCTCCTATGTGTGAGTGAGTGAGTGAGTGAGTGAGTGAGTGAGTGAGTGAGTGAGTGAGTGAGTGAGTGAGTGAGTGAGTGAGTGAGTGAGTGAGTGAGTGAGTGAGTGAGTGAGTGAGTGAGTGAGTGCGTGAGTGAGTGAGTGAGTGAGGGAGGGAGGGATGGGGGGATGGAGGGAGGGAGGGAGGGAGCGAGCGAGCGGGTGAGGGAGTGGGTGGGTGGGTGGGTGGGTGAGTGAGTGAGTGAGTGAGTGTGTTATGCTTTTTTGTTTATTCCGAACGGGTGCATCGTGTTGAGTTCTTTGATCCAGTAGTGTTCTCTGTTTAATCTTAGTTTTTTGTTATCCGTAAAAATTCTTTCAATTGGTCTTATCGTGATGTCTTTCATAGAATGTCTTGGATGGTTGAAATGCCATGAGATTCTCGTGTCTGTTTGGTGTCGGATTGCATGGATATGTTGTGTGAGTCGTTTGCTGAGTGTTTGACTTGTTTCTCCTATGTATTGAGAGCTGCATTGTTTGCATTCTATGAGGTAAATAATGTTGGTGGTATTGCAGCTCATTTGTGTGTTGATTTTGTAGTCTTTACCAGTGACGAAACTAGTGAATTTGTCAGCAGTGTTCATGTATTGTTTGCATGTGATGCAATTGTTGTTGTTGCATTGTCGGAGTGTCCCTACTATGTCGTGAGTGTCATTTGGTGTCGGTACGATCTTATTGTTAGCATCTGGATTTTTTATTTTAATTAGGCTAGAGTGGACTAGGTGGTCCCTAATGCTTTTATTTTTCTTGAATGCTACTACTGGGTAGTTGGGAAAAATTGGTGCTAAGATTGGTGAAGACAAGATGTACTTTTCCCAGTGGGTTCGAATGGATTTGCCTATGTGTTCTAATGATGGGTGGTATTGTAGTATGCAAGCTGGCCTAGGCTGTTTTTGTGTGGGTTGTTTGTAAAGAATGTCTTCTCTCTGTGTGTTCTCGGTTTTTTCTATGATGGCTTTAATTTCTGTCTCTTTGTATCCCCGGTGGATGAATGCATCTGTTAGTTCCTGTGTGCGTTGTTTTAATCTAGTAGGATCTGTGATGATGCGTTTGTATCTTAATGCTTGGCTGTAGATTATGGAATGTTTTGTGTTTTTAGGGTGGCTTGATTGTTTGTGAAGATACTGTTGTTTGTCTGTAGGTTTTCTGTATAGGTCCAATTTAAGTTTGTTATCTTCTTTGTATACCATTGTGTCCAAAAATGGGATTTTTTCCGTTGAATATTCCAAGTCAAATTTTATTGTGGGATGCTCTTTATTCATGTGTGCGTGAAATTCAAGTAGTTCGTTCTCACTGGTGTTCCAAATGAAAAATATGTCATCTATGTATCTAACTAAGTGGGATGGAGTGCTGCCCATCCATGTTGATAACATTCTGCTTACTATGGTGTACACGTAAATGTTAGCATATTTGACAGCAAACTTGGCTCCCATGGCTGTTCCATGTGTTTGTATGTAGTAGTCTTCATTGAATTGGAAGCTGTTTTTTGTAAGAATGTATCTCATTATTTGGGCCAATTCGTCTGGGTAGATGTGTGCAGGTGTGTGGTTATTGTTGTTTGTGTTTGTTTTTTCAAGTGTATGTCTGTAATGTTCTGTGACAATCTGTATGCCTTCTTCGTGTGGGATGTTTGTGTATAGTGATCTGACATCCATTGTGCATAGGATTGAGCCAGCATCAACTGTAGTGTTTTCTATATGTTGGATGAATGCAGTGGTGTCTCGTAGTAGATTTGGGATATTATTTTCCGTGTCTTTTAGTAGGTGGTCTGTGAATTCATTAATGCGTGACGTGGGGCCATCGCAGTTGGATACAATCGGGCGTCCGGGTGGAGGTATTTTGCCTTTGTGTATCTTAGGGTTAATGTAGATGCGCGGAGTTCTGACTTTGAATTCGGTGAGATATCTGTGTGTCTGTCCTGTGATGGCTCCGGTGATTAGAAGTTCGTTAATGTATGCATCTATGGTGTCTTTATATTCTAAAGTGGGATTTTCACTGAGTTTGGTGTAGTATGCGACATCTGTAAGTTGTCTGTGTACTTCTGCAATGTAGTCTGTTTTGTTGAGAATGACTATTGCGGAGCCTTTGTCTGCTGGTCTGATGACTATGTTTGTGTTATTAGCTAATGTTTTGAGGGCTGTTTTCTCATGGTGTGTGATGTTGGATCGTGGTGACTTGTCGGGTGGTTTGGTGATAAGCTTGGTGAGTGATGACCGGAGTTTGTTGATGGCATTGGGTGTTGTGCTTGGTCTCCATTCTGAGGGTAGTTTGAATTTGGATGGTGCTGTGGGTTTTTCAAGGTTATTGCTGTAAAAGTAGTATTTGCATTCTAACTTCCTGATGAATTGATCTATGCAATGTATTTGTGTGTCTGGTGATATGTGGTGTGGTGTGGGTACAAATGAAAGGCCTTTGTTTAGAACGGAATTTTCTGTTTTGGTAAGTTTGTGGTTGGACAGGTTAACGACAATATCTGGTGTTGTTTTTTGTTTGTTGATGATGCGTTGTTTTCTGCGTTTTTGTAGTTGTGTACCTGATGTTAAACGTCTAATTGGCCGATTATTTCTAAGAGTAGTTTTTTCACATTTTCGTTTTTGGATTGTTTTATGGCTTCGGCATATGATTTGGTTTGTGGTGTGCTTGTACTTGTCTGTGATGTTGTTTGCATGGGTTGGGTTCTGGGTTGGTGTGTTGAGTGTGTGATAGGTTGTGTTCTGGGAAGGTACATCTGCTCTCTTGGTGGTGATGGATGTGCGTGGTGGATGGGAGGTGGTTGTCTTGAGTAGGGTATTATAAAGTGTCGGTTGTTTGTGTAGTGGCGGTTGGTTTGTGATGTTTGTTTTGGTCCAACTTGCCCTGGTTTGAAGGTGGTTTGTGGTGAATGTGGTTTGTTCTGTATGTGTGGTGCTCCCCCGTTTTTTGGCAAGGGAAGTGGGTTACTCCTCGGTTGTCTCTCTGTGTTGATCTGTGGTTGCTGTTTGAGCTGTGTAGGTCTAAACCATTGAGTTGTGGTTTGGTTGTTCTGTGGTGTTTGTGGTCTTGTGTATGTATGTGGGTTTTGCTGTGTGTGTTGTCTTTGTGCTGGTTGAGGTGTTGGCAACAGCGGTGGTCTGTGGCGTCTCTCTGTTGGTGCGTGTTGTGCTGGGTGTACTTGCTTCTGCGTGTGGTTTATTTGATGTTGTAGATCCATCAAAGGCGGGATGTTTGCCTTTCGCATGACTGGATTTTGTGTGCTTTGTTTGTGTGTGTCATTGTGTGTCCTGTTTGTGTTTGTTGTGTGTGTCTTTATGTTGGTTGTGGCGAACATCATGTCCTCTGATGAAGGTAACAACAGCCGAAAGGATCCTAAGGACCACCTTATTATAGTTTAGCCAGATTAGTGTTTTTATAATAGTTTTGCCAGATTAGTGTTTTATAATAGCTTAGCCACTTTAGGACCACCTTATTATAAGTTTTGACAAAAGTTTAAGCCAGATTAGTGTTTTATAACAGTTTTGCCAGATTAGTGTTTCATAATAGCTTAGCCACTTTAGTGTTTTAGTGCAAATATACTAGGAAATATGGCCTCCAACAGAAATCAACAAACGTAAGTTTTTATTGTAATATATATACTGTAATAATATGTTTGTTTTGCTTACAATATAATATATCTTCGTAAACAGACACCATATCTTCCAATCTTGTTTTTAACCACACACACTCACAAGCGCGCACACGCACACACACACACACACACACACACACGCGCGCACACACACACGCGCGCGCACGCACCTGTCCACTATGAATCCAGAGGATAACAGGCCACAGACCAGGAGCCAGACAGAGTTACACCCAAAGTCCACACCCACACCAATACAAACCACACAATCAGTCAACCCTACAGAAGAACACACAACTACAACGCACAACCCAACAGCAACCACCCCGCCGTCACCACCACCACTACAACAATCGGCCACCTCTGCAGCCACTACTAACACCACCACATTAACAACAAAAGCACACACGGATGCAGAAACACAGACACGCCTACCACCAATCTTCAGCAAAGACGATTTAGAGCACCCTGTCAACCAACAGCACGAAAACACATTTCAGCAACTATACAAATCCCTATACAAAACAGAACAACTGCAGCACCACATACAGAACATAGAACATGCCATCAAGAACAACACACATATCGTTAAGCCAGACATAGCACTAGCCATCGTAGACCCCAACACAGAAACCACTGCAGAGATCGACTCGATCTTAAAAGCCGCGGCTAACAGCATCCAACACGCAATCCTAGAACATTACTACAAAAAACTACACTACCACAAACAGCAAGCACACATAATTGAAGGGAATCTGTTAGACTCACACACATACGAAGCGGACAGAGCTGTTGCTAAGGCACACAGGATAGCTGCTAAGTTCGCCACAACCAACATAAAGACACACACAACAAACACAAACAGGACACACAATGACACACACAAACAAAGCACACAAAATCCAGTCATGCGAAAGGCAAACATCCCGCCTTTGATGGATCTACAACATCAAATAAACCACACGCAGAAGCAAGTACACCCAGCACAACACGCACCAACAGAGAGACGCCACAGACCACCGCTGTTGCCAACACCTCAACCAGCACAAAGACAACACACACAGCAAAACCCACATACATACACAAGACCACAAACACCACAGAACAACCAAGCCACAACTCAATGGTTTAGACCTACACAGCTCAAACAGCAACCACAGATCAACACAGAGAGACAACCGAGGAGTAACCCACTTCCCTTGCCAAAAAACGGGGGAGCACCACACATACAGAACAAACCACATTCACCACAAACCACCTTCAAACCAGGGCAAGTTGGACCAAAACAAACATCACAAACCAACCGCCACTACACAAACAACCGACACTTTATAATACCCTACTCAAGACAACCACCTCCCATCCACCACGCACATCCATCACCACCAAGAGAGCAGATGTACCTTCCCAGAACACAACCTATCACACACTCAACACACCAACCCAGAACCCAACCCATGCAAACAACATCACAGACAAGTACAAGCACACCACAAACCAAATCATATGCCGAAGCCATAAAACAATCCAAAAACGAAAATGTGAAAAAACTACTCTTAGAAATAATCGGCCAATTAGACGTTTAACATCAGGTACACAACTACAAAAACGCAGAAAACAACGCATCATCAACAAACAAAAAACAACACCAGATATTGTCGTTAACCTGTCCAACCACAAACTTACCAAAACAGAAAATTCCGTTCTAAACAAAGGCCTTTCATTTGTACCCACACCACACCACATATCACCAGACACACAAATACATTGCATAGATCAATTCATCAGGAAGTTAGAATGCAAATACTACTTTTACAGCAATAACCTTGAAAAACCCACAGCACCATCCAAATTCAAACTACCCTCAGAATGGAGACCAAGCACAACACCCAATGCCATCAACAAACTCCGGTCATCACTCACCAAGCTTATCACCAAACCACCCGACAAGTCACCACGATCCAACATCACACACCATGAGAAAACAGCCCTCAAAACATTAGCTAATAACACAAACATAGTCATCAGACCAGCAGACAAAGGCTCCGCAATAGTCATTCTCAACAAAACAGACTACATTGCAGAAGTACACAGACAACTTACAGATGTCGCATACTACACCAAACTCAGTGAAAATCCCACTTTAGAATATAAAGACACCATAGATGCATACATTAACGAACTTCTAATCACCGGAGCCATCACAGGACAGACACACAGATATCTCACCGAATTCAAAGTCAGAACTCCGCGCATCTACATTAACCCTAAGATACACAAAGGCAAAATACCTCCACCCGGACGCCCGATTGTATCCAACTGCGATGGCCCCACGTCACGCATTAATGAATTCACAGACCACCTACTAAAAGACACGGAAAATAATATCCCAAATCTACTACGAGACACCACTGCATTCATCCAACATATAGAAAACACTACAGTTGATGCTGGCTCAATCCTATGCACAATGGATGTCAGATCACTATACACAAACATCCCACACGAAGAAGGCATACAGATTGTCACAGAACATTACAGACATACACTTGAAAAAACAAACACAAACAACAATAACCACACACCTGCACACATCTACCCAGACGAATTGGCCCAAATAATGAGATACATTCTTACAAAAAACAGCTTCCAATTCAATGAAGACTACTACATACAAACACATGGAACAGCCATGGGAGCCAAGTTTGCTGTCAAATATGCTAACATTTACGTGTACACCATAGTAAGCAGAATGTTATCAACATGGATGGGCAGCACTCCATCCCACTTAGTTAGATACATAGATGACATATTTTTCATTTGGAACACCAGTGAGAACGAACTACTTGAATTTCACGCACACATGAATAAAGAGCATCCCACAATAAAATTTGACTTGGAATATTCAACGAAAAAATCCCATTTTTGGACACAATGGTATACAAAGAAGATAACAAACTTAAATTGGACCTATACAGAAAACCTACAGACAAACAACAGTATCTTCACAAACAATCAAGCCACCCTAAAAACACAAAACATTCCATAATCTACAGCCAAGCATTAAGATACAAACGCATCATCACAGATCCTACTAGATTAAAACAACGCACACAGGAACTAACAGATGCATTCATCCACCGGGGATACAAAGAGACAGAAATTAAAGCCATCATAGAAAAAACCGAGAACACACAGAGAGAAGACATTCTTTACAAACAACCCACACAAAAACAGCCTAGGCCAGCTTGCATACTACAATACCACCCATCATTAGAACACATAGGCAAATCCATTCGAACCCACTGGGAAAAGTACATCTTGTCTTCACCAATCTTAGCACCAATTTTTCCCAACTACCCAGTAGTAGCATTCAAGAAAAATAAAAGCATTAGGGACCACCTAGTCCACTCTAGCCTAATTAAAATAAAAAATCCAGATGCTAACAATAAGATCGTACCGACACCAAATGACACTCACGACATAGTAGGGACACTCCGACAATGCAACAACAACAATTGCATCACATGCAAACAATACATGAACACTGCTGACAAATTCACTAGTTTCGTCACTGGTAAAGACTACAAAATCAACACACAAATGAGCTGCAATACCACCAACATTATTTACCTCATAGAATGCAAACAATGCAGCTCTCAATACATAGGAGAAACAAGTCAAACACTCAGCAAACGACTCACACAACATATCCATGCAATCCGACACCAAACAGACACGAGAATCTCATGGCATTTCAACCATCCAAGACATTCTATGAAAGACATCACGATAAGACCAATTGAAAGAATTTTTACAGATAACAAAAAACTAAGATTAAACAGAGAACACTACTGGATCAAAGAACTCAACACGATGCACCCGTTCGGAATAAACAAAAAAGCATAACACACTCACTCACTCACTCACTCACCCACCCACCCACCCACCCACCCACCCACCCACCCACTCCCTCACCCGCTCGCTCGCTCCCTCCCTCCCTCCCTCCCTCCCCCCATCCCTCCCTCCCTCACTCACTCACTCACTCACTCACGCACTCACTCACTCACTCACTCACTCACTCACTCACTCACTCACTCACTCACTCACTCACTCACTCACTCACTCACTCACTCACTCACTCACTCACTCACTCACTCACTCACTCACCCACTCACTCACACATAGGAGGTTTGACGGAAGTTTGCAGACTGGCAGGTATGCATAGGTAACTATGTAAATACCTGGGTCGGCGTTTTTAAATATCATGGTCCCTGCTCCCACCATGGTCACTTCACCCACCATGGTCCCTGCTCCCACCGTGGTCACTACACCCACCATGGTCCCTGCTCCCACCATGGTCATTGCACCCACCATGATCCCTGCTCCCCCCATGGTCCCTGCTCCCACCATGGTCCCTGCACCCACCATGGTCCCTGCTCCCACCATGGTCATTGCACCCACCATGGTCCCTATACCACCATGGTCCCTGCTCCCACCATGGTCCCTGCGCCCACCATGATCCCTGCACCCATCATGGTCCCTGCTCCCACCATGGTCCCTGCACCCACCATGGTCCCTGCTCCCACCGTGCTCCTGCTCACACCGTGGTCCCTGCAGCCACCATGGTCCCTGCTCCTACCATGTTCCCTGCACCCACAGCAGTCACCCACAGCAGTCCCTGCTCACACCATGGTCCCTGCACCCACTGTGGTCCCTGCACCCACCGTGGTCACTGCACCAACCGTGGTCACTGCACCCACCATGGTCCCTGCACCCACAGCTGTCCCTGCTCCAACCGTGGTCCATGCACCCACTGTGGTCACTGCATCCACTGTGGTAACCACTAATAAATTATATTATTTGTTCTTGGCAACACCTATATCTATCAGACATGCCAAGTCTCATGCACTGTGCGTGAGTCACGCGCAATGAACCCTCCTCTCCAACTCAACCCGGATGTCCTAAATCACGCCACAATTATTCATGCTGCTAGAAGTATGACAATGTATGTCAAAATGCACTAATCCGGCCCTTATATTCAAAGATATTTTCGGAAAATATGGAAATTTTGAACTAAAATTTTTTATTTTATTTGACAAATAAGGTCCTGATTGCCCCAAAATTAGACAAGCCAGATGACGTTTAGATTTCACAAGTTTCTTGGGGGGTAGAACTGAGATTCTGATGTTATCACCTTATTGAAAGGAAATTATTATTAGGCTAGCTAGATCGAATCTCTCTGGAAAACTACAGTGATTGTTCCATTTATTATTAGTCACGTCCCATAGGGCGCAGAGAGTATTGCGAGACTCTGTCTGTCTGCCCCCCCCCCCCCCCCCTACACACACACTCCCACTGCCCTCCCTCCCGCCAATCACACACACACACACACACTCCCACTGCCCGCCCTCCCGCCAATCTGTCCTTCCGTCCATTCATCCGTCTTGATGTCTGTCTGTCTGTCTGTTTGTGTGTGCGTGTGTGTGTGTGCATTCGTGCGTGCGTATGTGTGTGTGGCTTCCTGCCTGGCCACCCGCCTGCCCACCTGTATGTCTATCTGACTGCCTGCCTGCCTGCCTGCCTGTGCCTGCCCACCCGCATGTCTGTCTGTCTGTCTGTCTGCCTGCCTGCCTGCCTGTCTGTCTGTCTGTCTGTCATGCTGTCTGTCTGGCCTCCAGCCCGCATGTCTCTGTATCTCAGTATGTCTTGCTGCTCTGTCTGTTTGTCTGTCTGTCTGTCTGCCAGCCTGCCTGTCTGCCTGCCTGCCTGCCTACAAAATCAAACAACATATCATAAAGAACTGCTTAGATAAAGTTGGTTTATGTATCACTTATGATTTTTCTCCATCGGCTAATGTTTATTTTTTTTATACATCTATCTACTATAAGGGAGACATATGGGATGACCCATGTACGAGGGTTCAGTATATGTTTCCATGCTATGTATTACCTGCTGGGCAGGCTGCATTGTTGCAATGATCAATGTCCTGACTATCACCCACACATTGTCGACCACCATTAGTCGGAGTTGGGTTGGTACATGTTCTGAGCCGCTTTCTTTGTCCCCCTCCACACGTCCTTGTACAATCACCCCAGGAGCCCCAGGTCGACCAGTCACCATGCACTGAATCAAGAAAAGAAGTTTCTACCTAGATGACTTTGACAAGACCAGGGCTGGAGCAACCTCTAAGTGAACGAGGTGCTAAGTGAACTAGACGGTCACCTAGTGCGGAAGGGATATGGGTGAGATGGGGTGGGGGTGGATGGAGGGGGGATGGGGCGGGCTGGGGGGGGGGGGCAAGATTTGTGTAGGAGTTCAGAAAATGATAATGTCTATGCAGTAATAATCTAGTATAAGGTTATTAATAATAGTGTCTTGGCAGACACGTGTAATGCAGTATTGGAAATTTATTTATAGATGATAACTTTGTTTATCATATAAACACGGCTTTCAGAACCTTTAATTTTTTTCGATATGAACGCGCGTAATATTCAACGGCTATTGGCTGTGTGGACTGCTTAAATTGACCAATTAAAACAATGACTGATGGCTCCGGCAAGCGATGCGTCACAAATAAGATGTGAAACTCGGTTCCAATTAATGTCGCAACGGAATGGTAAAGATCTGGAAGTCACCTCTACATAGCAAATTGAAGATTCGATTCTTTGAAGCAACTGTCAAGTCTGACAGTACCAGAATTTTAGAATTATAGTTTTCTGTTGTCCTGCAAATGGGCATTCCTTAAGATGAGCGATCGACTCTTAATGGATCAATGGTCAAGAAACTTAAGTTTTTGTTTAGTCAGTGGTCATTTGCAGGCCAAGAGAAGATTATATTTGAAATTTACCACTGGAATGACTGGCTCGGTTACCGAGACAGTCATTCTAGTGGTAAATTTTCAAAAATAGTCTGCTCTTAGCCTGCAAATGGACATTCGTCAAGTCCACTGCAGACGGCCTTTTTGGCCGGCTTGACATTTAAAGGGTTAAGATGGCACACGAAGGGTTAATATCACTATTATCAGCCGAGTCAAAAACTAAAACTTTTCACAAACATAGCGAATGCAATGTGATAATATTAGATGAGTTTGATCATGACCTCAATATCATTATGTTCAATCCACTTGATATAAGGAAGCAGGTGTCCATGTTTCGTCCCTATAGGGTGAAGTCATGTCGAGATTTGAGACAATATGTTGATCTAAACCAAAAACTGAACCTTAAAAATATAGTTTTATACCAAGTTCAGAGTGACCTTGAATTTTGACCTGACCTCAAAATCATTATGCTCAATCCGCTTGATATAAGGAAGCAGGTTTTCCAAGTTTAGTCACAATAGGGCGAACCAATCCTGGAATATAAGACAATATGTTGATCTAAACGAAAGACTTAGCCGTCAGAATAGTGTCCACATATCATCCAAAATGGAGGGATCCGATATGTCTCTCAATTACGTGACGTCATAATCTGTTGAATATTTTGAAACAGCAACAGCCCGCAGTAAAATTAGTTTTAAAATATTCAACAGCTTACTTGATACCTGCAATTTACTTAGATTCTAGGAATTCAGATTTTAAAATCGATTCCACCGTTTGTAAATAGACGGCGAAGCTTATCTAGAAATGAACCCTCCATTGATAAAGTATTCTATTAAAGTCCCAGCAACAATTAAGCGGGGTGTGTAAAAGGATGTTAGCGCCTCTCGTTCAAAACAATATCACCTAAATAATGTCATAATATTTAAGACAGTGCTCCCGTAATAGTGGTGGATGGAATGAACGGAAAGAGAAGTTCCAAATTTACCGTTCTGCGATGGAATTTCCATTTAAATCTTCCTCTGTAGATTCTCGGGGATTATTGAAGTATTTAAATAGCAATTTTAATGAAATACGCAGTTCAACATGATTATCGATGATAGGCCTCGTTGTAGTTGATTTTATGCCTAGGAAATCTGTTACCTTTCTTCAACAAGGTTGCCGCCGGCATGAAAGGTCAACCTCTACAGTATGAATTCTAGGGGTTTGATGAATTGACATCTTAAGAAACATGATACTGACTTACGGGACACAGCATGACACATGATACCGAGTTACCTTTTATGTTGTGCACACAGCATGACAAAGTAACATTCTCTACTTCTCTTCGCAACAGGTCCTGCTGATCTTTCAATTCTGAAATCGAGAAACAGATTGACACATTTTATTTTGAACTGACAAAATCTGTTCAAGACAAATGAACAATAATCAAGAATGCTGTGGCTGGTAAGTTGTAAAATTATGTGGACTGATTTCCTCTCCAGGCAGGCAGAGGTACCAGGGGTTTAGACAGTATTTAGAATTACATTACTAGAATCATGGTCCAGAGACTGGTTAATGAAATTCCACCCACCACCCAAATGTCAAGTCCTAAGATTAGGGACTGGCCACCCAGAATTCACCGACAGAATGACAGATGGGTAAAGTGTCGCACCGGAGGAGACCAGTGTTATAAATGACATGGGTGGCTACATGGGCAACAATCTCACCTTCCACAAGCACGTCGAACTATCTGTAAATAAGGCCAACCAAATGCGTGGTCTAATCAGGCACGTTTTTCGTTATTTATACGTCTGGTGCCCACGTTAGATGCAAGACATAAATCTGCTCGAAAATGTACAAAGACGTGCCACTACACTGCTGCCAGGTACTAGAACCTTGACGTACGAAGACAGGATGTGCACCCTTAGATTGACATCACTATCCTACAGAAGGCTACGGGGTGATATAATAGAATATATGACACCTTTAAGTATCTACATTCCAAATACAATACAGACCATCCGGGACTGGAGCCAGAATCCTCCCAGATAACCAGAGGTCACGGCCTCATACTACACACATTCCAATGCAACACAATCACAGCACCAAGACTTCTTCTGTAACAGTGATACATCACGGGACCTCCCTAAGCGAAGACGTCGTACATGTCCCGTCCTTAAGCTGTTTCAAGACTCGCCTTGACAGGCTATGGTCACACCTGCTGTATAGCACAGATTTCCAGAAACCTTACTAGCTATTATTTTGCCCCCACACTCTTCACACTCAGCAATTGTTTGCTAAAGACAGAATAGTAGGGATTGTCCTGTCAGTCTGTGCTAAGATACCAAAAAGACCTATTATTGCATGGGATATCCATTATAATTGTAAATAAGCTTCATATCCCTGCTTCAGGTTTTGGTAGGGATTATGCTATCATTCCACACCAAGAGCACGCAAAAACGTTTGCTAGCGTAAAAGAGTCTGTGCCTATTATAAAGAACCTCGCACTGTGTCCAGGATCACTCTGTATATAGCGAATCAAATTACATCGACCAATCACCATACATGGTAGAAATCGTTTCAACTAGTTCAGTTTTCCACGCGCATCTCTCCATAATATAGATAGTGTGGATCCCTCGATAGTGTTCAGGATAATTTTCAGAAAATCAAAGATGGCCACCAACACATTGACCGATCAAAATTTGGAATAGAATTTTTAGAGGCTACAACTATAGGATCCTTCCAGCTAAATTTGTTTTAAATTGCCCAAGATGTTAATGAGGAATAGCATCTTAAACGAATTCTCATTTTCCGGAAAATCCAAGATAGCCACCCAAAAAATCAAGCAGTCAAAATTTTGTATACAATTCTGAAGTGTACCAGACCACTGGAAAACTGACCAATCAAAACTATGTATACATATTCTCAATCCTACTACCATAGGGGCCTTAAATCGGCCAAGCAGTTAATGATCAACTAGCCTTTTAAGCGATTTCCAGCCCTTGTTCGGAAAATTTAAGATGGCACCGAACAAATTGACCAATCAAAATTCTGCATACAAGTTCTGAAGCACACATCCCTAGGGTTCTTCCAGTCATGTTTGCTTGAAATCGTTCAAGCGGTTAATGAGTAGTAAGTAGCATCTTAACTGATTTCAGAAATTTTCAAAAAATCCAAGATGGCCACCAGAAAGATTGACCAATCAAGATTCTCTATGCAATTTCTGAAACCTACCAGCCTAGTATCCTTCAAGCCAAGTCTGGTTGAAATTGTCCAAGCAGTGGATGAGGAGTAACATTTTATACTATTTCACACCATTTTTCAGAAAATTCAAGATGGCCACCGAAAATATTGACTCTTCAAAATTCTGTATATAATTTCCGAAGCATACCACTCTTCCAACCAATTTTCCCTTGAAATCGGCCAACTGGCTACTGAGGAACAGGCTCATAACTGATTTTCAGAAAATCCAGGATGGTCGCCGGGAAAAAACTGACCAATAAAAATTCTGAATACAAGTTCTGAAACTTCCCACCCTTAGTATACTTAGATAGTATCCTTTCAGCCAAGTCTGACTGAAATTGCCCAAGAAGTTAATGAGTAGCGTTTTAAATTATTTCCCGCCAATTTTCGGAAAATTCAAGACGGCCGTCGAAAGAAATTGGCCAATCAAAATTCTGTATACATATTCTGAAGCATACTACACTAGGCTCCTTCCCACTGAGTTTGATTGAAGAAATTTTCAAAAAATCCGGGATGGCCGCCGAAAAACGTGTGAATCAAAATTCTGTATACAAGTTCTGAAACCTATTAGCTTAGTGTTCTTGTCATTGAAATTGCCCAAGCAATTAATGAAGAGTAGTGTTTTAACCGATTTTCAGCCATTTTTGGGGAAATTCAAGATGGCCACCGAGAAAATTTACCAATCAAAATTCTGTATACATGTTCTGAAGGATACCGGTCTAGAGCCCTTCCAGCCAAGTTTGCTTGAAATCGGCCGAGTAGTTAATGAGGAGTAGGCTTTTATCTTATTTCCTGAAATTTTGTGAAAATCCAAAATGGCCGCCGGAAAAATTGTCCAGTCAAAATTCTGTATATAAGTTCTGAAGCCTACCTCCTTAGGGTCCTTCCTGCCAAATTAGGTTGAAATCCGCTAAACGGTTAATGAGGAGTAGAGGTTTAAAGCAAAAGTTGATGGACAGATGGACGATGGATGGTCGCCATGGCATAAGCTCACTTGTCCATTCTGGTAAGATGAGCTAAATACTATGAATGAGAGAAGAAGACAGATCTGAAACTGTTTATTTTATATTGGCATGTCGGCATCTTACAATCCATGCAGTGTTGTTACTCCTATATGCACACCTAAGTTAAATATGTCAATCATGAAATGAGTCTGGTGGGGATTGTCCTACCAGCAGGGCCGGATTTACCACCTCTGCCGCCCTAGGTCAAATGGTGGAGTGGGGTGGGGGGGTCGGGTCTGTCGGGCCTACTCCGAGAAAATGTGAAAACTATGTGCTCTGAGAAGCCATTTACAGCATATTTGGCAACAAATTCCATCCTAATATTTTTCTGAAGTTTGGCTAAAGTTCACCCTTAAACATAAATAAATCTAACTTTGAGAGCAAAGTTAACGGCCTTAGTTGATCCGATCCAGTTTGTAATGGGTAAGACTGAGTCATTGAGTCTACCTTAACTCGTTGTTTTCTAAGTCGGCCAAGAACAGCCTCCACTGGGGTCTCCTGAAATATCCATTTGTAAGCCAAGAGAAAACTACTTCTGACAATTTACCACTGGAATGACGCTCTGTAACCGAGCAAATCATTTCAGTGGTAAATTTTCGAAAATAGTCTCTTGGCCTGCAAATGGACATTTAATGAACAAATATTTTGACTTTCTTGAACTAATTTAGTCATTAGAAATTTAAAGGGTTAATCATTACAAATTGGATGAGATCGAGTCTTGTGTGATGACACTGTGAGTATACGGCTTGTGTGATGACACTGTGAGTATCTGGCTTGTGTGATGACACTGTGAGTATACGGCTTGTGTGATGACACTGTGAGTATCTGGCTTGTGTGATGAAACTGTGAGTATACGGCTTGTGTGATGACACTGTGAGTATCTGGCTTGTGTGATGACACTGTGAGTATACGGCTTGTGTGATGACACTGAGTATCTGGCTTGTGTGATGACACTGTAAGACTACAGCTTGTGTGATGACACTGAGTATCTGGCTTGTGTGATGACACTGTGAGTATCTGGCGTGTGTGATGACACTGTGAGTATCTGGCTTATGTGATGACACTGTGAGTATCTGGCTTGTGTGATGACACTGTGAGTATACGGCTTGTGTGATGACACTGTGAGTATCTGCCGTGTGTGATGACACTGTGAGTATACGGCTTGTGTGATGACACTGTGAGTATCTGGCTTGTGTGATGACACTGTGAGACTACGGCTTGTGTGATGATACTGTGAGACTACGGCTTGTGTGATGACACTGTGAGTATCTGGCTTGTGTGATGACACTGTGAGTATACGGCTTGTGTGATGACACTGTGAGTATCTGGCTTGTGTGATGACACTGTGAGTATACGGCTTGTGTGATGACACTGTGAGTATCTGGCTTGTGTGATGACACTGTGAGACTACGGCTTGTGTGATGATACTGTGAGACTACGGCTTGTGTGATGACACTGTGAGTATCTGACTTGTGTGATGACACTGTGAGTATCTGGCTTGTGTGATGACACTGTGAGTATCTGGCTTGTGTGATGGCACTGTGATTAAACGGCTTGTGTGATGGCACTGTGAGTATATGGCTTGTGTGATGACACTGTGAGTATATGGTGTGTGTGATGGCACTGTGAGTATACGGCTTGTGTGATGACACTGTTAGTATCTGGCTTGTGTGATGACATTGTGATTAAATGGCTTGTGGGTTTACTCAAATGAAAATGGAGGATTCCAGTTGCTCAGCCAATCATATGACGTCATAATCCACTATGTCACATGCAGGTTGATGTCATAATCAATTACATCAAGAATGACGTAGCTAAGGCCGTCACGAACGCATAATTTGACGATGGGCTAAGCTTTGTTGTACGAATTGTATGTATTTACTATTTAATAAACATGCTGTTGAATATTTTGAAACTAATTTGACTTGGTTCTGTTGCTGCCATAACAACACTACCCAGTCAAATTAGTTCAAAATATTCAACCGCTTTCTTGTGTAGCTTGCTGGAAATTAAGATTCAGTGAGTGCAGGGATCGATCGATCCAAACACAGACAAAATATGGGTGGAGCTCAATTGGGGATGGGCGGGGCATAGCTAAAAGTTGATTCCTCCAATGAAAGCATGCTTATTTCACACACAACTGGAAGGAACTTTCATATTGGCAAAGTCATCTATAACATCATTATATGAAAATGTGTTCTAAAGTTCAGTAGTTCAGTTCCCAAGTAGTTAAAGAGGAGTAGACGATTTTCAACCATTTTCGGAAAATTCAAGATGGCCACCGAACAAATTGACCAATCAAAATTCTGTATATATGTTCTGAAGCATACTATGCTAGGGTTCTTCAATTCAAATGTAATTGAAATCGGGCCCCGTGGTTATCGAGGAGTAGGCTTTTAAGTGATTTCCAGAAATTTTCAAAAAATCCAAGATGGCCGCAAGAAAAAAATTGACCAATCAAAATACTGTATACAAGTTCTGAAACTATCCTCCTAACAATGTCTGGGTGAAATTGCCCAAGCAGTTAATGAGGAGTAGCATTTTAAACGCTTTCGCGCCATTGTTCGAAAAATTCAAGATGGTCGCAGAAAAAATTGATCAATCAAAATTACAAGTTATAAAACTTACCTCCCCCCCTCCCCCCATACGACCAAACATGCCAAATTAATTTGAAATCCGCCAAGTGGTTAATGGTGAGTAGCCATTTTAAACAAAAGTTGACGGACGGGTGGATGGACGGACGATGGGATGGTCGGCATGGCATACGCTCACTTGGCCACTCTGGCCAGGTTAGCTAAAAATGGGAAACGCTATGTCTACATTCCGTGCCGTTCCTTGTTTTAGTATTAAATAAATAAATTAAGTTATGAATATTCATCACGAGTTTTAGATCAGTCATCACTAACTGTTAAGGAAGCATTGAATAGTAAGCCATTCTGTCCAAAAACATACAATTGTCTTATCATAACAGCCGTGTTTAAGTTTATCTTCTCATTTCGGAAATGAAACGGCTAAATGTCAAAACAACAATTCAGAAACTAAGCCAGCAAGAGCTATCTCACTTGTATTGAGCGTAAAATGTACGCGGTCACGTGTTTTCAAGACTTTTTTACACCTTAGACGCCCATACGTTATTGCACAGTGTTAATAAGACTATTATTAATTCACGACCATATATAATATAAACTACCATTTGGTACAAATGCTGTCGGGTGTCTTCTGGCATATTCTATGTGGCCAGTTTAATTTAATCGTCAACATTTTTTTGTACTTGCCACTTGCCTTCCCGGTAATCCGGCCCTGTTTGCCAGCCTTCTCCCTTTCTTTGTAATATATATCAGGTTGAGGGTACATGCCACACAGTGTTAACTAACGAAAACAAGAGCCATCAAAAGACGGCATATCCTCCCACCACACACACCCCACCCCTAGCGTTTGTCTGTCGTTTTATTAACCACATAAACGTTCAATCTTTTAATCACTACTTGCTAAATAAATCTACTTACATTTAGCGCTAGAAAAGGAGTTCTAATCTTGCATTTAATGCCTTCTAATGCAAGAACCACAACTAAAAGTTTATTTTGAATTTCAGACACTTTATCCCGATCATGACTGGTAAAAAAATGCATCCCGTGACTTTGATCTCTTACTGCTTAACAAGAGGTCAGTTGACCTGCAGATTAAGATTCCTTTTCCAACCATTGATTTTGCATCATCCTGGCGTCATATTAATTCTAAATTCCTAGACCCGTCACTTAGAACAGTGCTCTATCATGGCGTTTTACCTGTCGGTGAATACCTGAGGAAGATCAAACTTGGTACCTCATTTGTGTGTCCATTCCGTCAATATCCTCTTGAAACAGCCGAGCACCTGTTCTATTCATGTCGCTTAATTCAGCCATTAATTAATGTTATTAAGAACTGGATTGCTGAACACTCCATTGATCAAACAAAATTAGATGGCACATTAATTAAATTTCTCTGTTTTTCAGGCTCCAGTAGAAGGTTTAATAACGATCTCATTATTTATCTAACTGCGCTGGCTATAAATTATATTTGGAGTTTCAAAGTCCCTTTAAAACAGGGCAATTTTACTAACCCGACGTCTGCCGGTCTGGCAGTTGCCTTCTTTGCTAAATTAAAATTCTGAATCATTCTTGACAGATTTAGATTGCTAGACACGGAATTCCAAAAATATTGGATTGATTCTAAATTATTCTGTTCGATTGGAAACGATAATCATTTAGTTTATACTTTTGACTAACTCCAGATAGGATACATATGTGCAGGTGCGCGCATGCGCATGGGCACACGTGTATGTGTATGTATATGTGTATGCCTGCATACATGTATACATATGGGCATATACGTATGTGTGCGTATATGCATGTGCACGGGGGTATATGCATGTACCTTGAGGCATAGCGCGGGAGCAATGGCATTCCCGTAAAATCTGAAATGTCATTGAAATACTATAAATACTATGTTATTTACTACGCCGTTCCATTCATAATCTTATCGTCAACACCACCCACCACACCCCAGCCGTCAATGCGCGCTCAGCCAATCAGCGATCAATAATCATCCTCCTCCACTAGCGCTCGATTTAGCGGAAACAACGTAGATCAGCGAGCAGTGTTAAGCGGGGCGCACATCAGAGTAACTCAAAGGAACTCGACAGCGATACGACGAGACTCAACTGTCGCTGCTGATTTCCAGCGGTGTGCGGGGGGGGGGGGGGGGGGGGGGATATCGATGGCGACGGGACAGGTAAATGATCGATCGCCCCGAGTTCCTCGTTAATGAACCGGTTTAATAATTTCTTGATCGCTCGCAAGTCGCCGGCGCATGCAATTTCTATTAACCAATAACAAAAGCTATTCTTGTCATGTGATTTAGCAAGCGCAAACCCAGAAACGTCTGCTCAAAAGCACGTATGGTCGACCGAAAATGAAGAGGCGATGCTGCTGGAATGGCAGCAACATCCAACCCTGTACGACGTTTCCTGCAGCGAAGAATCGATCCCTGCGTGAAATTGCCAAAAATCTTGGCATAAACGGTAAATACATGTATGCCCTTATATTCACCCTCGTTATTCACATATATAAACATGCATTCATGTTAGTGTATATTAACCCTTTGATGAGTTCTAAAACCATTAACTGCCTGCCTGTGTGCGTGCGTGCGTCCGTCCGTCCGTGTGTGTGCGCGCGTTGCATTGCGTGCGTGGTGTGCGCTGTGTGCGTGCGTGAATGCATGCGTGCGTACGTGCGTGCGTGCGTGCGTGCGTGCGTGCGTGCGTGCGTGTGTGTGCGCGCGTGCGTTGCGTGCTTGCGTGTGTGTCTGTGCGAGAATCGAGTGCCATGAATCTCCCTCCTCCACCATTTCATATAAAAACTTGAAATCATTGGGGTGATTACAAATGTGGCCATGGATTTACATAACAAATTGGGAAGTTTGTTATCAAACAAGGAGCTGGGTCATTGGTTGGGAGAAGGTGGGCAAAAAGTGATTTTGCCAAAGGTGCGACTGTCACATACATGTATATATTTGAAACATATCAATAGTGCACTAGATTAGGTCCGGCTAACGGCAATATTATGCATGTGTAAAACGTAATTAGTGAAGAGTCGTCGATTGAAAAGCAAATTCTCGTACATCATTAGAGCTAGAAACATAAAACCTTCATAATAATTACATTGTTAATCCATTTACAAAAGTATTCTTTTTCAGTTTATGATCTTCAAATAAGGATGAAAAGTCTAAAGACACAGTACACGCGATATTGCAAACCCTCCCCAAGTGGCAGTGATCCAAAGGACTTGACTGGCAGGCAGAAATGGATATTAAAGAATTTGGCATTTCAATCAACCCATATGAAGAAACGACCTTCGTTGACAAATTTGGTGAGTTTGAAAATGTTTAATTATCAATTTCATAATATATAGATTACAATACCCTATAATAACTTATAGCCAAATAGTGTATGATTCACCAGCATCCCTTTGGCTTATGTGATCTTACACCATCGCATCCTGCCATGACACGGAACCGTCCTCTGACGAAAAATAGTTCCCCGTTATTTCTCTGGCTGTCTTGGCGTTTGACGACGGTCTCCCAGCTCTAGTAGGTTCCAAACACGCCATCTGTGTTCGTTCATCTCTCAATATATCAGATTGTGCAAGGCCGCCGCGACCATCACCACCATCATCAGGGAATACAATAGGGATGGCCGTAGATGTGGATTCTCTTAAGAAAATATCTAATGCACATGAAGCTATGGTTATGAGCTATACAGCCTCTACTTCAAGATGAATCGTCGTGAGGAATACCCGGAAACGTTGGGCCATGATTCCAAACACATTCTCAACTATGCGCCTACCCCTTGATATACGATAGTTGTAGATCCGTTGCTCGTGACTCAAGTTTCTCATTGGGTATATCTTTAGTAAGTATGTTCTTAAGGGAAATGCATCGTAACCTACAATGAAGAATGGCATTTCAACGTCAGAATTACGAATGTTAGAAGTCTTTGGAATTCCGAGAAGATCTTGTTCGAGGTGATGGTGTAGAACATGATAACACATCATTGGTGCTACTGTTCCGATTTGATTTTCAAAGTTTGATCCAATCTGAAATACCCGGATCAGTATCGGATCAATTTACAGATCAATGGACATTAAAAAAATGCAATTCTAACACAAACTTATGTGTTATTATACAATATGATAGCAACAATTTGGGCTCCATTCGGCGTAAATAGAAAATCCGGAAAAATTATTAAAAGCCATAAAATCAGAGTTTTGGGAAAAAAATGTGACAAAATGCCTGTCTGCAGTCTCTACGTGCTCTTGTTTTTGTAGTATTTGTAAATACTTATTAAACGGTAATAAACCAAATATGATTTAAATCTGTCAATGTAACATGATTATTTTTGACACATTAGAGAATATATCCTAGCATGTAACAGACTACACACACATAACTTGACATACTTGTAATTGTTTAGATTCTGAGCTTTTTGCTTATTGTTACAGAAAATCAAACTTGAAACCCAACTAGTCATATGATCCATTTCTTATTAAAGAATTACAATGTTACACATATTTAATTTTCACACAGTGTACAACTGTACATACCTGATGATTTAAGTGTAAACATTTATATTTGAAGTAAATATGAAGTATATATAACTTTATTAAAAATATCATGGCACGTTATGGTCCATCCAAAAACGCCTATCATGAAATTGTGAGTTCTGACAAAAAGAACATCCTAAATTGATGGCTGGCTTAACGTGTTTAAATCCCTGATATAAAATAAATGTTATCAATTTTGTTGAATAAAATAATGTGGTTTTTTTTGGTTGTATGAAATTCCATTTTTCATTTATACCTGCAAGTAGTCATCTTTCAGAACATCGTACAATGCTTGACACGTCTCAGAGATTATGTAACTGATAGTTCTGTCCCCTACTCTAAATTGGTAGTGCAGACTCTTGTACGATTCTCCTAAAATAAGGAAAAAGAAATATTTGTTGTCAGTGATGTGATGGGTTTGTTGACATAAGCATAATAGCATGGTTTGAAGCAGTGTTTCTCATGACTTCAAAGTGTTGGGGGTCCAGAGGAATCCTTGCTCTACAATTTGGAGGTCCCAAACAGGAATTTGAGGATCCCGATAAGCAAAGTACCTCCAAAAAATTTTCATTTGCAGGCCGCCAATAGATGAGTATTTTTGAAATTCAACCTCTGGAATGACTGGCTCGGTTACCGAGCCAGTCATTCCAGTGGTTGAATTAAAAAAAAGATCCTCTCTTCGCCTGCAAATGAACATTTCTGAAGACCAGTATACAGCTATTTTAGGGGGTTCCAAGGACCCTTCCCAAAACATTTGGGTGTCCCAAGCTGAATTTTGGGTGTATATACCCTCAAAAGGACCCTTATGAAAATCACTGGGTTGCAGATGGCCAATGGTATCAGGTTTGGCCATGTCCGTTCTGTCTTCACATGACATACACCAGGGTTTGACAACATCCATCACATCAGGGCCAGCATATTATATTATGTCCCGTCCATGATTGGGTTGTCGCATCTACGCCAAATCTATGTTAATGTATTGCAGTCTATTACTACTAACTGAATCAATGTTTAAGTCGTTAGCCATTTTACATAATGATGGGCGGCAACGAATGAAAGGCATTGTCCATGTTCCCAAGTGTTAGATGAGAAATGTTCTTACCTGTTGCAAGAAAGCGCAGAGTGATGGCCAGTCTCTCCCCAGCATAGATAGAACGCCGAGTAGGATACACATGAATGACATCATTTTCCGACGTAATGACCTACTAGCTACCATTTCGACAAAATGCACATGTGATAATTGTGGTCAAGCGCGAGTGATTTATACGCCCTGCCAGGTCCAATCCGTAATCGATACGTGTCGTTATCAAGTTTCGGCGGAGAGACGACGGGACTGGGAAGCGATTTCTAGCTGTCGTCACCCCCTCGCGTCTCGTCGTATCGCTGTCGAGTTACTCTGATGTGCGCCCCGCTTTACAGGCCTATAGCTATTATATACATAGCGACTGGGCTGTAGCCGAAGAAATCTTATACATATGAAATGAAACGAAATTTATTATGCTCAGACCAATTTTACATTGATACACGAGGAATATTTTAGAATGCTTATTATACGCTATAGACAGAGTTTATATATTTATATTTACTTATTATATTCAATTTATAATTATCATCTTCATTCATCCACCTCAGTCATCCTCAGTATGGTCATCATTCTTTGTTGTTATAGTTATTATTGTTGTTGCTGTTGTTGTTGTTTTTGCCATCGTTGTTTTGCCGTTGTTGTTGTTTTTGTTCTTGCCATTGTTTTTTCCGTTGTTGTTGTTGTTGTTGTTGGTTGGTTGTTGTTGTTATAGGTGTATCTGGTACAGTTATTGTCGTCGTCGTCGTCTCTGCTGTTGTTGTTGCCATGTTATTATTATTATTATTATTATTGTTGTTGTTGTTACTGCTGTTGTTGTTGTTGTTATTGTTGTTGTTGTTCTTGTTGATGTTGTTGCTGCTGTTGGTGGTGGTGCCATCGGATAGGGAATTGCTTTCAAATGATTCTGATAAAAATACACAGTTTACTCAATAGTTTCTTATTTCGCGATGAGAAGAGCTTAGAGAATTTATAGAAGTTTGGGTGAATATAATAATATTTTGGGAGGAGTTCTATGCGTTTGTCTTTAAAGAATTCACAAGTGAGAGCATAATGGTACTCATCACCTATGTCATATTGTGTGCATAAATTACATTTCCTGTTCTCTCTAGTTCTGTTGGTTATTTTAAGCTGAGATTTTATGCTCCTATAACACTGTGTATGAAGTTAAATATTTTATCGTGTATATTTAGTTTGACTAATTTTTGCCATAGTCCGACTCTCCAAACTGTATCGAATGTCTTAGCAGTCAATAAATGCACCAAAAATTATTTTATGCTTGCTTTTAAAGATTTGTATTAGAGAAGCTACAGTAAATATATGATCAGCCGTCGAATACCCTCCCCTGAAACCCGCTTGCTTCTCTCAGCAAGCAATTTATTTTCTTCCATAAATATGTTTATTCGGCGGCAAACGACAGATGTAAATAATTTACCCAAGCAGTTAAGCATCGTTATAGGCCTATAGTTTTGCGGTTCTTTTTTCTTTATAAATTGGTATAATAATTCTGTGGGTCCAAGTAATTGGTATTTCTACGCTATCTAAAATTCTATTCTATTTATAGAGGTGTATCATTAAAGGTTCTGTGGTTTTGATGTATTCGTTCGTAATTTCATCTACACCTGCTGATTTATTAGATTTTAACTGTTTAATTGCTTTGTTAATTTCGCTCTCGGTTATAGGGACAATTAGGGGTCCGTTGTCTATATGTATATCTAGATCTGGGTCGTCAGTTGGTCCGTCATCGACGACTAAATCGCGTTCATTATCAATCAATTATAATAAGAAATAGCATGCATGTCTGCTTTACAAGGTATCTTACTTTTAGGTCTAATTAATTGTCAGTAGGCTTTTGTGTCTTTCAACCTCATTTTCCGTATTTTATCTCTTGACATACTTTTATACTGTGCAATATTTGTTGATATTATTTTCTTGTATTCTTTACTGGCGTCTAGCATGGCACTTTTGTTGATATGTGTTCTATGTATTTGGTAGCTCTTTCTACCATTGGTGTATTTCTTCCTTGCCCGGCGGCATTCAGGGGAGAACCATGGCTTGGCACATCTTTCCCTTTCCGTCATGCGCTTATTACCTGCCCTACTAAAGCTTTGTATTGCTGCGTGGTTGAAAATTTGTGACATACTATCGGTTATTTTATCAGTTGTTTGTTGGTTTTGACCGTTTACATTGATACTATTCATTAGATCAGTAATTTGAGGCTTTGAAATGCCTCCCAGCTCGAAACTTGTCAGATTAGATTTTTTTTAATGTACTACATTTAAAGAAAAGTGCAGCTAATGTTATGATTTACGGGGAATTAGGGAGGTATCCATTAGAAATTACAATTAAATGTAATATGGTTAGGTTCTGGGCGGGGCTAATAAACGGGGGATCTGGAAAACTATCATATGTTCTTTATTTTGTATGCATTGATTACCGAGCAATACAAAATGCACCAG
Source organism: Chaetoderma sp. LZ-2023a (assembly GCA_034401795.1). NCBI lineage: Eukaryota > Metazoa > Mollusca > Caudofoveata > Chaetodermatida > Chaetodermatidae > Chaetoderma > Chaetoderma sp. LZ-2023a. The sequence continues at coordinate 5,178,880 of CM067359.1, forward strand.
AATAAAACAATTAAATGGATCGATAGTATTAAAAACATTCTAGAAGTAACAGGGCAGATAGGTATGTTTACAACGGAAAATCTGAATAGCAAGCTACTAGTCCAACAAGTAAAACACACCCTAGAGCAGCAATATATAGAGAAATGACCTTCCACTTTACAAGAATCAACACGGCTCACCTTCTACAAACAAGTAAAATCAGAATTTGAATTTGAAAAATATCTTAAAATACTACCTTACCGTGAAGCCGTAACATTATGTCAATTCAGAACACTAAACCATCAACTCCCTATTGAAACAATGAGATAGGCTGATGTAGAGAGAAACAACCGTGTATGCAGTCACTGTAACATCATAGGAGATGAAATACATTTACTTTTTCACTGCAAGAACACAAAATGGTTTGACTGACTCTAAGCACAGCCCGCATTTCCGCGTGTTGGAATCGAAATCGAAATTCCCAGAATCCCAATTTCGAGGTAACCATCCATGAGTGTTGTTGAATATGATGAGGCTAGTGTGACTGGGTGTCGTTGCCACTTTTTGCAGCAATGCCTCCCGGTCGGGTTAGTTTCAAAATATTTAACAGCATGTTTACTACATTCTATCAAAAACATACAATCGATAAACTTGACGCACATCTGTTTCAATTTTCAATTATTAGTCTCACTATTCTTAATATGTAGCATAAATCATGTTAATGTATATATGTAAATATCCAATCACATTTTTCTGTAAAATTATTATGCAAAATTATAACATATTGCATTTTATAGTCTTTTATGGAGAGTCGAATCTAAGTCAGTTTGACTTGTGACTCAATCCAATTGTTGTTAATTGACAAAAAAATATGTTTAAAACAAAAACAACCGTGTATGCAGTCATTGCAACATCATAGGAGATGAAATGCATTTACTTTTTCACTGCGAGAAATTTATCCATGAAAGAAAAAGATACATACCAGAATTTTACTTAACCTATATTACGGTAGAAAAAACGAAGGGGTTATTTGCAATTTGCAATAACCCGATACTAGACAGACTATGCAAATGTTTAAGACTTTCAAAGAAACATTAACATGACGGAATATGACACGATGACTTGACTTGTGTATTTCTAAAAATCTAATTTAAAATCTAACAATATATTTCTTTTAATGTACAGAAATTATGCAGGTGTAAGCGAAAATTATGTTGCAGCAATGACAGTGCTCATTTTACAAAAATCACTTATACACTGTACTCCATACTTTAGTATCTTACTAATTACTTCTTCAAATCATCTAATTATATTAATTATTCTAAGCGATGATTGTGTTTATAATTGCAATAAAATGGCAATGGGATAATAATAATAATAATAATAATAATAATAATAATAATAATAATAATAATAATAATAATTAACATTACTATATATTGTCACTACCGCAAAAACGTTTAAAAATGTATACCTCATGTGCTGTTAAATAACGGCCTGAGTGAATAAAGAAAAACTGAAACTGAACTGATTAAACATTATGTTTTCTGCTACCTTTTCAAAGAACTCCTGCCATTTTTTCGTTATTCCACTTTTTGGGGCGGAAAGCGCATTGTACCCAGTTTTGCATTTTCAGGGCGACCTCTTGGTGCTCCCAAAAAGCAATTTCTTCACTATAGACACCAATAGGAAAAGTCCATACCACCCTAATTCAAACCCCTGCTGCATAAGGACTACTTGATATTTTAAAATCAAGTCTAAATAATCAATATCGCAATGTGTGTTTTAAATAACACCAAATTTTTGCCGAAAAATTCTTCATGGTTTAAATACAAGAGCAGATAATAGAACATGACAACTGCTGAGAAAACTACACAATCTGTGTTATCATTAATTTGCCAATAAACAGCGCTTCCTCTCTGCAGTGCGACGGTGAGCCAATGACTCATTTCCTTCTGCACAAATACGCATGATGAGTTTCTAACTCATTGCAAGAATCTGCTTAATTATTTTAAGCACAATTTGATTGAAAGTTGTTTTCACTAAAGGTAGGAAGATTTTCAGTTAAAATGTTTTCAAAATAAACATGATATTTCATATTTTTAGCTCTATGGAAAATAGGTTTCCAGGGAATTTAGAATGAATTGTTTATTTTCTCCGAACTACACGGTTATAGAGATACAATATATTATTATTATTATTATTATTATTATTATTATTATTATTATTATAAATAATTTTATTATATACTAATGATGACAACGACAATGGTGATGTCGATGGAAATGTTAATGACAATGTCAATGTTGATGGCGACGATGACAATAACATCAGCAACGGCTGTCATGTAATTAGAGGAATGCCGATCCTCGCAGGATTATTGTGGTAATCCGCCATTGCATAGTAAGAATCACGATGAAAACAATTTGACTGAAAGTTGTTGCTACTCACAACAACAGCAAAATTCAATCAAAATATTTTTAAAACAATTGCATGCAGTCTTGCGTTCTTTTTTGGTGCCGGCTTCGCTCGAATTTTCAAATGAATTTGCCTTGAAATTATCACTACAGTGTTGACAAGTTTATAGCAATAACTCCCAGCAAGGATAGATAGTGCTGATTTATTGCTGACATTAAGTTACATGAGAGATAAGTGCTATTTGCTACTGTCCATGGCTTTGACATATTCAGCATCATTCAACTGAATGTTGTTGCAGTTTTCACTATTGCTGACTGATTTTGCTACCACTGGTGTTGCTGTTATTGCTGTCCCTGTTCACAGAAAATGTGCAACTTCTTTGTGAATGCAGCGTCATTCTGTCTGTAACAGTGCTCTGTTTACAACATCTTTGAATTCAGCAGCTTTATTTTCGCAACAGCTTTGAACGCAGCAGCGTTGTGGATGCAGAACATTTCTGGTTGCAAGGATTTTATGAATGGGATATCTTTCTGCGCTAATTTAGCAACAGCTTTATTGGCGCAGTAGATTTATCAGCTAGATAGCAACTGTTTAATGTGGTGCAACTGTTTCTATATGTGGCAGTTTTTGTTTACAACAGCATTATAAGCATGAAAACCTAATTGATACATCAGTGTTCTGTTTATAACAGTCTTATGCTTGTAACAACTTTCTGTCATTTAATCAATCTTAAGACACAAAATGTTTTTTAAAGTAACGTGTATTTTCTTATTAAATTTTTGACATTTCGTCATTGATGCAGCAGATATAGCTTTTGCAGCCTGATTATTAAGCATAGTTTTATTACTGTTTATCATTAGCTGTCAGGCCGGATGAGAGCACCAATGTGGCGGACGGTAAATGCAATCTATTGTATAGAGCAGATACGCTAATGCTCTTTCTAGTTAATATAGTACATTTCCTTTCAATGAATCAAACACATTTCAAAGTATTTTTACAGTATAGATGTCAGAGCACATAATACATATCTTAAATATTTAGGCAGAACTTTGATGAAAAAAGTTAATCTGAATTGAGTTTTTATCTACTTTTGAAATAAAAGCTGTCAGGTAATACATTACCAGGAAGGTGGAAATGAAACTCCAATTACACACTAATTAACCGTTTTCCTCAGCTATAGCTAAATATCTAAGATATGCATTGTGTCCTCTGTTATATATAATGATGAATATTTTTGAATTTATGTGACTGAAAGTTGTTGCTTTCTAAGAAAGCAATGAATTTGTCAAATTATTTTTTTAAATAAACTTTAACTCCCACTACCCAAGACCAAAGAAGTGAGCTAATTGATAATTGAGCTGTGCCACTCGGCCAAATTACGCAAACCTTAAAATGCAGTCCAACCTGCTATAAAGGCCACCTATACTAAATGGTAATTTTACTGCATGCTACCAAACCGGTTATCTGATAGTTTCAGAAATGGCATGGTTGAAATCAGCATTGTCAAATACCTATACAAAACCAATTTCGGCTTCAAAATCCATAAAATAAAAAAATCCAATATGGCCGCCAAACACGATGGCCAATCAATTTCCGTTGAACAAACTTGGTTCAGCTCTTGCCCTAGATGATATTTCATGAGTTTTGAATCAATTCCTCCAAGTGGTTTCGGAGAAAATTTTTAGCGGTTTCTAAAAATCGGCCAAAATCCAAGATGGCTCCCGGTCAAATGGGCCAATTGGCTTACTTTGAACAAACTTGGATCTGTATGCCATAAGGATGCTTCCTGACAAACATAATTGAAATTGTCCCAGTGGTTCTTGAGAAGTTGGCTAAAGAAAAAGCTGACGGACAGACTACGGACGGTCGCCATGACACAAGCTCACTTGGGGCCATTCTGGCCAGGTGAGCTAACAATGGACGTTCCCAGTTTTGGCTATGCCACGCCCATCTCTAGCTATACCTCGCCCATCTCTAGCTTTGCTCCACTCACACCGCGCTCGTGTTGGGATCGATGGATCTCTGAGCTTCTTGATTATCAATTTCTGGAAAGCTATACAGGTAAGCTGCTGAATATTTTGAAACTAATTTGACTGTGTGCTCTTGCTGCTTATGGCAGTAACGGCGCCCAGTCAAATACGTTTCAAAATATTCAACAGTATGTTTATTAAATAGCAGGCATACAATTCGTACATTGTGTCGGACTATTAAGCATTTAAGACGGACTAAATCGAGCCAAGGGTAAATATCTGATAACCCACTGACTTAAAATACACAAGGTATTTGACGCGTTGTTTTTATTACAATCATATTTTGCACAATATTCGCGTCTTTTAAACACAACATTTACACCGACGCACGCCCAAGCGCACAATTGGCTGGTTGCGATGATTACTCCTCCTCCCTCTCCCCCCCCCCCCACCAGCCCGCATTTTTCTGTGTGGGGGGGGGGGGGGGGGCAGATGAAAATATTTGCATCCTGGCCCCCTAGCTCCTATATCAATATAACTTGTAAATGATATAACAATTTACCTCCTTTTAGTTTGCCAAGTTGATCCTCCAATTCTGTCCGTCTTTGTTTTTCATATACCAGCCCTTTCTGTAAAGAGTGGAGTCGATCTTCTAACCGTGTTTCTAATGTGAGCCGTTTTTCCTTTTCAGCAGCCAGTTCTGTCAATACAGTTATCTGCAACACGTTAAATCTCTCCTCCCATACTGCGAAATCGCCTTTTTTTAGCCTACGTGCAGAAATGGCCGGCACAGCAAAGCATACCACGATAATGATCGTCAGAGAAAACCTGAGAACAGACATCATGTTGCTGATAAAATGTTAGTTAGTTTACACTGGATGTACTGATGTCAAACCAAAGTTATCATATGTTGGGATGATTATTGTACAAGATGATACGACTATATATAGCGAAAACCTAGAAATCGTTGACTCAATCCATTCAAAATGGGAATCTTGTCTAATATTTTGTGGGGCATTTGATTGAAAGTTGTTGCTGACTTAGACAGCAACGTCTTTCGGTCATATCGGTCTGTTTCATAATTAGGTAAGTGTCTGAAATATGCAGTAAATAATGCTAATGTATATGCAGAGAGAACGTGTTTTTGACATTGAACATATCAGCGTATCTGCGTCCTTGATGGCCTTATATGGATTGAGTAACGTGCTGAGTATAGCGACCACCTTGTCAAGTAAACATAAACATGAATTGCAGGAAGCTATGGAGCGCTGTGCGTTTGAGGCCAGTCCTACTGGAGCGGTTGTTGTTGTAAAGGACAACAACTTTTATTTGTTTAGTTTTCAAGACACATTCATAGATTTTATGTCAGTATTTCTCTATAAATGCAAGTGGCTTCCCTAGAGAAACTAAAACAATGCGTTTGTAATAAGATGAATACTGTTACGCAATACTTGATACAAGTGCGCATTAGTTTAGCTGTCTCAAATATCCAGGATTTTAACTTGAAGACAAATGCGAAACATCCAAGTAGGAACGTGTTATGAGGTCAAGAGGAGAGGGATGCATGGGGAGATGGAGGGAGAGTGACAGAGGATGGCGTAATTGAGAGAGAGAGAGAGGGAGAGAGAGGGAAGAGAGAGAGAGAGAGAAGGGGAGAGGTGGGAAAGAGAGAGAGGGGAGGGCAGGGAGGGAGAGGGTGAGGAGGGAGGGAGAGGAGGGAGGGGATGGAGATGGAGAGGAGGGAGAGAGAGAGAGAGAGAGAGAGAGAGAGAGAGAGAGAGAGAGAAGGGGAGAGGGGGGGGGGAAAGAGAGAGAGAGAGAGGAGGGCAGGGAGGGAGAGGGTGAGGAGGGAGGGAGAGGAGGGAGGGAGGGGGAGTGGGGGAGGGAGGGAGAGAGGGGAGGGGATGGAGAGAGAGAGGAGGGAGGGAGAGCGAGAGAGAGAGAGAGCTAGAGAGAGAGAGAGAGAGAGAGAGAGAGAGAGAGATGAGGGCAGGGAGGGAGAGGGGAGGAGGGAGGGAGGCGGGAGAGAGAGCGAGCGAGAGAGAGAGAGAGCGAGGGAGGGAGAGGAGGGAGGGAGGGGGAGTGGGGGAGGGAGGGAGAGAGGGGAGGGGATGGAGAGAGAGAGGAGGGAGGGAGAGCGAGAGAGAGCTAGAGAGAGAGAGAGAGAGAGAGATAGAGGAGGGCAGGGAGGGAGAGGGGAGGAGGGAGGGAGGCGGGAGAGAGAGCGAGAGAGAGAGAGCGAGGGAGGGAGGGAGGGGGAGAGGGCGAGAGAGTAAGAGAGGGGGAGGGAGGGAGGGAGAGATAGGAAGGGAGGGTGAGAGGGATAGAGAGGGGGGGGGGGAGGGGAGAGAGAGGGAGAGGGGGAGAAAGAGGCGGGCAGGGGGGAGGGAGAAGGGGGAAGAGGGAGTGAGAGAGATAGAGGGAGGGAGAGGGCGAGAGAGTGTAAGAGAGAAAGGGAGGGTGAGAGGGATAGGGAGAGGGGGAGGGAGGGGGAAGGAGGGAGAGACGCGGGAGGGAGGGGAGGGAGGTGGAAGGAGGGAGAGAGAGGCGGTAGGGAGCGAGAGATGGAGGGAGCGAGAGATTGTGAGAGAGGGAGGGAGATATGTGAGAGAGATGGGGAAGGGGAGAGAGAAGTAGGACGTGATGGAGGAGGGAGCGGAGAGAGAGAGAGAGAGCGAGAGAGAGAGAGAGAGAGAGAGGAGGGGAGAGAGAGGCGGAGGAGGAGGAGTGATGGCTGAATATGTAGGCGAGGGCGGAGGAGGGGAGGAGTGGGTGGAGTGGAAATCGTTCGAGTGTGGGGAAGCAGACTGAGAAAGAGAGACTGAGAGAAAGAGAGAGTGAGAGAATAAGTGGGAGAGAATGAGTGTGAGAGAGCGAGAGAATGAGAGAGAGAGAGAGAGTGAGAGTGAGAGCGATACAGTAAGAGAACGGGATGGGGGAGAGAGAAGAGAGTGTGTGTATGTGCGTGTGTGCGTGTGTGTGTGATATAGCTAGGGAGAGAGAGGCAGCGATTGAGGTGGGTGGTCGAGTGTGGATAGGCGAATGAGACGTACGGACAGAGGTAGACCACGATATCATTCAAGATTCAATGTTATTTATTTCATTAATTTGTGTAAAGGGATATTTCACTGGGAGATTTTGTGCATCTGGCGTAAAGTACTAATTCTCCGTATTAATTTAAGATCAAGAGCACAATTTTATGTTAACAAATAAAAAAGATATCCTCAATTTAAATTGCTAAAGTAACCAGTAGAGAGAGGCGCCATTTTAGACACGCGGCTGACGTCACCGACACGCCAACTCTCTTTGCCCGATCGAGGATAGCCGTAATCAGGGGAGGTAAATCTAGCATCTCGTGGATAATTAGCATATTGGCTAAACAACTGACACTGCCCAGTGTTTGGAGGAAATTAAAGTGCAATTAGTGTCCCGATGATCGCGCCAGTCATTGTAGTGCTAAATTGTCAAAAAGTGCCTTCTTGGTCGGCAAATGGGCGCATTCTATTTTTTTTTAAACATTGTAGGGTTATGCCAGGAGCTTGTTTGCAATCAACCAGTTACAACAAATGCTTGAAAGCGTAAAAATATGTTAGTTGAATAATGTTGAAAGTTATTTCTCTGAAAGCTGTTGCTGCCTATTGCAACTTCTGCTTCCAGTCAAATTCCAGTTTAAAAATATTCAACAGGCGGTAAATATGGGTAAACATTTAAAAAGTTGGGATCAATTAGTTAACTCGTTCAAGGACAGAAAAGCAGAAAGCTTAAAATTTACCCTGCATAAGCCTAGTGTGTGAAACTAATTAGTTTGGAAGCTACTGCAACATAATTCCAGGCAAATTTAATTTAGAAAATTAAGCACTCTGCATAGTAATTTTAAAATTGTGAGTAAACATTGTAAATGATTAATAACGCTGGATTTCAATAGTGTGAAAGAACTAAATTACTAATTATGTCTAGCGTACACTTGTCATTATTTAATAGCCGTCACCTACTATCGTCTATGAAGTAAGCAGCTAGGCGATTGCCTATAATTGACCGACCGGACAATCAGCGACATCGTTTCATTTTGGTTTGCAAATTCCATTTTACAATTGATGCAAGCAAATACTGACGTTAATTGTCGAGCTTGATTCTGTTATATTAGAATTAAGTACCGTGCCTTTTGTTTTGAAATGCATGACACATTATTTTAAAATTATACAGACTATATGTTCTAAACTTTTGTCTACCAAATTTAAATGTGGAGGATATCCATCCAGTGGCGATGTTATGAAGCCATCTTTCAGTTAGCCCCTTTTATGCGGATGCTTCTGTGGATCCGGTATCTGAAAATGTGAATTGCCGTACCCTTTCCATGATCGTTTCTATTACTGCAAGCCCAGACAGAAAAGCAGAAAGCTTAAAATTTACCCTGCATAAGCCTATTGTGTGAAACTAATTAGTTTGGAAGCTACTGCAACATAATTCCAGGCAAATTTAATTTAGAGTCTTCGCTTGGCCTGTAAATGGACATACCATAAGGAAATATTCTGATTTTCCTGACTGAATTTGGTCATTAAATGGTTAATTAATAGTCGGCGTTCATAACGCGAAGTAAACAGGTAAATCTAAAGCACTGGCGATATTTTGCTGGTGTGTCGTTGACGTCATAATCTCGCGGTTTCTCGCTCTCGTTACGAGAAAATGGATGCGCCCGAGGAGTCACGTTTTCGACCGTTTTGGGCATATTCATTTTATTATTTCTCGGCAATGGAACAGTGCATCTTATATTTTTTTGCAGCAACTATTTCAGATTATAGTATATTTTTAGTTGACTTTTTCCCGATTTTCACTGGAATTTCCCTTTAACGTCACAACAAGTAGTCCACCAAAGGCAGCGCCTATAGAGCGATGGACTACTCACACACGCATAACATTCAGAACAATTGGACACCATAAATAAAAACAGCACCACTATATCACTATCATATGGTGGCTAACCTATCGACATTATGGTCGAGAAAGTTAAAAAAGGTAATAATAGTAGTATAGTTTTAACATTTAGAAAACGATTGGACAACATAGATCACACACGCATATATATATATATATATATATATATATATATATATATATATATATATATATATATATATATATATATACCGACATTATATAAACGTGACATACATTTACATAGAGTGGGGAAAAGGGTGCTTATCCTTTTATTATTATTATTATTATTATTATTATTATTATTATTATTATTATTATTATTACTGACTTACTAACTGGGTTAAAGTTAATAATATTGTTTGTTTTGGGGTGGGTTTTTTTAGTGATTTTGGTGGTTGCGTGCTATTATACCTAGTTTCTGACTGGCATGGTGAACAACTTTAGGTGCTTGGTGAAACATTGTGTTAGTATTTACCGATGATCGTATTCTTAATGTTTTGTTTAAATGACAATTGCATTATGATTTATGTACGTGGGTTAGTGTCGGTACTATTCCATAATTGTATTGCTTGGTATGATGTTTGTTGAGCTGCCTGTGTTCGGTGGTAGGCTGTGTATAGGTTATTGTGTGATCTTGTGTTATGAGAATGTATGTCTGGCTGTTTTGTAAATATATTTGAAATGGATAGGGGTAGGTTACCATTGTAGTAGTCCCTATGAATATTGTATAGCTGGACCCTTCCAATGTCCTCAAGTTTTAGAATTTTGTTTATTTTGAAAATATCTTGTCCCTCTGGTGTTTGGGTGAATAGTTTAATAGATTGTTTTTGCAATGATTTTAGTTTTGTTAGCTTATTTTTGTGTGTTCATAAATAGAGTGCGCGACGGCGAGTACATAGGGATACTCGATTAGCAAGTTCGTTTCCCTGCCGGTCCGCGGCGTTATGTCCTTGAGCAAGTCACATAATTTTGCATTGTTCCTGTCGACATAGATGTAAATAGGTACCTTGCGATGACGAGGGCCGGATTAATGTTGTCATCTATTCTTAAAAGATACATATCCTAGCTAGATTTATGACAATTTGTTAATTTATGGACACTTTAACTAACTAGAACTGTAGCCGCCATTTTAGGTGGATATTTGCTGGCGATATTATTTCAGACTCTATTGTCTTCGCCGGTGAACAATTGATCGTAGAAAACCATTCTCGTAACGCTAATGCTGGTCATTATTCTGCTGGCTTTCAAGGTGAGCGCGCGCAGATGTGCATAGCATAGTTCAATACCAGTTGTGTATATTTCTTCTTTTTTTATTTAAACATATTTTTATTGTTCAAGAGACAATACGGATTGAGTCACAAGTTGTCTCCGAATAATATACAATAAATTATAATAATGACGAAAATGTGCAGTTTATAAGAACTTATACCATAATGAATATAATATTTAAATGAAAATTAATATAAAATAATTAAGATACGATTTTGACTTGTGTTCACATATATGTGTATATATGCATGTAGTTTTTAAAGCGTCCTTGTGATTTTAGTAGTTAAGTAGTGTGTAGCATTGTTGTAATCCGTGCGTGAATATTCTAAATATGTTCTGGGAGTGGGGACCTCCAATTTCCTCCATACCTTTCGAATTTCGTGTGGAGGAATTTGAGGGCTTCGCTACTGGACTGACCGACCGGTCGCACTCATCATATTTGCTATAAACAAACTTCTTTTCATAACACCTATATGTACATCACGGGTATATGAAAATCACTATTTAATTGCATTACTCAGATTGGCTAACGGGAGGGAGTTTTGATTACCTAGGTACTTATATTATGTTGAAATAATAATAATAATAATAATAATAATAATAATAATAATAATAATAATAATAATAACAATATAATAATAATAATAATAATAATAATAATAATAATAATAATAATAATAATAATAATAATAACGACGACGATGATGATGATAATAATAATAATAATAATAATAATAATAATAATAATAATAATAATAATAATAACCAACATTGCATGTAATCGCCATTGACCGTGTAAATGTATGTATTAATGGACCCCATATGCCACATTGTGGCCTGGGTGTAAATAAATTGAATTGAATTGAATTGAATTTAAAACAATAAAGTGCTTGTGATATATATTATACTAAGTATTCACGTGTGTTATGCATTTGTGCGTGCCTGCATTCGTTCGTGTGCTGGAGCGTGCGTGCGTACGTGCATGCGTGTGTGTACGTGCTCACGTCAACCTCCTCTTAAAGGTACATATTCACACCAAAATTCTCCAAGACAAGACTGAAGGAATGTAGCGCTTATAGCGGCCTAAGTCGTGCGCCCAGGTGCAATGAAACGAAACAGATCCCAAATTATGACGCGTTCATAAAACATAAGTCTATATAATTTAGTCCCCGATTCAATTTCACAATAGAAAACAACAACACACTATTTCATTTGAAACGAAAGCATCAGATGCCAAGACCCATCCCGCCCCACCACACCTAGACGCACAGTCCATGCCTCCAAAAGCTTACCACCCCAGCAATTCCATCTCCAAGAATCATGGTGCGAACATAGAAGTTTTCCTAGCTCTGATCAAATCTTTTGGTACTGCGAATATATTCATGGACATTTTGAAATATAAATATATTCTGGTTATTTTCGAGGTCAGCATCTCCGTTTAGCAGTAGATTCACTGACAGGTCGTGTGGAGCAAGAGGTCTTAGAGCATTTAAGAGCTTGCGTCTTGGATTATTGTAATGATTACATATAAAGAGGTAATGGTTGTTATCTTCTATATGGTCGCAGTGTGGACACTTTTGGTTTGCTACTATGTTAAAGTGAAATAAGTGGCCATTTAATGGGCTGCATCTGTTTCTAAGTTTAGTGTGAATTACATTTAGACGTCGTTCTCCGTAAAAGTTATTCGCAAACAAAACAGGAAGTCCGCTGATTATTCTGAGAAAAATTTGACAACGCTGTTGCTGCCTGGGTAAGAAATAATTGTCAATAAAGTTGCGCGAAATATATTCAGCAAGTCGTGCAACGTTGATTACACTGCTAATTAATTTGAGAACAATTTGATTGAGTTGTTGCGTCAACGATTTTCAGCCAAATTGTTATCTTTATCTAATGACAATTGTATTATCAGCTGATTATATTGACAACAATTTGACGGAAAGATGTCGCTGCTATAAGCAGCAGCAGTTTTCAGTAAACTTGTTATAAATACATTTGTTGTCACTTGCACCGTAGGAAATATACATTTTAGCCGTAAATATGGACCTTCAATTGACAAAAAAATATTACACATTTTAGCCTGAAAAATGTTCTCGATCTCATTGACATCGTTTTACTCACAAACATTTCCTCGCATACTACATACTGCTACGTTATAACCTGTATATCAATCTGCTGTCAAAGTTCTGCGTTCCTCTTGAAGAGTCTGGTGTACATTTCAGAATTAATGTTGCTGAAAGCGGTTTCTATTTAAGACAGCAACAGCTAACAGAAACATTATTTCCAAAATGCACACGCGTATGAATTCGACAGACTCCTTAAAAATAAAAGTTTGACATCAGAGTGATAAGGACTTAATATCATGCTATAAGTAACAATGACTAACATATTCATGAAAATTAAAAACGTCTTGTTTCACAGTAAAATAGTTTGTTGAAGGTAGCTTTTAGTATAACTGACAAACTCACCACAACACTATTTTGCCGCATGTCAATACCCGTGTAGGCATTTAGTCTATTTGGGAGGGTGTATTGCGTGTCCGCTCACGGCTACGCTTATATTCGGGTTGTGGCTAGAACTGCGTATAGGCGCGGCCATTTTGCGCAAAGGATTGTGGTCTCCAACAGCTCACTAGAGAGATAGATAGAGCGTGCCTCTATTTTTAGTTGGAACCATAGATTTAGGATATATATTGGCTTGATCGCTCATACGCTTACAACGGGGAATGGGATAGATGTCTCCACCGCTGGATCTTCACTGACTGACTGACATTTGACGTAGACGATCAGTTATGTATATAGGCTCCAAAACTCAAGTAAATTATTTTTTTGTTAATTGGAATAGAAATTCTGCTTAAATAGCATGCAAAATACGGAACTACAAATCTACGGTAAAAATAAATAGGGGAAATACGGTATTACTGAGAGGCGGTAAGAATGACAGAAATGCGTTAAAACCTAACTCATACATGGCTGAAATTACAAATATTTATCTACATATGATAACTTGTATTCATTTTGGAAACTGCTGCCATAAACCGTTGCTGCACACATGTAGACAATTTTCAGCATTATTGCTTACACAATCTACACAAATACTTCTTGTAATGACCGTGAAACAACTAGGCCTAGCCTTTGAAAGCAGAAAGATAATGGTTAGTGGTTTTTTATCTCCCAGTTTCCGTCAAACCTGACACCGTTTGGTATAGCAGATCTAAAAAATAAATTAAAACGTTTTCAAAGCAAGGTAGAATTTCAGTTTTTCTTTGCAAATATAGTGCCTTATTTACATGGGTGAGCTGTACTGTAAAACCGCCTACTGGATGGTATAGAACATCTAAAGAATAAATTAACATGTTTGCAAAACAAGACAGAATTTCTGTTTATGTTTTGTAGGTATGTTAACTTATTTATGAGCTGTATAACGTAGCCTAATCAGTCGAATCACTTGTAATAAGTGAGCACATATTTTAGCAAGAGCGGTCAGATATTGAAGAGCCTTGCCGTTAAAATCAATTAGTTCCCCCACCCACCACCCACCCACTCACCCCCGCAACCAACCTGTCCCCAGGAGGGTGACGTCACAGTCAAATTACGTAATGACTGGCGTAGCTATGTCCAACAGGAACATTGAAGTCCTTCAGCTGTACGAATTGAAGAGCTTTACTATTTAATAAGCAGCAGCACCCAGTCAAATTAGTCTCCAAAATATTCAAAAGCTCACCCCCATAGTTACCGTGAAAATGGGATTCTGGGAAGTCATGGTTCAAAGTATGTATATAAATCACGACGACAGCGACGAATCTGCATGTAGGCTTATCATCTCTTTCCGTGGCCGCTCAGCGCTACACATTCACTTGGTTGTATCTAGAATGGACCTGACGTCATGAATGACTTAGACAAGTACGTCACGGACGCGTAATGGCCCTTTCCAGTTTCAGCTAGTCCCCGCCCACATCTAGCTAAGCTCCACTCACACCTCGCTCGTGTTGGGATCGATCGATCCCTGAAATACCTGACTATCAATTTCCAGTAAAATTAGACAAGTACGTCACGAACGCATAATGGAACTTTCCAGTTTCAGCTAGTCCCCGCCCACCTCTAGCTAAGCTCCACACACACCTCGCTCGTGTTGAGATCGATCGATCCCTGAAAAACATGACCATCAATTTCCAGAAAACTATACAGGTAAGCTGTTAAATATTTTGTAACTAATTTGACCCAGTGCTGTTGCTGCCGTAAGGGTGCTGTTGCTGCTTACGGCAGCAACAGCGCCCAGTTTAATTTGTCTTCAAAATATTAAACATCATATTTATTAAAACGCAGACATACAACTCTTACAACGTGTTGGACGATTAAGAGTTAAAGACGCGCCAAATATAATCATTTATGACGTAATGATTACGATGTCAGCATGCACGTTACTTAGGTCAAATTCGACTCCTAACCATAGTTAGCTATAGCTAACTAGATTCAGAGTCGAACTTCAAATAGTTAACTAGCTTATCAACTATAGTCAACCGAGCACCCGAGCTCTGTTCAGATGGTTAGTGCGATATTTGCGTAAATTTCAAAATGGTGGACACCGATCACTTGCCATGAATAAATGCATATAAAAGTGTAAATATTTCATTAAATAGCTTAGGTTTAATGAAATTATGCTTTCTCATTGTATGTCAATGTTCCCAAGCCATATTCCTTCCCACTTTGTCATATGGACGCTTATTGACGTCTTAGCGGACAAAAATAACCCATTTTCGTAGACCATCGAAACAGACGACAGAAAGGGTTAATGGAGATTGGTACCCGGCGCCAAATTTTCAACAATAGTAATTCAATGGGGGACTGGGAACCAACGAACTATAGTTAACTTTTTCAGCGTTCGTCTTGTCATAGCGACTGCGCATGTTCAGTAAACCATGAAACTGACTATAGTTAGTGAGTCGAACTTGACCTATGTTGGTTATGACGTCATATAATCAAAGGATAAAATTGGAAAGGTCCATTGAAGACGGACTATGAGTTGTAAGAATTGCATGTCTACTATTTAATACATATTCTGTTGAATATTTTGAAACTAATTTGAGTGAGTGCTGTTGCTGCTATAGCTAGAGGTGAGCCGGGCATAGCTAAAACTGGAAAGGTCCATTGCCTATCGGTGCTGCCATTTTGCGCAAGGGATTGTGGTCATTCACGTTCTCGCCAAATCTCCTACCGCTAAATCTATTTTTTAACGAGGGCGAGGTAGCTCGCCTCTATTTAGATTGGAATCGTAGATTTAGGATACATTATCTAGATCTCTCGTGCGCATTAAACACATACCCTCACTATTGGGGCTAGTTATACCTACCGCTAGTGGCCTGGGCAAATTGCTGAATGTATGTTTGCATTAGAAACAAAATTGTATTGTGATCTGTCCCACTGTACCCGCGTACATCTCTTAATCTCCACTTCAACACTCGTCCCGATCAAACTGGACAAAATGGCTTCCGTAGTAATCTTGAGAAACTATTTACATCTAACAGGTAGACATTTTTGAAAATTTACCACTGTAATGACTGACTCGATAGCTGAGCCTATCATTCCAATGGTAAAGTGCCAAAAAAACCGGTCTCTTGGTCTGCGAATGAGCATAGGATATCTCTATGATAATGGATGGATCTGATCTGTCACCCAAGCATATGACGTCATAATTATTTACGTCATATTTAGGAAGACGTCACAATCAAAATTAGGACTGGCCGCGTGTACACGTTCAGGTGATGTGTATACGGTTACAAAGATCGTAAACGTGTACACGTTCAGGTGATATGTATACGGTTACAAAGATCGTAAACGTGTACATGTTCAGGTGATGTGTATACGGTTACAAAGATCGTAAACGTGTACACGTTCAGGTGATATGTATACGGTTACAAAGATCGTAAACGTGTACACGTTCAGGTGATGTGTATACGGTTACAAAGATCGTAAACGTGTACACGTTCAGGTGATATGTATACGGTTACAAAGATCGTAAACGTGTACACGTTCAGGTGATATGTATACGGTTACAAAGATCGTAAACGTGTACATGTTCAGGTGATGTGTATACGGTTACAAAGATCGTAAACGTGTACACGTTCAGGTGATGTGTATACGGTTACAAAGATCGTAAACGTGTACATGTTCAGGTGATATGTATACGGTTACAAAGATCGTAAACGGGTACACGTTCAGGTGATGTGTATACGGTTAGAAAGATCGTAAACGTGTACATGTTCAGGTGATGTGTATACGGTTACAAAGATCGTAAACGTGTACACGTTCAGGTGATGTGTATACGGTTACAAAGATCGTAAACGTGTACACGTTCAGGTGATGTGTATACGGTTACAAAGATCGTAAACGTGTACACGTTCAGGTGATGTGTATACGGTTACAAAGATCGTAAGCGGGTACACGTTCAGGTGATGTGTATACGGTTACAAAGATCGTAAACGTGTACACGTTCAGGTGATATGTATACGGTTACAAAGATCGTAAACGTGTACACGTTCAGGTGATGTGTATACGGTTACAAAGATCGTAAACGTGTACACGTTCAGGTGATATGTATACGGTTACAAAGATCGTAAACGTGTACATGTTCAGGTGATGTGTATACGGTTACAAAGATCGTAAACGTGTACATGTTCAGGTGATGTGTATACGGTTACAAAGATCGTAAACGTGTACACGTTCAGGTGATGTGTATACGGTTAGAAAGATCGTAAACGGGTACATGGGGAAAATGTTTAAAATATACATATTTATGTGAAATAAATAAGATAGCCCTCAAAGAAAATGTTTATGTTTTTTGACAAATTAAGTCTCCGAATTTACCGCCACACTCTATCTGTCAATGATTTCCAAATTAACCGTTTAACGCATAAGCCTCTCAAAACATAACTTCTGTAATGCTCTTGAGAAATGTCAATTTGCAGACCAACAGGAGACAGGTTTTGTCTTTTAAATTTTATTAAATTTATGGGAATTTTTATTAGAAAATTCAAATTTTCTTGAATAGCTTTGAGTGTCAACGGGGTTAACCAGTTTCAGTTTCAGTTTCCTTTACTCACTCAGGCTATTTAACAAACCTACAATTTACACACACACACACACACACACACACACACACACACACACACACACACACACATATATATATATATATATATATATATATATATATATATCATATGAGGGAAAGGTTATTTATACCATTGTAGACGGTAGGCCATTATTATTATTATTATTATTATTATTATTATTATTATTATTATTATTATTATTATTATTATTATAGTGCTAGGTGTAGTGGTAGTAGTAGTAGTAGTAGTAGTAGTAGTAGTAGTAGTAGTGGTAGTAGTAGTAGTAGTAGTCGTTGTCTGGTGTTGGCGTCATTGCTTTTATTATTGTTGTTGTTGTTGTTGTTGTGGGGTAGTGGGTGTAATTGTCGCCGATGCATATTTTGTTGTTGTTATCGTCGTCGTCGTTGTTGATGATTATGATGATGCTGATGTTGTTGTTGTTGTTGTTGTTGCTGCTGCTGCGGCTTCTGCCGCCGCCGTTGTTATTATTGTTGTTGCTTTGATAACCTTAAAAATTTACATAGTTTGCTGAGGACTGGCCTGTTGCATATTCCAAATAATTCCTATGTCGTTGCTGTACTGTTGTCTCTAGCATAGTATTCTGGGATAAATCGCTAAAACCAATTATCCGCACCTAACGGTGACATCCCGACACAGGTATTCCTTTGAATAACCAACACTTCTTGTCAGATCACATAGGTGTGAATTACTCTTGCGCATTGAAGCGTGATCTTATCATCACAGATTAGCACTACGAATGCCGTGACGTGTGGCATCTAAACTCACCGTCGACCAACTCATTGATGGCCAAGCCGGCCAAAGCGGTCTCTCTTGTGGTCTTGAGGAATATATGTCATTATTGAAGGTGTATTTGCATGTCGAAAGACTATTTTTTGTAAATTTATAGCTGCAGTGACTGACTCACCGAGGGAGCCAGTCATGCCAGTGGGAAATTTTCAAAAAGTTTTCTTATCTTTGCCCGCAAAAAGACATTCAGTAATGTCAGATTTCGATCTTTCTTAGCCAATCTTAGCCATCAAAGGGTGAATGACTATTGCTTGATGTTGATCTGTCCTGGACAGGGCCAAATACGAATTTTTGTCAAAAGTCGGTAAGCAAGCTTTAGCCCCCTTGTGTCAACTTAACCCTATAATGGTCAGGCCGGTCAAAGTGGCCTCTGAAATTGTCTCTATGAATTTCCGTTTGCAGACAAAGCGAAGATTAGTTTTGTAAATTTACCACTGCAATGAGTGGCTCATTAGCCGAGCCAGTCATTTCAGTGGTAACGTTTAAAAATAGTTTTCTCTCGGAACCCTGAGTTATGATTTTCATTTTCGTTTTAATGATAAAGCCGACCTAAACATCATTTAGTGGTCTTGAGAAATATCCATTTCAATGACATCAAAATGCCCTTTATGTAAATTGCAGTGAAGATTTTACAAAATAGTTTTCTCTTGATCTGCAAATAGACTTTAATGGATCACAAAAATGTAATATATAGTATTTTTAAAATCAAAATGAGTATCGGTTAGTTGCGCTGTTGACACAATGCTGGTGTGTGGGGCGAGGGCGAGTTAATAAATTGTTATTTTAATTTCCAAAACCACCATAATACACCCTCTACATTTAATAATAGGCTAAATAGATATCAAATTAATACTACATATTTGCAGAAGAATGCTAAATACGTGTACACGGCGTGTACATGTTCGTTACAACTAACGGGTACACGTGTACTAGTATTGCTCCAAATACACACCCCTAATCAAAATACGTGATGAATGATGTAAATAGCTTCATCAGCAACATTAAATAGTCCATCAAGTGTACGACTTTTATGTCTTTACGATTTAATCCCCGGGATTCAATCAATCAATCAATCAATCATTCAATCAATCAATCAATCACTCAATCAACTAATGCCAGTGTCGCGATGGCGACTGGGTAAGGGCATAGCGTACACCATATGGTGTACAGCCAAAAGATAGTCTCATATGAATTCGCCAGTGTATCAGTATATCCGGCATGTGAAAGCTGGTTCGCTAATCCAAGATTCTTGTCTTGGTGCGGTGGTCCAGCGGAAAGATTTCTGGGTTGCTGATGCTATGCGGAATTGCAGGATAACGGTTCGATCCCCGACCGTGGAAATAATGATCAACAAAGTAAGTGAATGACGTCTCTATCTCCATCTGAATATTGAGTAGTCTGTCAAGTGTACAAATTTTATGTTTTTACTTTTTAATCAACATTCTGTTGAATACTTTGAAATTAATTTGACCGGGCACTGTTACGGGCATAGGCAGCAAAAGCACCCAGTCAAATTAGTTTCAGCATATTCAACACCTTACCTGTATAGTTACCTTGAAATTGGGATCAATCGCAATGCGCCAATTCTCTTATGGAAAGAGGGTATAAGTTATCCAACCTGTCACTCAAGTGTTGACGTCATAATCAATTATGTCACATGTAGGCTGACGTCACAGTCAAAATACGTAATGAATTACGTAGCTATGGCTATCAGGACTGTTAAAAAGTCCGCAAGCTGTGCGAAATGTATGTCTTTACTATTTAATAAACATTCTGTTGAATATTTGAAACTAATTTAACTGTGCTGCTGGTATAAGCACCGACAGCGTCTCGTCAATTTATTTTTAAAATATTCAACATCTCACCTCTATAGTTACCTTGGAAATTGGATTCTGGGAAGTCACGGTTGAAAGTATATAGAATACAATGACGACGGCTATGAATACAGGCCTATCATCATCTGTTATTCTATTTTAACTGCCTCATGGCATAGCTGGTCAAATCGGCCCCTACAGTGACCTTGAGCAATGTCAAATTGCATGCCATGAGGGGACAGTTTTTGATAGTTTACCACTGGAATGACTCCCGAGACAGTCATTCCAGATTCCAGTGGAAAATCTGCAAACACAGTCTTCTCTTGGCCTGCAAATGGACATTCAATATCTAAATATTTAACATTCTTCACCAAATTTAGACAGTAAAGGTTTAATATATTATGACGACAATATCAGGTACTGTGTCTGTTTCATTTTCCCCTATATATTATAGTATAAAACACTAGGCTGAACATTCGAGATAGTGTATAAATTTCCATTGTTATGTCTCGTAGGGCGTTGGGGCAAAGATTTTAATGTCGTGGACGCATTTTACTAGTCACTATATGTGTGGTAAATTTTAACAGTAGAACATGTATAATAATATTGTAGAGCGTGTAAAATTAGACAAAATCCGCAAAAATAATGTACATGTGATTTTCATTAGTAATTTATTGTCCTTAATCCGTCACTGGGAAAAGATCCATGCATGATGTTCCGAATTTCCAGCCAAAACGGCTGTTAATAACATTGTAGCGGGTGGTTAGATACATAAATCAACAGAAAGGGTATGTATGTGCCAAGCTAGTAATGCTGCAATGCGTTCGGCCCAAGAATTGCACCCATATGGTTAGATATATATCTGAATATGGTAATGAAGCATTGAGTAAAAAAATGTTTACCATGAAGTAATTTAATGCGTTGTACACGATTTCATACCGACAATTGGCTGAAAATTTGGCGACTTCAGTCTTCACTGCCCTATTGTCTGTAGGTTATGCTCGGCCCCAGATCTTCACCCACATAACCTCGAGTTTTAAAAATTATAATTTAGCCTAAATTACTTTCAGCTTTAAACAATATGATATCATATCATTGCTAGCTATATTCATAATTAAATCAAATTCTACAATGAAATAATTCAGCAGTCCGCAATTCAATACGGAAAATTTGCGTAAATTTTGGCAGATCAGTGATTTTCAGTACTATACTGTCTGCAATAAGTTTGGCCCATATTCGGTTCAATATTCATGCATATGGTCAGATCGGTATATGAATACGCTAATGAAGTACTAAGCTTAAAGATGTCTACCATGAAGTAATTTTGCAGTACGCAATTCCATGGCAAAAATCTGCACAAGTTTTGGCAGATCCATGGTTTTCAGTAGCCTACTGTCTGTAATATGTTTTGCCCCAAATTTCAGATAGATATATAAATACACTAATAAAATATCGATTAAAAAAAATTCCACGTAAAGTAATTTTATAATACGCAACTTAATAGCGACCAAAAGTTGTCAGATGCCAATAATTTACGTACCGATAACTACGTACTCTGTAACCAGTTGTCAAACATCTAGCCATGCAGATATGTATGTACTCAATATGTATTATTATGTACTAGTGCTGTAAGAAATATTGCATGATTCTACCATCAAATAATATCATAATTACCAAACATGTCCATGTAGTTACTTATTCGCAATATGTCTCCATTGAAAGATAGTTGGTTCACATTAGCCACAATCGGATAGATGTCGATATGTCCTGATATATCGCTTGTAATAGGTTCGACTCCAGAATTCCACCCATATGTTTACATAGATCTATATGAATGTGCTAATAAAGTATAGAGTTTAAAAAATTCTACTGCGGAGTAATTTTGAAATCCGCAATTTAGTCGCAACTTACAGTTTTCAAATGCTAATATTTTACTATACATTCAGTATCAGAATCTCTGTTGTCGGTTTGTAACCAGGCTTTCGAACATAATACCATCTATAACTCACTAGATATTGCACGATTCTATCGTCAAATATTTCTTGCAATAATGTGAACATCTTTCTATATATCCTCTAATTCAGCTCCAGATATAGTCTAAATTATGAAACAAAACCCCCAGAATTTACACATATCGTCAACAAGATGGATGGAAAGATGGACAGACTGCCCCAAAATATAATCTGCTTCTTCCTATAGCCCATAGCTAATCCTATCCAAGGCCGATGCCATTACAACCATCTTAAAGACATGCCACTACCAAGAAACTATCATTATTACAATCGCAACTACCATCAGCACTACATGGGACAGGTAAGAAACTGTAAATGATAGTCAGGACCTATGTAATATTGAATGTTAATATAACAAGATAAACACATTTCTCTATGTCCTGCAAATATGTTGTCAATTTATCACATGTTTAATGGCTATAACTGTATAGTACATTGACTTTAACTTGAAGTCCATGTCTTCCTATATTATATAATGCCTGGGCCAGTTCTACATGTATAATTAATTTTTTTGTTCTATGTAGCGGCCCAAGGTCTAGATATAATCACTGTCTTTGGTGGACAACCTGTTGTGCTACTGCAAATTGTATATTATATATAAAATGAATTTGAAGCTCAACTTGAATTATAATAATCTCCGGCCACGCTATTTGGCATTAATGCCTTGCATCAATATGTGTACTTGTTTTAAGATTTATTTCGCTTGAACATTACATCGAGATACACAATTTAAGGCTCTAACTGTATACAATCTAAACAATTTTGTTTTCACGCATTCTGGTGTGATATGCATCTTTAATGGCGTTAATTAATTAAACTATTTCGCCTACGGAACCAGTGTCTCAATTTAATGACAACTAACAACAGGAAAGCTGTTGCTACATTTGGACTAAAGTGGACTAATTTCAGACTAAACTGTCACTTATTTTGTGAATAACTCGACTGGAACAAAATATTTAACAGAATACTCCATCAGGGATAATCTCTCATCCTGGTCTGTAGCCTTTAAAGTGTTAAGTAAGGAACATTCGCGTACATATGGGGGGGGGGGGCAGATTTCTTCAGCTGAACAATTTTATGGGACATTTTGTGATAACACTTATTTCCACAGATTATTTCCTAAAAAAGAATTATCACTCTGACGGCAAGAAATAGCCTCTCAGAACGTCTGATTTTCACATTTTTCCTAAAGACACTTATTCCCCTAAAATTTTACCCAAAATAGGGACACTTTCCACCGCTTGATCCGCTGGAAAAAACTTAGAATAGAAGCTAGGCCCCCGTTAACCTCATCCCACCCACTCCACCTTTTCGCTTCCATCCACCCAAACCCCTTGACCAATGTGGTGTACGCCCGTGTACCGGCACAGAAAATGGCCCACGTTATATTTTTCACAAGATTATTAATAGCAGCTCGTTCTACGCATCTTTCCTGTCCGAATAACAACTTGAAAACGAATAAAGTGTGTGCGTTCATGTGTGTGCGTGCGCATGCACAAAATGAACGAACGAACAAACGAACTAATGAACGAATTCTATTTTCAGACCATTGCCCAATCAAATGTCAAGACATGACCACTGATATACCGTTCTGCGTTGGCACGGCGCATGAAAAATGCGACACATAAATCAGTCGTGCGTCAGTCGCATAACGCACTAGTGCCAGGTAAATTTAGTTGGCACGGTACATGAGAAGTTCGATTTATAAATCAGGCCTTAGTTTAGTAAATTGGCGTTATTCTGGACATAAATTCACAAAAGCTTATTTGATTCATTTTTAACTCAGCGTCGTAGTGCGGGTATCTGACATCGGGGTGAGGGCAAAGCATAATTATGCACCCCTCCTCCATTACAGCATCGTCCTATTGCACGATCCTCGCCCCCCCCCCCCCACCACTACGTTCCCTGCCATTACAGTAGCATGATTACGCCTGGTGGCCAGGTGTGTCCAGGATGGGATGACTTGTTCAGCTGCGGTGGGGTTGGGGGAGTGATCTAGATGCTCTCAGAGGGCGTGGCCTGCATATCTGGAGGTGCGGTGGGTTTGGGGGAGTGATTTAGATGCTCTCAGAGGGCGTGGCCTGCATATCTGGAGGTGCGGTGGGGTAGGGGGGGGGGGGAGTGATCTAGATGCTCTCAGATGGCGTGGCCTGCATCTCTGGAGGTACATTTGGTGCCCTTTGAACACCAACTCCATTAAACTTTGCCCACTTTACTACAGCACTTGGGCATGATTGCAGTTGGAAGTGGTACGCTCACTCGAATGCCGAAAAAAAATACAATCATGCCACATAAATGACAGCTTTGGATAAACGAATAGATGGAAGTTGATCTAAGTAATTACACACAAGTGTGGGCTGGGTTTGGCTCCTTTTTACTGGATATTTTGAAAATCTAGGTGCTCTAAGGCCATCTAGAATCCCGGATGGCACTGGCCATCAATTTGTGACAGATTTCCTCGCTGCTCGGTCCACCCCTGCTATAACGAATGCAATTTCGTAAACAGATTTTTCACAAGATTGACCTCTACCTCTTCAGATATATCGTTGCCACGCTTTTTTTTTAATCGGGAGGCAAAACATGCATAGATCAACGCATTTTAGACCACAGCATGTCATGCTGTGCATCGATTACGAGAAAATGTTTAAATGTGCGCAATATTACAGGTTTTAGTGACGAACATGGGAAAAAATAAATCACGGATACACGTATCATCGCCGTTTACATTTTGCAAATTCTGCTTTCAAAACACATCAAATTAAGCATAATTGATTTTCGTAAATTTGTTAGATGCTTACGTAATTAGGACATTATGGTGCAAGTGAAATTTTATGACGTTTGATAACTAGTTGTTATCAAATAAACAAGGAGGCGCTGAGACGATAAAAGGTGTGTAAATAGACCGGAACCTGTTCCACGCGCAAGGAGTTGTGGGATATTGACTGAATACAGAATTGGGCTGTCGGATTATTGGGTTGTCAGACTAGTGGGTAAGATTTTCGGACTACTGGGTTGTCGGACTATTGGGGCGTCCCCCACACGCACTTGCATGGCATAACTGCAAAGCTGAAATTAAACTATCTGGTCACGGTCCCTGTTTCTAACAGGTTTCTATTTCTAACAAGTGCTCCTTTTCGCATCCTCCCGCACTCGTTGTGTTGATAACATCGTCAAAACATGTCTATTTCAATAGATACGTCATTTTTACCCAACATTTGAAGATATTATTAAAATGCAGCAGAAATAACTAATTATTTTACGTACCTTCTAAGTTGCCGTGTGAAAAACATGTGTTTTCACTATTACTTTTTCAGTGCCCATAAACATGTTCAGAACTGCTAAAGAAATGAAACAAACTGGTCCAATTTTCACGTCAGACGACATCTGCCAGCTGCTGTCACAAACACGGCATGTTGATTTCACCAACATAAATTCTTTACTACGGATGCGCCGATGGGGCACGGGCCGCTTATATTGTTTTTAATTCTAGATTGATTTATTTCACGCAGGCGCCAAACACAGCCATAGTTTCTATATATGCTAAAAACTAAAATAATTTTAACATTTTATGATGTGCAAAACAATCCTTATCTTCATTTTAAACACCAGATTTACTACTTTACAAAGCGAAGATACAGGATTTTGATTTTGAAAATAGTGTTGCTGATATATATATATATATATATATATATATATATATATATATATATATATATATATATATAACTGGTCATTGCTTATTGCGAAGCCCCGAATTTGACCAGGTCACTATTTACTACAATAAATTAAGTTTCCCCTTTTAGCGGCGTTGCCGCGTTTGTATCATTATCTTTGCTGACAAACTGTTCTATAGACAGTGATGGCATATCACCATCTTGTCGCTATAAATAACAGACTTACCTTCCTGTTAGAAACTGGTACCTAAGTACACAAAAACTCTCTACAAATCGATACTGGGTAGTTCCAAGCGGTAAAGTTATTTGGAGCAGTAAAATGTGTTAATGTATGTATTCTCTCACTAAACACTTGCTAATTAATAAGTAGAAGTTACCTTGTGACAAAAGCTTTTTGACGGTTACTCAGACACCATGGACGGTTACTCAGACACCAATGAGGGTTACTCAGACACCATTGACTATTACTATGACGTCATTGACAGTTAATCAGACACAATTGACGGTTACTCAGACACCATTGACTATTACTATGCCATCACTGACGGTTACTCAGACACCATTGACTATTACTATGCCATCACTGACGGTTACTCAGACACCATTGACGGTTACTCAGACACCATTGACGATTACTCAGACACCATTGACGATTACACAGACACCATTGACGGTTACTCAGACACCATTGACGGTTACTCAGACACCATTGACGGTTATTCAGACACCATTGACGGTTACCTAGACACCATTGAGGATTACTCAGACACCATTGACGATTACTCAGACACCATTGAAGGTTACTCAGACACCATTGACTATTGCTATGACACTTGACTATTACTCAGACGCCGTTGACTATTACTCAGACACCATTGACGATTACTCAGACACCATTGACTGTTACTCAGACACCATTGACTATTACTCAGACACCATTGACTATTACTCAGACACCATTGACTATTACTCAGACACCATTGCCTATTACTCAGACACCGTTGACGATTACTCAAAACCATTGACTATTACTCAGACACCATTGACTATTACTCAGACACCATTGACGATTCCTCAGACACCATTGACTATTACTATGACGTCATTGACAGTTAATCAGACACAATTGACGGTTACTCAGACACCATTGACTATTACTATGCCATCACTGATGGTTACTCAGACACCATTGACTATTACTCAGACACCATTGACTATTACTCAGACACCATTGCCTATTACTTAGACACCGTTGACGATTACTCAAAACCATTGACTATTACTCAGACACCATTGACTATTACTCAGACACCATTGACGATTCCTCAGACACCATTGACTATTACTATGACGTCATTGACAGTTAATCAGACACAATTGACGGTTACTCAGACACCATTGACTATTACTATGCCATCACTGATGGTTACTCAGACACCATTGACTATTACTATGACATCATTGACGGTTACTCAGACACCATTGACGGTTACTCAGACACCATTGACGATTACTCAGACACCATTGACTGTTACTCAGACACCATTGACTATTACTCAGACACCATTGACTATTACTCAGACACCATTGCCTATTACTCAGACACCATTGACGATTACTCAGACACCATTGACTTTTACTCAGACACCGTTGACGGTTACTCAGACACCGTTGACGATTACTCAGTCACTGTTGACGATTACTCAAACACCATCAACTATTACTCAGACACCATTGACGATTACTCAGACACCATTGACGGTTACTCAGACACCGTTGACGGTTACTCAGACACCATTGACGATTACTCAGACACCGTTGATGGTTACTCAGACACCATTGACTATTACTCAGACACCATTGACGATTACTCAGACACCATTGATTTTTACTCAGACACCGTTAACGGTTACTCAGACACCATTGACAATTACTCAGACACCATTGACTATTACTCAGACACCATTGTCGGTTACTCAGACACAATTGACTATTACTATGACACCGTTGACTATTACTCAGACACCATTGATTATTACTCATTCACATGTACCAACATTAGCACTCAGTGATCACTACCCCATATGTGTAACAATAAAGAGTTGATTGACTGGTTACAATCATATCTCACTCATCATAGACAATGTGTGGCCATTGGAAATAAGGTGTCTCATCCAAAAATCATAGTTTCCAGTGTTCCACAAGGCTCTATTTTAGGTCCCTTGTTATTTGTTCTATTTATCAACGATTTACCTCTTATTGCTACTAATTACACCCTAAATATGTATGCAGATAATACAACAATTCATACTGCTAAGAAATGTGTTCAGGAACTTGGTACTTCATTACAGGATGCTCGCTTAGAGGTTGCTAATTGGTGCAGTGCGAATAAGATGTTAATCAATAGCAAGAAAACAAAAGCTTTATTCATATGTAATCACGGTAAAATAAAATCAGACACTGACATCATGCTCCAGCTAAATAATGCCACATTAGAACAGTCAGTAACTTCACACTCTTACGCGTGACTGTTGATTGTAATTTAAAATGGAAAACCCACATAGATAATTTATGTAGAAAAATAGCTGGACTATTAGCTTTCATGCGAAATAATATTAAATTAATGAACCGAAAATTTCGAATCATGTATATATTATAATGCTTATATCCTTCCACACTTGAATTACTGTCTTACTGTTTGGGGTAACTGCCATAAAACTGAATCTGACAGACTATTGAAACTTCAAAAAAGAGCAGCAAGACTTATTCTTGGTGCAAATAAAGACACACCTAGTGCAGACCTGTTTCAGCGATTAAAATGGCTTCCATTTTCTGATTTAACATGTATTCGCACTGCAACAATGGTATACAAGTCTCTAAATGACCAGACACCACAGTATCTAAGAGATATGTTTAAATATACATCAGAGGTACATAGTCGGTCAATCAAATCTGTAACAAATTCTAACCTATATATGCCCATGTCTAAAACTGAGATTTATAAGAATGGCTTTGCTTGTACGGGCACACAAATTTGGAACAACCAACCCATTAATGTACATGAAGCAACTTCACTAGGAGCTTTCAAATTCGAGCTTCGGGCCCATGTAGCCAGATAATATATTACTTAATTTACTGTATTAGTCCATCTTTTATCATAGACTACTGTATACACTTTTGGATTTGTTTTGTATACTAACTCACACCCAAATGTATCTGTATTATTATTATTTTATTTTCAAAGCGGGTACGGGTGGGCTGGGAGGATTATGCTTTTTGCATTTGGTTTATGCTTAATAACTTCCGTTATAATTGATGGATTTATATCAAATTTGGTATGTCAACTCCTGATGACATGCCCTCGGTGGGTGGTTGGGGGAACATGTAATGTACATCGTCTAGTTGTTGTATATACCTGTATCATACTCTTGTATAGATAGTTTATATATCTGATTGTAAATATTTAAACTGTAAATAGTTGAGGGCCTCGGGGAAGAACAGTTATTTGTACTGATCGAGTTTACTGTACCCTCTATAAATAAAGATATTATTATTATTATTATTATTATTATTATTATTATACCCAGATACCGTTGATGGTTACTCAGACACCATTGACTATTACTCAGACACCATTGACGGTTACTTAGACACCGTTGATGGTTACTCAGACACCATTGACTATTACTCAGACACCATTGCCTATTACTCAGACACCATTGACTATTACTCAGACACCATTGACGGTTACTCAGACACCGTTGACGGTTACTCAGACACCATTGACTATTACTCAGCCACCATTGACTATTATTCAGACACCATTGACTATAACTCAGACACCATTAACTATTACTATGACAGCATTGACTATTACTATGACAGCATTAACAAACGTGATGACAGAATTAACGACTATAATATCGACGAGTAAGGTGACAAGAAGAATGATTACCGTGAAAACATTAAAGATTACTACGGGAACATTGACGATTGCTATGACAACAACAACGATTACAATGACAACAGTAACGATTACTATGACACAACTGTCACTGCTGCTGCTGCTGCTACTACTACTACTACTACTACTACTACTACTACTACTACTACTACTACTACTACTACTACTACTACTACTACTACTACTACTACTACTACTACTACTACCACTACTACTACTACTACTACTACTACTACTACTACTACTACTACTACTACTACCACCGAGAACCGAGACAGTCATTCCAGTGGCAT
The DNA here is from genome assembly GCA_034401795.1 of Chaetoderma sp. LZ-2023a. Lineage (NCBI taxonomy): Eukaryota > Metazoa > Mollusca > Caudofoveata > Chaetodermatida > Chaetodermatidae > Chaetoderma > Chaetoderma sp. LZ-2023a. The sequence continues at coordinate 5,209,123 of CM067359.1, forward strand.
ATTCTCGGGAATGACCTTGTTTGTGCCTGCAAATGTACATTAAATAAGTAAACGCATATTTGGATTTTATTGAACAAATTTAACCAGTAAATGGTTAACATTAATGGCACATGGCTTTCCTCAAAGTGAGCTAATAATAAGAGGTATGCACATAGCAGCTCATCTGTCCAGCAATCGGTTAATGAGGATGATGATTTTAAAGATAGACAGTGGGCATGGCATAAGGTCACTTGGCCTAAGGCCAGGTGAGCTAATAATAAGATGCAGGTACATAGCAGCTCATCTGCACGCCTTGAGACTGGAATTTCAGGGTTAACCCGTTAACACTCAAGGTGGGCAGAGACAGTCATTTCATTGATGAATTTTCAAAAATAATCTCCTGGTCTGCATACTGCACTTTGTATGAGAAAATTGAAAATTTCAAAAATGACATCTGCAGTGGTCTTGAGAAAGAAGATAACATTTTAGATATTTACCAGTGCAATGAAGGAATTGATAAGCAAGCCAGTCATTCCAGTGATAATTTTTACGAGCTAATCATCTTATAACCTGTAAATTGACATGGACTAAGAAAAGATTCTTTACCACCCTCGACTACTAAATATTCACAGGTGATTAAAAGGGAGATAACTCTCGTGGACAGATATATTGGCATATAATCAGGCTTGCCACAAAGTAGATGATATATTAACATAACAAATTTGAACAACCTTTTAGACCATCAACAACTTGTAAAATCTGTCACTATTTTTTAAGGAGGATCCGATGGAAGAATTGAAAATTGGTTAAGCTCATTGAAGTTCAGATCTAATAAAATAAGCAATAATGATTATGTTTAACATTTTAATGGTTAAGATTTGTTATGAAAATTTAAATCTTTGCTTAGTAATTTTCCATTGGCAGGTCAAGAGAATTTTTTAAATTTACCTGACTGGCTCAATTACTGGCAGTGGGCCTGTAATTCCAGCGGTAAAAATTCAAAATATCAAGTTTTCTCTTGGTCTGCAAATGGGTATTTCCCAAGACAACTACACAGGCTGGTTTTGTCCGGGTTGAAGATTAAAGAGTTAACAAATCACTAGCTGCTATTCAAATCATTTTCAGAACCTTCAACAGCTTCCAAGCATGTAACGCTTTAATGGTCAGCATTTGTCAAGAATATTTAATTTTTGCTTAGAGAATGTCCATTTGCCAACATGGCCAATAAGGCTATTTTTGAAATTTATTCGTGGAATGACTGTCTCGTGTATTGAACCAATCACTCAGTCCAGTGGTAATCTTTAAAAGATAAATAGCATTGACCTCATCCTGCAAATGCAGACTTTGCATGGAGAAGTCATCCAAACCGGTTTCTACAGTATGCTTGAATGTCCATAAATTTGAAAACCAAGAGACTGTTTTTGAAAATTCACCACTGGAATGACAAGCTCCATAAGCATGCCAGCCATTCCAGTGGTCATTAAATAAGCACATTATTTGATATTTTTACCCAATTTAGCCATTAAAGGGCTAATTTGCTTAAATCCTTGAAATCATAACTTAAATCTAACACTAAATGCTAAAACTGAAAAATAATCAACTATCATGACTATATATACTTATTTTATTACTTTCATTTAACAAAATTCACATTTACAGTACCATTTATGTTTAAAACACATAGAATGCAGTACATACAGGTATTTATCATCAGTGTTGAATGAAAATTGATTAGGCCGTACTGGCTGTGTTAATGGTGTGATCTGATAAGAGTGTCTTGTACATTATCATCCATATCATTATGTATGTCACAGTATGTGGCTCTGTCTGTCTGACCCTACATATAGAGTATCTATCTGTTCAGTTTGTCATATCATGATTTCCTGAGAACACACACTGATTTGACATAGTCTGCAGATTTCTACATTGAGAATGCATCTTGGAAATTATGTAATCTGAGAAGGCGCATGTATTCATTTTAATCAACACAGTCTTTTAAAAGCACTGATCTTTCTAAACCGTGAACAATAAGTCAATTGTTCAGTCCATCTTGCATCTCATCCTGCTCATTCCAACACTGACTCTGCTTCAGTAGGCTTTGGCTCACAATGGCACCTGCAAAGTAAAAGACAGTTGAATGGTCAAGTCAATCAGAAACTGCCTTTGGAGTGGGTCTTAGAAATGCCTATGCATGTCAAGAGGATATTTTAGAAAGTTTACCACTGGAATGGCTAGCTCGATAACAGAGCCAGTCAGTCCAGTGGAAAATTTTCTAAAATACTATTCTCTTTAAAATAACCGTTACCACTCTGATGTCAATATTCTATCATTTGCCATGTCACTAGCAAAGAAATTGCTGTAGGCTACACTTTTCAACCACAGCAACATATTCCATCAAATTTGTTGAAAAATTAACCACCATTTTTTAATTTAATTTGAAAACTGTAAATTTTGACATTGGAGGGATAAAGGTTAATCTTGGTCTGCAAAGGGCAAATTGGCATTCAATAATCAAACTTTCTGATTCTCTAAACCATTCTTGACCATTAACGATTAACCATTTAAGACTTAAGTTACTTCAAGAAAATTAAAAATATTTCAAGAAAATTTAAATTTTCTCAAAGAAAATGTAAATTTGCAGACCAAGAGTATACTTTTGAAGATTTACCACTGGAATGACTGCCTCGGTTATTGAGCCAGTCATTTCAATTGTAAATTTTCAAAAATTGCCTTCACTTGTTATGCAAATGGGTATTTCTTAAGACCACTGTGGACAGCATTTTGGGCTGATATGTGTGTTAAAGAGTTAAGCTTTTGAATAATTTAATTCAGCTGGAAACCTGAGTGATATAATTTACATCAAAATATTAAAATTAATAAAAGATCTTGTTGAATATTTTGAGGCTAAATGCGCCTGGAAACTGTTGCTTTCTAACATGTCCAAGAAAAGTTTCCTATGTGACCAAAAGCTCCCCGCCAAATTGGTTTCAGAACATTCAACAATTTACCTACATGTATACTAATTACTTTAAAATTGAGAAACAGGGATGAGGTATTGACAAATTTAGCCAGATAATACCAGTCATGTCAGTAAGGACACTCATTCCATATAAAATCATGCATTTATATGGATCTTATGTTTTTCAGCTGTCATTAATTCATCCAAAATCTCTTGAAACAATATTAGAAATTGGAAAACTGTTTGACATGCCTTTATTGTTGAAAGATTGAAGCAACAAATTGCAAATTATCAACACCTAAATAAAAGATATTCCACAGGATACACAGGAGGGTCAGGAGCACCTAATTATGAATCAAAGTATTAGGCAATTTTGTTTTCAATTGTCTATATTTCAATTTCACTCATTATTTGGCTCTCAGTTCGAATTGCAAGTAGGGGTCATTGACAGATTGAGCTAGGGACCCAATTAGAACAATTGTAGAACAAACGTGTATGCCTACATCATATATTTGAACCTACTACATCTAAATCTTACTAGAAGTAAGACAGCCTGTTTGGGAACCTCACTGTTAATTAAAATGTCTGTCTCATAAGCCAATTTCTATGGTATTAAATTATTAACCATTTAATATCCAATATGCGATCTACTATCTACAGTGGTCTTGTGAAATAATAGTCCATATGCAGAGCAAGGGAAAACTACTTTTGAATACTTATCACTGGAGTGACTGGCTCACTAACGGGGCCAGTCATTCCAGACATAAATTTTCAAAAAGTAACCTCATCTGCAAACAGACATATTTTCTTTTCATGAAAATGAAATTTTCTTGAAGTAATTTAAGGCTTATGCATAGGCTCATAATGTCTAATTGACATAAACAGGACTTATGCATGTATCATGCTTAAATTATAGGTTATGGAGAGGCATGTAAGTCATGAAATTTCACAGTGATCTAGATGGTTTCTGTAAACGAGAAACCTTTGAAATCTAGATGCGCTCAGATAGCATCTCATGCATTTTATCTTTGTCATAGAAATTAAATTGTTATAGTTCAATAGCATAATTTTTCACAGTAATGTTTTTGTGATTTTCATGACTTTTCCACGTCCTAGGGTAAGGGTGGTGATGTGGGGTGGGGGCATGGGGAATAGCCCGCCCAAGTTTTGCCGCTCCCATCCCCATAGCGACCACCTAGGTTTTTTCGCCCCACCCATATTACAGCACACATACCCGGGTCCAAGTACCTTCCTAAGTCCCTAGACCCTGATTAGTCTAAATGAGAAGCAATCAACATGCTGAACTGCAAAGTGAAGATATTATTGAATGCTCATATGGTCAAACACCATAGTAAGTATTATTCTTCTATGATCGATTAACTTTGAGTCCATTTCTGAAGCTTGAGTTCGCTTCATAACAAAGCCTCGAAGGGCAAGCCTCAGTAACAGCTGACAGGCAATAGCAAAGTACGAAAACAGGTGATGTAGCTCGAATAGTGTCAGTTGTTTATTATATACACACATTTCTGCACTTTTCCGAACTCTCTTTGTTAGTGTGTAGTTGCACAGTTGTCCAAAAACGTGTAAAATCCTAAGAGGAAATTATTAGAGATAAATATAGAGACTTGAAAATAACATGTTTTCGTTAATCTTGCAGAATCTCGCAAATGTAAACGGACGGGACTTTGAACGAGAATTTCGGGACTTAAGCACTATAGGGTGCTATGTGGCGTAAGTTACGACAATATTTAGGCACCCGCGTGAGTTACGCACCTTTCGTGAATACAGATTTACACACATGTTTGGACTTATGCATAGTTCACGCACATTTTTGGACGCAAGTACCCTTCGTGAATACGGCCCCTGAATTTTATCAGCTATCATAGAATCAAGACATGGATGGTATTTGCAAGGAATATTTGCAAGTAATTGGCTGAGCTAAAATAGTGTGATTAGTCGATTTGAAAAGGTACAGTGTAATCTCTGTCCAGGGGAATAGAACAAGATAATGTTGGTTAAGCAATGTTTCCGATAGTGTCTAAGCAAGTGCATAGCTAACTAGAAATCAGCATTTATTCTCGTTCCATTTAATAAACAGAATCTTACAGATCAGCCCGTATTAGTATGTTCTAGATAAAGTAGTTACGTTCAGACAATGTCAGACACCAACGAAAAGATTATTTTCAGGCTTGTGTACATGTGAGACCATCAGCAAGGCATGATGTTGACCAACGGAAAGGTATCAAGTCAACTTGTCTTAAATACAACTCGGCCTACCTACCAACCCGTCCTACCTTTTACTCGTCTAATTCCAACCCGTCCTAAGTCAACTCGTCCTAGTTTTTTAAAGTCAACTCATCCTAAAACAATATAGGACAAGTTTAGTTAAGTAATTATTAGGGCGAGACATTACATATTATCACAGGAGTCTGCCGTGTTAGATACAAAAACGCAAAAACAGAAAATACAAAAACACGGCAACGCTATACTGCTATAGATGTATACTATATAGCACTATCGTGTTTTCATATTTTTTGTCTTCCAGTTTTCGTATCTATATAACGGCAGACTAATGTGCTATAATTAACGCTGATAATTGTATGTTTGCAGATGTGCGTACGGCGGTATAGCCTATGTCCCCAACTAGCCATACGGACAACTGCACCAATACTGTTACCAGCGTGGGTGTGGTAGTAGTCGTATCGACGTTTTGCATTGGCTGTAGCAATACTGTAATAAACACATTACAATTTTCTACAGCCTATACTAAAAAGTTGAATACTATTATAACGGATATGTCAATTCTTTCCTACTTACGGAAATTTCTTGAGTTTCATAGAATTCTGAACGAAAATGCCAAGACTGTAATATAACAGTTCCGATGAGTCGTGGTTACTAAATTGAAGAACGTCGCAGTATAGCCAACGTAGCTAAGTGTATAGCCATCTTGAGAATAAATAAAGTTAGAAATCATATTAGAAATCATATTTTAAATCTTAACATTACGGTAAAATGACATCAATCAATTTTTATGGTTTTGAAAGTCATAAAAATTGATTGGTCTGATTTTATAGTAATATTTAGCCTTAAAATATCTTCAATTTCTAATTTTATTTTTCTGGATCGAGCTCAATTTTGAAATAAAACAAGAATCTGAAAAAGCCTCAAATGCGTCTGTTATTATCCGAAGAGAATTACAGATTGATGCATTCTTAGCAATCTTAGAAATTTACTGATGACGTGTAAGGAGCTACAATCTCTTTGTCGATTTGTGACAATGGGTGAGGTTGGCCTCCTTGCTGTGTTTATCCGTGCTGTCTGTCGCTGATAACAATTATCGCCTTTATGGTTTCCTGTGACAATTATATTGCGTCACATATTATCCATTATTGGAAATTTCCAGACGTCATGTGACTTTAACTGCAAAATTTGCGAATGTGTACTACATATATTTCAGTTGATAGGCTGAGATGTAGAACTAGAGAAACAGCTTTCACATCAATAGCAACCAACAAGCGGAACTTAGCTTAACTAATTTCCAAATGGCAGGATAATGCCATTGTTGGTAGTCTGAAACTGGTTCGAATTAAGCTGTCGTTAACAGGGTTCATACAGCTGTCAGGTTTTCTTATTCAAGGACCTTTCAAGGAATTTCAAGACTAAATGAAGGAAATTTCAATCTCCCTTTCTCCGAGATCTAACACTACTCACCATTCTATTACTTCTGATACAAGCTCTCTTGGATAACTGGCCATATGACTCTAGACTTAAGCTTTACTGGAACCAACAGCCGAGTACCCATTTGCCATGAAGCTCATATTGTTCGCATATCCACCAAACAAGAGATACCCATGGCTTGCCTCCGTGGGGCTGGGAGGCAGGGTCCGTAATAGAATGGTGAGTATTGTTAGATCTCAGAGAAAGGGAAATTGAAATTTCCTTCATTCTCCTTCGATCAATACTCACCATTCTATTACTTCTGATATACACCAGATTTAGACAGTAACCTGGTGGGAAGGGGCAAGTCATCAATTGCTACTTTTGCCCTTTGGAGAAAGAACTTAGACTTAAACTTGACAAATGGAGATCTAAAAGGACCATCAAGTTAAAGGGACCGAATCACATTCGCATCACTGCCCCCCCCCTTTTTTTCTCATAGGAAAAGGGAGAGAAGTCACGAATATGCATCTCGCCTGAAAACACAAATATGCTAAGAGGGTTAACTGCTCTTTGCATATATCAGCCAGATATACCAGTCGCAATCTCATGGGTAGCCTAAATACAATTGACTACCCAACGAGAGATAGAATCCATGGATGCGGCGCCATATGGCTTCTTATGGCAGATCCACAGATGTCTATAATTCAACCGTAACGAGTCTGTCCGTCTTTTGTACTTAGTCAAAGCACGGACTGGGCACCACACACTGGCATCACGATCAAACCTAGTTAGTTTCGGTATAATGATCGGTTTGCTGGGATATTTCAATGATTGGTTCTTTGACATAAACTCTGCTCTTGGCAGAAGACGCAGACCCTCTCCAGAGACAATAAATCAGTCCCTCTCTGCTGAAAGCGCATGGATCTAACTGCACCTTCTAGCTGAGGACGCTGTCAATAAAAAGACCGCCTTTAGAGTCAAATGCTTTCGACTAGCCGAACGCAACGGTTCGAAAGGGTGCTTGGCCAGTAAATTAAGCACTAAAGATAGACTCCAGGCTGGAATGACAACCGGTTGTCTCGGTCAGAGATTGCTCATTCCCATCACCATCACATTTAACTGGGCCACGTCTGGACTATCCCTGTTGGCTAGACAAGGGATAACTGATGCCAAAGCTGACTTGTGTCCAGCAATTGTGACAGGAGCTAGTCCTGAAAAGAACAGCTCACAGAGAAAGTCTGCTATTTACTGAATAGTGGATTGAAAGGTATCAACACCCTTTCCTTCACACCAGTCTGCAAATTTGTTAACCTTGTTGTTATATGACTTGAAGGTTTAATTCCTTCTCGCAGCTGCGCTGAATTTCGCAGCTTGTCGAGAAAAGCCTTCCGACGTGGAACATTGTTTGATAACACCCACGCAGTCAATTTGAGCATTTCGGGATGCTCGTGTAGGAAGCGTCCCTTGGCCCTTGGAGATTATGTTCGGAATCTCGGGTAACTGCACTGGATTGTCCACCAGCAGATCTAGAAGATCCGTAAACCACGACCTGCTGGGCCAAAATGGCGCTATTAGCAGGACCAGGGACGGTTCCTCTCCGATCTTCACCAATATCTTCGGCAGAAGAATGGTGGGTGGGTACGCGTAAGCGTACATCCCTCTCCAGCTTATCGCCAGAGCGTCTGTATCGACGGCATTTGGATCTGGAATCGGCGAGACATAAGTCATGATTTGGGCATTTTCCTTTGTGGCGAACAAGTCCACGTTGCGTTTGCCCCAATGCTCGAAGATCCTGTGAAGAACTGGAGGGTTGAGAGACCATTCTGTTGGCAGAATCCTCTGTCTGCGAGACAAAGCATCCGCCAGAATGTTCAATCGCCCAGGAATGTGAGCTGCTTTTAAAACAACCGAGTAATTCCTGCACCATTGAATCAAGTGCCATACTTTCATACATAGTGTGGGTGATTTGATCCTGCCTTGGCAATTTATGTATGATACTACTGTCGAGTTGTCCAGCCGTATCAATATCGCCTTGCCCCTGACATTTGGAAGAAACTTTTCCAACGCCAGTTCCACTGCCATCATTTCCAACAGATTGATATGCAGCTGGCTCTCCTGGAGAGTCCATGTGCCCGAGACCTGGTGTTCTCACGGGGGGGGGCCCATCCCTCTAGCGATGCATCCGTGTACACGGACAGCTGGGGTGGGGTAGGTGCAGCGAAACTCCTACTAGGAGATTCTAACACTTTTTCCACCATACAAGATGCGACATTAACAGCTCCAAAACTGGCACCAGCTTTGACATGGGTTCTGTTCTCCGTTTCCACAGAGACATCAGATACAACTGGATACGTCTTCGCATCAGAGCAGCGTGCGGGATTACCTGCTCCATGGAGCCCATCATCTGAAGAAACCGCCTCGCCTGAATGTGGTTTCCCAATCGAAAACTCTTGAGGATGGCTAACAGAGACACCACTCTAGGCTCTGACGGGTAAACCCTACCCTCCTCGAGATCGAATCACATTCCCAAATAAACGAAATGTTGAGTGGGTGTCAATTCGGATTTCTCCTTGTTGACTATCCAGCCTAGATCTGAAAGTAACTTCAGAGTCAGAGCAGTATCCACCTCTAACTTGGCTGGCGTGTCTGCCTTTATAAGCCAATCGTCTATGTAGGTGTGAAGCGCAACGTTCTCTCTTCTGAGAAACGCTGTCACCACAAGGACCACTCTGGTGAAAACCTGTGGAGCTGTCAACCGGCCAAATGGGAGGACTACAAACTCCCACACCTGATTCTGAAATGCAAATCTCAGAAACTTGTGACAACTCCCGTTTATAGGAATGTGGAAATATGCATCTTTCAGATTGATCGATACACACCACATTCCCTTCCTCAATCCTGCCATTACCGACCTCGGAGTTTCCATCTGAAACCGAGGCGTATGAATTTAATGGCCTGAGATTGAGAACGGGTGTTCACCCCCCCCCCCCCACCCCCGGTGCTCTTGGGAACAAGGAACATGTTTGAATAGAAGCCTGGAATGTTCTGGTTTGCTGGTTTTATTGCTCCCTTCAGAAGCAAACCTGAAACTTCCTTTTGATTGGCTTCTAACTTGTCTGGCTCCCTTGGTACGGGAGTCCAGACTGGTGCCAAAGACAGATTTTGTGGCGGAAAATCCCACCATTCCGGCATGTATCCCTCGGATAACCATCCTAGGACCAGACTGTCTGACATCACACCTCGCTAATCCTTGACGAAACGCATGAGCCTTCCACCCTTTACTGACGTATTGACACCTAATGCGGGTGTCTGGCTCGGGATCCACACCCCCCTTCCTTGACGAGAGAGAGAACCATTTTGGTCTTGGCTAGACCGGTCTAACTGGTACCGCTCCCTTCTTCCTGTCCTTTGAGGACTTACCCTTCCCCTTGCCCTTCCCGCCTCTTGGGCGGTCGGTGGTAACATTGGGATTGGTAGGAGCCTCCACAACCTTTTTGACCTTCTTCGCTGGAGGCGGCTGAGAAGACCCAGTAGAAACAGAAGCAGCACTAGTCCTGGCTTTCGCCTTGCTTTTATGCTTCTTCTGCTTCTTATAAGGTTGTCCAGTTAGCGGCTTGGCTACAGCCCCTAGTGTGTGCGCCTGTCGCACTAGTTCCATCTGCAGATTCACCGCTAACCGATTCTGCGCGATGCTGGCAGTGTCTTCTAAGATGGCCCATGTCTGGCCACCAAATATGCTAGTGCCAGTAAGGGGCATCCCAAGAAGACACTCCCTAACAGCTGTAGCCGGACGCATAAGGTCAAGGACCATCTGCCTCCTAGACTTTGTCACTCGTGCCTGCACCCTTACCAATGCGTCCATAGACAGCACCAGGCCGTCATTCACGCATGATAGCGCCACAGGTGGCACAGGGTGACCTGCCCCCGCTTCAGCCCACACCGACTGAAGAAGGCGATAAGAGTGATTGACAGCACTCATCACCTCATCGCATAGGGACAGGACTTCATCATGGTGCACCTGACACTTGTCGACCAGCACCGGGGCTCCCAGTACCCAGTGATCATCCTCAGTGACCGCTGGTACAACACCATATCTGTCGTATTCCGCACGGGGAATACAGCACATTGCCCGCACCTCCGTGGAGGCTACAGGGAGCTGGCCCTTGGTCAGAAACTGTTTGCTATAAATAGCATCCAACAACTCCATAAACCTTGGATCCAGTCCAATAAACTGATCCGGGCTGTGGGCAAAATCCCCGTCCTAATCGATGCCACCGATGGACGGGGTGCATCCTCTTCGGCCGTGGTCGAAACCACAGACGGGTCCACCCTAGCTAGCCAAGCCAGAGCCTCCGAGCAGTCTGTCTCCGAAGAGGACACTCCCGTGAACACGTCATCCATTGACGTGCTCACGGGCCTACCAGCAATGGCCTTCCGGCTAGGAGCCATTCCTCATATGCCAGGAACTCCGGTACCGTACGGTTCCACCGCCACCTCATGGAAAACAGCAGTCCATGAAGCAGGCCCGCACGGAAATCCGTGCGGACTCGTAACGGTTGAGGAACCGTGGCCAAGCACGGGCGCCAACGGCACCCCATGCCCGACCACTGGACCAGGCGAGATAGGTGCATACCACGCCTGGCCAGCAACACCCGTCACCGTGTCGGTTGGCGGCATACCAACCAGCACGGGGCCGGTGCCCGGTACCGTAGTGGCCTCAACCATGGGCGGAGCCGCTGTACTGGTTTGCGCCAAGCCAGACAGATGGCGGACGGTTCCATCCAGGACGGAATCTACCTTCATGCTCTCCACCCGCGGCATCTCAGACTGCAGCAATCTCTCCTCCTCGGCCTCCTCGTCTTCAGACTCCGAAGAGTCGTCACCAGACGAGGAAGTACTGGAGCCATCCTGGCAGATGGCTCCCATGCCTGACGGACCGGCCACCGCTACTGGACCACCCGGAGGTGGCTGCAGAGAGACAGAACCCATCAGGCCGGAGCCCGATGGGACTGCCAGGGAGCCGTACGAGACGCCTCCCTTGGTGGCCAGTCCACGACCCTGTCCAAGGTCTTACCAAGCACGGGGAGAGACTGCCCTGAAACTTTCGGAAGCAGGGACGACACCAGTGTAGGAAGGACGCTATGCAAGAAGCCTTGCATAGCATGTCCAAACCACGCAGGAGGTGCCAGATGTGGAGCGCCCCCGGGGCCGAAACGGACGTTCCACAATTTACTTTCGGTCCGCCTGACCCCGCATCAGACCCTGCCAGTCCTTCTGGGCAAGGAACTTGACCATCATATCGGACGACCACACTGCACAAATATTACACCTACTATCAATATTAAAATTTGTACATCTAAAGCAGACATGGTCCTTGAAAAGAACCCTTACAAACTTATGGCACACATCAAATGATGGCGGGGCTGGCTTGGCCTATAAATAAGCACAAACCTACAATAAACAGGCGGAACGAAACAGGAATGGAAGGCAGACAATTAATTTTCAAATAATTTGACCATAAATTAATGTTAACCCTCCAGCACCCCACCCTGCAACATTACAGCAAAGATCGCATTGATTATGAAGACAAGAACGAAGCGGGCAATATACATCCAAATACTGATCCTGCAGGATGTATAAACGGAACAAGGAACCATATCGCATAGCATTCGGAGTATATTTACTAATCAATATAAATTATATTCCTAACGAAGGCCAAAACGATATGTGAAGAAACAACAAAATGTAAACAAACTGCTGTAGAACACAGTAAAACCGCAGACCACACATCTTAATCAAGAATTTTGAAACCACCGATCATTGCAAACAGATCGTGATAACACGCAAAACTTGCAAATTCCAAAGTTTTTCTGGTACCAATACAATACGCAGCACCCAGAATCAGATGCGCGAATTAATGAAACATTTTCTTCACATAAATATCTGAGATAACTCGGGTGTGACGTCACCTGCTCGGGTCATACGGAGAACGATGTCAGCCGATTTTCGTGTTAAAACACTGTACAGCCAACACCTCATTTCATATCTGCCGATCGCGGGGTTAAAGGTAGGCGACCAACCCGGCATATTTCGTTGTTAACGCACGTCCCAGATTCGGGGTCAGAAATTGGAACATGCAACACAGACAAAATTTTGAAGACCGAAGTCTTTTAACTATGGAATAACATGGAATTATACAACCTGGATATCAACGGCTCCTTCCATGGTAATCCAAATAATCCTTAGAGAGCGAACACAAAGCTATCACTATCACGGAAAAATGACTTAGAAACTTTAATAAAATCCAAGGCACTTCCAACTGCCAAAAAGCATGTAGCTCTTGTTGCTATGCAAACAAGAATGAGCCTCATGGCAAACGGGTACTCGGCTGTTGGGAGTCGAGTACCCGGTTCCAGGATCCGGTAAAGCTTACTAAGTCTAGAGTCCTAGGGCCAGCTATCCAAGATAGCTTGTATCAGAAGTAATAGAATGGCGAGCATTGATCGAAGGAGAAAAAGTTGATTTCTCAAGGGCTCAGAATCAGCATCCAGGACAAAGTGAGAATATGACACAGGTGCAAAATTGTATACAGCTTACCTTTAGAACCTTTCAAATTACAGTTTGAATGTTGGAACTTACTCTGTACGTGAACATTTTGCAGACAGTAAAAATCACATGGGAGGAAATGTTGATTTTCAAGAGCTTTTCAATGCAGATGAGTGAAATTCCAGTACTTTTCAAGAGAAATTTTAAATTCAAGGCTTTTCAAGGCAGAAGCCAAAATTCAAGGGCTTTTCAAGTTTGTACGAACCCTGGTTAAAGACGGCATGTTTGATTCGAAGTGTGCACCAAAAATATTAAAGACAGCACGAATTTCCCACCTATATATTTTATGATTAAAAACGAGATGAATGAAAATTTTAATGTTTGATAATATTTTTTCTGGAGTTTTATTTTCAGATATAGCAGAAGATGAAGAGGAGATGAGATATTGGGCAACTATAGCAGAGGATGAAGAGGAAATAATAATAATCATGATGACGATGACGATGAAGATCGATGATGATGATGATGCTTATACAATATATTACAAATATACAACATGGCCGGTTTTGTGAGCTGCCATTTCATTGTATTCTGTAGAATATTCTGTGGAGATATGTCCATTTGCAGACAACGAGACTATTTAAAAAAAATATTTACCACTGGAATAACTGACTCGGTGACCAAGTGGTAAATTTTCAAAACTAGTATTCTCTTGGTCTGCAAATAGACATTTTAGGTGAGAAAATTGACATGTTCTTGAACAAACTTGTATTAAAGTCTTAAACCAAAGACGATCAACAAGTGACAATATAACTGTGATGACGATGACGGTGATGATGATGATGATGATGATGATGATGATACAATATATTACAAATATTATAACACAATGTAGCTATTTTAATGAGCTGACCCTTCTAATTGTTAAATATTAATAACCTTTAACACAGATATCACCCATAATCGCAGATCCGTCAAAATCGTCTTCTGTAGTGTCATGGAGACCACGAGAATAGTATTTTTGAAAATTTACCACTAGAATGACTCGGTGACTGAGCCAGTCATTCCAGTGGTAGATTTTCAAAATTACTTTTCTCTCAGTCTGCAAATAGACATTTACAGCGAGAAAATTGCCTTGTTCTTGAACAAATGTGTATTAAATGGTTAAACGGCATTACTCTGGCGGCATCAGTTTGGAGCATGTATCCAACAAGTGCTTGGCATCTTAGTCGTTTGACGGTAGTTTTCCCATGCCTCGCACATTTTCTCTTGTGTCTTTCTAGAGGTAAGCCTCTGTCGCCTTGTCAATTTCTCTGCATGGACCAACCTAACTTGCAGGTTGACCAGCTTTGCCTGTTGGTGCAATAGTTTGATTAATAAATAAAACTGAAGGTTCAACGTCGTTGTTGGTTCTGACCAACTGATTATACACACTCCATCTCGCTGGTATCCACGTCACACCATCAATCCAGGTATTATGGACATATGTTGCAAGGTGAGCCAATGACAAAGTACAGGCCTTTGCGCGAAGTTGTCTATAATAATAATAATAATAATAATAATAATAATAATAATAATAATAATAATTCTCTCCCTCCCTCTCTCGCAACGGAAAGGTGCTGCTACTAGTCGTTGCAAAGTCATTAAGGCTGAAACATAGTGATTTATTTCAAATATTCCCGTAATTTATACTGGAAAATCGTTACCAAGAATAATAAGATGATGAAGCGGAATAAGAGATCATCCTGAGTAATTATAATAATCTACGAGCAGAGCTCTGCTTGCAGATTAATAATAATAATAACAAGAGGCCCAAGGGGCCTGTGTCGCTCACCTGGAGCACCAACAATTTTTGTCAAAATTGTTGGTGGGTGGTTTAGCAGTCTTTTAAATGAGTTTGTGGACATTTTTGCAAGTGCAATATGGCCGTCAAACACACTACATTCTGATTGCCCCACGGTGCCCATGTTTTTTTTATGGATCAACTAGGCTTGCACGATTGTCCGATATTATCGAAAATCGCGATATTTTTATTCAGCCACGATTTTTTACGATGTAATTTTGAAAAAATCGAAATATCGCCAAAATTTTACTGTCATGCCGTATTCGGTCTATTTGTAGCATAGGTGTCTATTACGGCAAGCTGTTCAATTTATTTCCAAACCAACATCTCAGAGGAAGGGGTGGGATTATACTAGGAATAGGTTCATTCTCTAAAATTGCTTTAAAAGATGGACACTAATACGAAAATTCAATGCAATTTACCGGTATAATTTCTTGCCGCCTTACTGTATACCACAAAACCATGATCGCGGGAGTGAAATTATTACCTGGGAAGGTATAAATATTGCATGTTTTGTAATAAGCATGGTTTATAAAATCAAAATTAATCCAAAATTTGACATTAGATGGCGTTGCGGGAATATATAAATCACGTGATATTGCTTACTCTCCTGTTTTTGGAGGCGAGGTGGCGCGTTCACAAATGTGATAGCTAAATGAGATGATATACACGCTTTAGCAAGCATGGCGAACTATCCTAGATGTTTCTGAAGGATAACTATTATTAGTAAAATATATAAATCACGTGATATTGCTCGCTCTCCTGGTTTTGGAGGCGAGAGTGGTGCGTTCACAAATATGATAGCTAAATGAGATGGTATACACGCTTTAGCAGGCAAGGTGAACTATCCGAAATGTTTCTGAAGGCTAACTATTATTATTAACCGGGTACTCGGTAAATGCGGAGCAGATCTAAACATTAGATATCTATGGATCTAAAATACATTCCTAAAATCACGTGATTTGTATATTTTCACAGACGACATGAAATGCCAAATTTTAGGATTAATTTTCATGCAATAAACGATGATTTTTAACAGAGTACGCAATATTTAGGTTGTCCGATATAATTATTTCACTCGCGCAATGATGAATATGGTATACATTAAGCCACGGGGTAAGGCGGCAAGAAATTATTAATTGTTTCCTATTTTCGTGTTAATAACGATCGGGTCTTAGTTTAAGCATCTTGGCGACTGAATTTCAGGTTTTTGTTAAAATTTACCAATTAGAAGTCAACCGGATAAAACTGATATGAAAACTCGGAGCGAAACCGATATGTCTACATACGCCAAACCATGCAGTCCAACTCAATCCAAGACCAATTCACACCCCCCCCCGTGAATTCATATACCTTAAAATAGGCTATACGATATATCGTGATACCTCCTAAGACAATATCGTGCAAGCCTAGGATCAACTTCCCTTGAACAAATTTTAATGGCCCAAATTTCGGCCTGATCCCTTCAGTGGTTCTGGAAGTCATTTTCGTGAAAACCAGATCATCCAAGATGGTCGCCGAACCATTTGGTCAATCAAGTCCTCTTGAACAAACTTGGCTTACCTCTTGGCCTAGATGAAGATTCCCCAAGTGATTTCGGAGAGGATTTTTAAAGACATTTCCTGAAATTGGCCGAAATCCAAAATGGCCGCTGAGCAAATTGGCCGATCGGGTTCATTTGAACAAACTTGGATCCTTACGCCCTAAGGATGCTTCCTGCCAAATATAATTGAAATCAGCCTGGTAGTTCTCGAGAAGACATTTTAAATTTCCCATTGCTTTAGCATGGGAGCTTTTGACGAGAAAATTATCCAAGATGGCCGCCAAACCGTTTATCTGACAGTTTCAAAAAGTTGCAAATTTGAGCCCAGAATACCCAAAAACATATATAGAACCAATTTTGGCCTCAAAATCCATAAAATAAAAAAATCCTAATATGTCCGCTAAACACGCTAAATTTTGATTGGGCCACGGCGGCCATGTTTTTTGACGGAGCAACTTCCCTTGAACAAACTTTAATGGCCCTTAGTCCCTAATCATATCTCCCAAATTTAAGCCTGATCCATTCAACGGTTCTGGAGAAGTCGTTTTCGGGAAAACTAGGTCATCCAAGATGGCTGCCAAACCATTCGGTCAATCTAGGTTTACCTCTTTGCCTAGATGAGGTTTCATAAGTTTTGAATCGATTCCCCAAGCCGTTTCGGAGAATGAGATTTTTAAAGACATTTCTAAAAATCGGCCGAAATCCAAGATGGCCACCGACCAAATTGGCCGATCGACTTCGTTTGAGCAAAATTAAATCTCTATGCCATAAGGATGCTTCCTGCCAAATATAATTCAAATCGGCCCAGTCGTTCTCGAGAAGACATTTTAAATTTCTGCTTTAGTATGGGAGCTTTAGGCGGGAAAATGATCCAAGATGGCTGCCAAACCGTTTACCCGACAGTTTCTAAAATTGCAAATTTGAGATCAGAATACCCAAAAACTTATATAAAAAATTCATCAAATAAAAAAATCCAATATGGCTGTTAAACACACTATATTTTGATTGGTCCACCGCGGCCATGTTTTTTAACGAATCAACTTCTCTCTCTATGCCCTCAGGATGCTTCCTGCCAAATATAATTGAAATTGGCGCCGCAGTTCTTGAGAGGAAGTCGTTTAAAGGAAAAGTTGATGGATGGACGACGGACACACGACGGACGGTCGCCATGTCATAAGCTCACTTGGCCTTTCAGGCCAGGTGAGCTAAAAACAATATGACCAACAAATGCTAAATTTTGATTGGTTGATGCCGGCCATGTTTTTTAACATAGGAAATTCCTTTGAACACAATTTGAATGGCCCTTGGTCCCACAGCATATTTGATCAATTTCAGCTCTATCCCTTCAGCGGTTCGGGGGTGGGGGGGGGGGGGGGTGGGAGATGTCGTTTTCGGGAAAACCACGTCATCCAAGATGGCCGCTAAGCAAATAGGCCAATAAGGTTGGCTTGAATAAACTTGTGTCTAACGTTGCCATAGATGATGTGTTATGAGTATTGAATCAATTCCTCTTGTGGTTTCAGAGATTTATTAAAGTGTCTAAATATCTGCCATTTTGGCCGGCGCCCATCTTGGATTTTGACCGATCCGCTTCGTTTGAACAAACTTAGATCTCTATGCCCCATGAATGCTTCCTCCCAAATATAATTGAAATCAGCCCAGTGGTTCTTGAGAAGAAGTCGTTTAAAGAATTCCTCATTGCTTTACTATGGGAGACTATGGCGGGAAAACAAACTAAGATGGCAGGAAAACCGTTTATCCGACAGTCTCGAAAGTGGGATGTTTGAACTGGCCACACCGACAAGCATATATAAAGCAACTTCCGCCATCAAAATACATCAAATACAAAAAAGCCAATATGACCAAGAAACGCTAAATTTTGATTGGATGATGGCGGCCATATTTTTTAGCGAACAAACTTCCCTTGAACAAACTTGAAATGCCCTTGGTCCCTAAGCATATTTACAAATTTTCAGCTCTATCCCTTCAGCGGTTCGGTAGAAGTCGTTTTCGCGAAAGCTAGGTCATCCAAGATGGTCGCCAAGCAAATCAGCCAATCAGGTTGCCTTGAACAAACTTGGGTCTATCATTGCCACAGATGATGTGTTATGAGTTTTGAATCAATTCCTCCCGTGGTTTGGAGACGATTTTTTAAAGTGTTTCTAAAAATCGGCTATTTTGGCCGGTGGTCATCTTGGATTTTGGCCGATCAGCTTTGTTTGAACAAACTTTAATTTCTATGCCCTAGGGATGCTTCCTGCCAAATATAATTAAAATCGGCCCAGTGGTTCTTGAGAAGAAGTAATTTAAAGATAAAGTTGATGGACGGATGACGGACGGTGGCCACGGCATAATCTCACTTGGCTATTTAGGCCAGGTGAGCTAATAATAATAATAATAATAATAATAATAATAAAATACCAACTCATCCTACACAAAAATGTCAACTCGTCCTAACCACAAGATTCAAGATTATTTATTCAGTAGTAAAATATTATAAACTAGATCTGTTCCATGAACAGATATAGGGCTTCCAAGAATACCTGCACTTGAACTAGACATTCTTTTCTTGTACTTCCTGTACAATCTAGTTATCTGGTGAAATTCCGTTTTTCTAGAACTGCTTTAGATAATATTTCTTATCTTTCTGATCAATCGCCTAGGTGGTTTTGGAGAAGATCTATATACACAAAACTGGTCACAAAATCAGCTAGTTGATTGGTCATTCAGCAGTAAACAGGTTAATCAGGGATTTCTTTGGACACTAAATCTGGTAACATGGAACCAGTTTGACTGTTCTATACCTGGTGCTTCGAGAGAAGCAACTAGCAGGACAAGAGGTATTCGAAGATAGCAATAGCATTTTTAAGTTACCCGAGGAACCGGCTGCTGCAGGACCTGGTCTGCGCAGAACTAACTATTCTGTGAAGAAACAATATCCAAGGCATGTACATATTTAGAATTAGATTGCCCATTTGACTCCTGCTCACTGCCCGCAGATTGACTCAGTGTTGTACTGTAGTCTACTAACTACAAGCTTCAAAATGATATGTGACATGACCACATTTGATAACATTTATTTTCTGCCCACCATTTCCCCCACCCGCTGATATCAAAATTCCAATGTGTCATGCACATCTCTGGCCATATGTGGAATCATACATTTCTATGTGAAATGGTAACTTTTGACCCCGCCCACTACCCTCAGTTTGACACAAGGTCAAAATAATTCCTTGTATTGTTGTCTACTCATAGTTGGCTTGAAAATGATATGTGACATGCCCACGTTTGGATAAATTAAATTTTTTACCCACAGTCCCCACACCCTGGGGTTCATGATAAAATTAAAAAAGTGTCATGCAAATCACTGGCCAGATGTGCAATCATCTCCAAAGTTTCAAGTTTCAATCTGAAGTGGTCTAGGAGGAGTTGCATTACAATTGATTGGTACCCACTTTTGAAATTTTGACCCCGCCTCCCACCCTCAGTTTGACCTAAGATCAAAAATAATTCCTTGTACTGTAGACTACTTACCATTGGCTTGAAAATGATATGCAACATGACCTTTGGAAAAATTTAAATTTTGACACACATGTCCCACCCAAAGGGCCCTGCCCCTGGGATCATGCCAAAATTCCAAAAGTGTCATGCAAATCCCTGTCCATATGTGCAATGATACCAACACTTTCAAGCTTCTATGTGAAATGGTCTAGGAGGAATTGTGTAACAATCGATTGGTGTCCACTTTTGATCGCCACTACCCTCAGTTAGACCCAAGATCGGAATAATTCCTTGTACTGTAGTCTACTCATCATTGGCTTCAAAATGATATGTGACATGACCATGAGTCCCCACCATCTTGGCGTCATGGCAAAATTTCAAAAGTGCCATGCACATTCCTCGCAATATGTGTAATCATACCGAAAGTTTAAAGGTCTCTGTGAAATGGTCTAGGACGAGTTGCATTACAATCGATTGGTGCCCACCTTTGTCCCCGCCCCCTACCCTAAGTTGGACCCAAGATAAAAATAATTCCTTGTATTGTAGTCTATTCACCATTGGCTTGACAATGATATGTGACATGACCACCTTTGCATAAATTATATTTTTTCCCCAGAGTCCCCACCATCTTGGCGTCATGGCAAAATTTCAAAAGTGCCATGCACATCCATGGCCATATGTGTAATCATACCAGAAGTTTCAAGTTTCTGAGTGAAATGGACTAAGAGGAGCTGCGATGGTAGCTCTTTTAAATAGACTGTTAAGATTGCCTTTCTGTTGCAATTTTTTAATTTGTTCAAGAAAATTTAAATGTTCTCATGGAAAATATCCATTTCTAGACCAAGAGAAGACTATTTTGAAAATTTACTAATGGAGTAACTGGCTCGGTTATCGAGCTAATCATTCCAGTTGTAAATTTTCATAAATTGTCTTCTCTTATTTTGGAAATGGACATTTCGCAAGACCATTTCAGATGCACTGAAGAAGGGGTAAAGGGTGAAATCTAAGGTTTTCACCAACTGATGTAGCTAATTGAGACAGGAACTACTTTTACTGTCACGCTTCTAGTATTGAAACACACCACGCATTTGTCAACTCAAGAAAACTGAATAGATAAGATTCTGAAACTGGTTGGCGGGCTTGGGTAGGGATATATGACGGCTGTGGCCACAGTTTCCAGTCAAATTTCTTTCAATACATTCATCAACTTACGCAATACTTCTAGTATTATCACGAAAATGTAAGCGTGCAAGATCACTCAAGCCTGTTTATAATGGGCACTGTATGGTCCATCAAAAAGTCGTTGTTAAAGACAGATAGTCAGTTAATACAACTTATTCGCTATACTATGCAGCGTTTTGGACCAAAAGATGGTGGTTGCTTACGACTTCTCATCATAGCACCACCTCTTTTAAAGAATAACCATCTTTTGGCGCCAGAGCACGTGTTCGTCTTTGGGTAATAAATATCTTCCTGGTTATAAGCCTGAATTTCCATTTGATGGAGCTTTATCATGAAAGCTATATAAAATCATCATTACTAGATTGACCTTTTTTCCGCTGATGCCTAAATATTTAAGATATTATTGTGTGCTCTGACATCTATGTTGTTGAATTTTTTGTAATGTGTTTGACTGAAAGTTGTTCCTCCCGCAGCAATGACCATCAGTCAAATTATTTTTAAAGAAACAACTCAGTCTACCAAACCATATTGCTAAATAAACTTGGACATTCGGCTACAAGGAACAGGAGTGTGAAATCTAAAGTTGTCACCATAAATCTGCTCGACAGCAGAAACTGTAACAGATCTAACCTGTGCATTAAGGAACACCTCTGAAATTAGACCGTTGCAAAAAATGATGTAGTAATTTCGGAAGTTCATATCTCGGCCGTTTATGGACAGATTATCTTCTAGTTTTCAAACACTCGTTCATCTATGCCCACGCTGATATGACAAAGGTCATAGCATTCTGGGATCCATGGCTCAAAAGAAGCCGATAGAAGAGGAATAGTAATAATAATAATAATAATAATAATAATAATAAAAGAGAATAATCAGAACAATTTCTAGAAGGATTCCAAGTAAAAGTTAGCATTCTGCAGTATAAAGGTTAATACCAATCTATTATCTTAGCAGTAGAAGGGTTGATTGGCAGGAACAACTTTCAGTCAAATTGTTTTGAAAAATAGTCAGCATGTATCCTTAGCATCTACAATAAGTGCAAGTTTTATATTGGCATTCATAAGTTCATGGGTTAATCGGCTCCATGGTCAACTGCTGTTAATTTACAATTAAATGCCTATCACATTAATCTGTTTTCCTGTTCTCTGATGAAATTCCGTTTCTATAACTGCTTTAGATAATATTTCTTGTCTCTCGGATCAGTCACCTAGGTGGCTTAGGAGAATATCTATATACAGACACAAAACTGGTCACAAATATCATGTAGATGATTGGCCATTTAACAGTAAATAGGTAAATCAGGGATTGACCATACAGCCATAAACAGATCTAGAAGTGCATGACAAATTTTTATCTTTCCAATGTGCTCAATGGAAACTGGAAATTAGTACAAACTCAATCAAGTAAGGGGCTAACATTCTGCAGTATACAGGTAAATACAACAACTATAATATTTCACCAATGGAAGGGTTAATAGGCAGGAACAACTTCCAGTCAGATTGTTAAAATATTCTGTGGGTATCCTTAGCATCTACAATAAGCGATAGGTTTATATTGGCATTCATAGGTTGATGGGTTAATTGGCCCCCCATGGTCAACATGTATTAAATGACAATTAAATCCCTATCACATTAATATGTTTGCCTAGAGCATTTACAGTAGCAAATCCAGTTCATTACTCCCACACACCCCCAGGGGAAACAGATATGGAATGACAATTAAATGTCACATTAAATAATTTTTATTAGACTCCCCACCAAATTGCTTGCTGTTACATAATAAAGAGGAAAATTAAGATCTAAATATCTTGGCTGTTAACTAATGGATGTGGTTTATTTTCTCAGACCCTCTGTGGATACTAAATCTGGTAACATGGAACCAGTTTGGTTGCTCTAGACCCAGTGGTTCAGGATAACCACCCAGCAGAAAAGTGGGTAAATAATCCAAGATGGCTGCCAAACCAGTCATCGGCCATTTTGAAATGTAACAAATTCGAAGTCAAGGTCCCAAATAACATAAGTATAGACATTTTTGCTATCAAAATCAATCAAATAAAAAAGTTCAAAATGGCCACCAAGATGCTCAAATATTATTGGTCCAGTGCGGCCATATTTGTTTAACTATGAACTTCTTATCAGCGATCTTTAATTGCCCAGATGGACTAATGCTATTCTCACGAGCCAGTCATTCGACTGGTAAAATTTCAGAAATAGTCTTCACTTGGCCGCCAAATCCCTGAGTGCATCATGTTCTCTTTGATTAATTTTGATCCTGGTTGGCATCTAGACCATAGATGGCGAGTCTTGTATTGATTGACCTGCTGGTTTCGGAGTTTTGGTTCAATCTACTTGCTGGAAATGGCTGGCGGAAGAATAATAAAAATAACTAGATCTGTTCCAGGAACAGATATACGGCTTCCATGAGTACATGCACTCGAACAAAAAACTCTTTTCTTGTACTTCATATTCAATCCAGTTCGCTGGTGAAATTCCGTTTCTAGAACTGCTCAAGATAATATTACTTGTCGGTAGGATCAAACGCCTAGGTATCTTTGGAGAATATCTATATATACTCACAAAACTGGTCAAATAATTCAGCTAGATGATTGACCATTCAGTAGAAAGCAGGTAAATAAGGGATTGACCATTCAGCAATAAACAGGTTTAGAAGTGCATGACAATTTTATCTTTCTATTATTCTGGAAAATCAGTACCAAATCAATGAAGTAAAACTTAACATTTTGCAGTATAAGGGTTAATACAAATCTAATATTTCAACAGTAGAATGATTAATAGGCAGGAACAACGTGCAGTCAAATTGTTTTGAAGAATATTCTGCAGATATCCTTAGCATCTACGACTAGATTGAATCGGTCGATGACACATCATCACAAATCCCCACGTTCACCGCTTTGAACTTTTTACACCCCCACAACTGACCCCAGGGGATGGAGCCAAATGTAAACATCTGTTTGCACTCTGCAATCATATGGGTAACTCACATGCACATTTTCGTTGAATCTCGTCCAATAGTGTCCGAGGAGTTGATTTACAATCAATTTCATGATCTTTTGTCCCCATCCCACACCTCCTTGGCTCCGGGCCAAATGCAAATGTGCTCATCTACTCCACATCGATATGGGCACCTGGCATACTAAATTTGGTTTAATTCTGTCCAACAGTGCTAGAGGAGTTGCATTACAAAAAATTATATGACCTTTCGACCCCATCCCCAACCCCTGGGGCCGGGGCCAAATGTGCATGTGCTCATCCACTGGGGAATAATCGTGGGGATAATAAGTCTAAGTTTTAGATTGGCATTCGTAAGTTCATGAGCTAACCAGCCCCATAGTCAACTTGCATTAAATGACAATTAAATCCCTATCACATTAATCCACTATACAACGTACATGAGACATCTTCAAAAGTGCCAAATCTGAGGTCGTGCAAGGAAACAACTTATAGGAAGACATTTTCACCATCAAAATCTTTCAAATCAAAAATTCAAAATGGCCAGCTAAATACTCTGATTTGATGGGCACAGCCGGCTATGCCATGATAGCTATTGAGCTACCTTTAGTTAGCTTGAGTTGCATTCGTGAGTGGCCATGATTGGAACCCTTAAATATATCATCCTCGCATGTTTCGAATCTAGGCCAATTAAAGATAACATTTTAATTACAATTTCAATCATTTATGTGATAGGTAACGGTCGTATTTTTCGCTAAAAAGTGAGGTAAATTTTAATTATTCAGTAGAATTCCTCTGGTCAGATTGATCTCCCTTGTTATCAAGATAGCTCTGATAGGTCTCCCATAACTTATCCAATAGTGTACTGTGCATATGAATCATGGAAGTTAGTTTGCTAATGTTATGATTTCCCTGTTTTTGGAAGATAATAATAGGTTAATTAGTCACATTAAAATGTTTCCAAAGGTGGTCTGTTACGACGTGCCATGCCTGTGGTTTAAGATGCAACATGTTTCACAATAACCACAAATACTTTTTAGAAGAATCACCAATAAGACTCTAGTGGTCCACCTTAGATAGGTAGTCTAATGCAGTAGGCTAATTAAGTGCGTAGATGTAGGGTCCTATACTGTAATAGCAATGGGTTTGAGAACCACCACTCAAGTGGTTCACTTACAGAGGTGGTCATAGAACGTAATTGAGTGCTAGCCTTTAAGAACCACCATCAGCATACATCAGAATCTCTGTCTTAGCGAAAATTGTTTCTGTCTCTAAGAGCAGTGTTTCTGAGAATCGCCATCCATAAAATTCAAGTGGTAAACTTCCATATTATTCAATATTTTCCTGTATCACATTTAACGCACTATGCAAGCGTATTAATAATTAATTAACTAATAGAAATAGCAAAGCAGAACTCGAGCTCCTTAGTATTTCATAATGTATGAACGCCACCCATGCAACAGAAAGCAGTTGCTAGTGGCCGTTGAAACATTATTAAAGCTGGAATAATTTCCACTAATTTATACAAGTTTCATGTGCCAAGCACGCTATGTAATCCTATTAATAATTAATGAACTAGTAACAACTGTAACACATATCTCAGATGTCTTAGTATGTGTAAACCTCTGAATACGACCCTTGCAACAGAAACCTCTTGCTACTGGTCGTTGCAAAGTTATTAAGACTGAAACGTAGTGATTTATCCAAATTTCCCAGAATTTATGCACGTTTCGCGTTCAAATGTCGCTATGCGTTATGTAACTGTATTAATTTTTCATCAACTAGCAGAAATAGCAACATGCAACCGATATCGTTTAGTATGTCATAGCTTCAGAACAGGACCGTTACAACAAACACACTCGAGAGAGAGAGAGAGAGAGAGAGAGAGAGAGAAAGAGAGAGAGAGAGAGAGAGAGAGAGAGAGACGTGAATTCATGCTATTCATCGAGTTGTAGTGACATCTTCTCTACTAAGCTGGAGTTTATCTTTAATGAAAGCTGGTATGTTAAGCTTGAAATCAGCTGTTTTCCAGGTGGGGTGAGATCCCCACAAGATACTCTGGTGTATTGTGTGGCTTTATAATTGCCGAATGTCTGACTTCTGTTTCTTAAGTTTGTCGGTCTCTGAATGAATGTTTCTGCACAATCAATAATACAGGTTGTGCTTAGATAGTTCTCTCGAAATGGTTCAGGACAACATGCTCTAATTGCTTCCCTGGGAAGCTAGATGTACTTTTACAATCTGCCCATGGTTTTCCGTAGACATGGTCATTTGTACAAAAGTCAGATTCCTGACATTGTGTACATATGTCAACATACTGGATGGATTCATTGTTTCTTTTATGTGTCGGCCTTATTAGTATCTACAACACCATGATAGAGTCCGTCTCTCACAAATCAGTTATATCATCACAGTTTATTTCATCGCTGCTATTAGTGGCCACGGAACAGTCTGAAATGCTGAGTTTCTTTAGACATTTAATGTTTTTCCTTACCACCTTACGTCAACCTGGTGTGACACATTTATCGTAACCTAATTTTAATTTCGGATATTGGTTTCTCTCGGATGGTTTGTCATCCAAAAAATGTTCTGTACACACATATACCTGTTTTGGTAAGCCTTGTCTATTAATAGCGTTAGTCCCCCCCCCCCTCCCGCTAGTCTGCGCGGTTCATCTGATGGCATAACGTGGAATTTTTATGGGATTAAAAACGCTCAAGCACTTCTTAAATATATTTAGTTTTCTGCTATTATTTGTGCACCCATTGACCGCACATGAATTTCCGCCACTTTTTCTGTATTTTACGTCGATATCCATTGTCCCCGAGTTTCAGATCTCTACAGGTTCTTATGCTTATAATAACGATAACGCTATGTACGCGTCTTAAGCGTTTTTCACTTGTGTAATGGCGGGCTATTACGTCATTAGCCAATGGCGGCGCCCGCGGTAATCTAGGTCACGTCTCGATGAACGCGTGTATAAAACTAACATCGCAATTACTTTGTGATTTGTCACCCGGTTTAGGCTAAACCTGGTTTAAACATCCTTATTGAATTCCGGCCAATGTGACTGAATTGATAGCAACAATTTAGCAACTCATTCCAGCAACATAATTGTCCAAACAAACTCCATAATGGCTATTTTACTTTGACGCAAAATAGAGTGGCTTCATTACATGTGACAAAATAGCATTACATACGAGGGTGGGTGGTGAGTGAATGGGCGCCGAAGCAACAACTCGTTACATACGCTGAGAGAAATGTAAACAAACTCGGACAATCATCATATTAAATATTTCAGTTCCCTACAGATAAATACTCATGACTGAAAGTTGCTGCTACCCTAAATAGCAACAGGTTTCAACAAACATAATACGATAATTGTCAAGCAGGCTACAAGATTTCTCACAAAAATCCAGTCTTGTTTCAATACATACAAGCAGTTGTGGCATAATTTCACTAGTTTCTTCAGCCCTGCTAGAAGGAAACGGGTTAATTTTGCGTTTGGATGCTTATTGATATCACTTCTGCGAGTATCTATTTAACCCTGCTCAATGCATCGATTAACTATTTAACCCTGCTCAATGGTCAATGCTCAATTCATCACCAGTTCCTGGAAAAATGCCCTAGCTGGTTACTTAAAAACAATTTGACTGAACGTAATTGTTTCCTTAGGTAGCAACAACATTCAGTCAACGTTCTTTCAAAACATTAAGTTGGTTCTCCGCACAACTATCTTCGGAAATAAAAGCGCTTTTAAATCGATCATTGGATAAATAATTGTGTTGAGATCAGTGCGAAATTGAAATGCTAGCCTTTTCTGTGCAGGGTAATTATCACGCCCACCCACTGTGGTTTGACCCCTATCATTGGTCTCATTCATTCTTTACACGACACTAAAACATTTCATGATTGCTTGTTCAAATGAATAAACAGTGTAACAGTCTATTTCATTCTATTTTCAGAACAGTTATCAAAGAAACCTAAAACGATTTGGCTGATTTAAAAAAACAAATTGGTTGCATGTTGTTGATACCCAAGTCAACATTAATTTTCAGTATATTTCTGTTCGGAATCGACATTATAATTCTGTCAATAACGATCTCATTGGGCGCTTAAGAATTTGTCAGTAAAGGCGGGTTAATAAAGGGCAGTTGAAAAAAAAGAAACGATTTTGGAGACCGAGGATCATAATTTGCCATGAACTTAAAAATAATGATGTTACTGTCCATAGATTGACCTTAATGCACTGCATATGCAGCTATGCACATCAGTGATATTTAACTCAGATAAGCCCTCTGACACAGCTCGTCAAAGACTGCCTGGTGTGCGCATTCTTTCAAAGTGCTATCACAGGAAGAGAGGGACATACAATTATTAAATCACTTAAGGTACTCTATAATGTAATCTCGTTCCAAATGAATCTTTAAAATACTGAATATGTCCCATAGTCTGATGGGACCAGTTAGCGAGCATTGTTGTTTATTTATTACAGTCATAAAAACATAGAGGTATCCATTGCCAGCAATGCCGCTCCGATTTCTAGCTATGTTAGACAGGGTTATAATGTCCATCAATTGTACAAATTGTAAGCCCTATGTCCTTAACATTTAACCCTTTAATGACTAAATCTTGTCAAAAAAACTAAACATTTTCTTGTTGAATGTCTTATTGCAGGCACAAAAAATTATATTTTGCTATTTTGCCACTGGAATGACTGGCTCGCTTACCGAGCCAGTCATTCCAGTGGTAAATTTTCAGAAATAGTTTTCACTTGGCCTACTAATCGACATTCCTCAAGACCCCTGCAGAGTTTGGTCGGCTTCATCATAAGAGGGTTAAGGCCCTATGTTTTTAACATTA
Organism: Chaetoderma sp. LZ-2023a; assembly: GCA_034401795.1. Taxonomy (NCBI): domain Eukaryota; kingdom Metazoa; phylum Mollusca; class Caudofoveata; order Chaetodermatida; family Chaetodermatidae; genus Chaetoderma; species Chaetoderma sp. LZ-2023a. The sequence goes on from CM067359.1 coordinate 5,238,168, forward strand.
TGTTGAATATTTTGAAACTATTTCACTGGGCGTTGTTGCAGCGTTGTTGCAGCAACAACACACAGTCAAATTAGTTTCAAAATATTTTTGAAAGTTTAAAGGTCTCTGTGAAATGGTCTAGGACGAGTTGCATTACAATCGATTGGTGCCCACTTTTGTCCCCGCCCCCTACCCTAAGTTGGACCCAAGATAAAACTAATTCCTTGTATTGTAGTCTATTCATCATTGGCTTGACAACGATATGTGACATGACCACATTTGCATAAATTAAATTTTTTACCCACAGTCCCCACCCCCTTGGCGTCATGACAAAATTTCAAAAGTGCCATGCACACCCATGGCCATATGTGTAATCATACCAGAAGTTTCAAGTTTCTGCGTGAAATGGGCTAGGAGGAGTTGTGATGGTAGCTCTTTTAAATAGACTGTTAAGATTGCCTTTCTGTTGTAATTTTTAAATTTGTTCAAGAAAATTTTAATTTTCTCATGGAAAATATATATTTCTAGACCAAGAGAAGAGTATTTTGAAAATTTACCACTGGAGTGACTGGCTCGGTTATCGAGCTAATCATTCCAGTTGTAAATTTTCATAAATAGTCTTCTCTTAGTTTGCAAATGGACATTTCGCAAGACCATTTCAGATGCACTGAAGAAGGGGTAAAGGGTGAAATCTAAAGTTGTCACCAACTGATGTAGCTAATTGAGACAGGAACTACTTTTACTGTCACGCTTCTAGTATTGAAACACACCACGAATTTGTCAACTCAAGAAAACTGAATAGATAAGATTCTGAAACTGGTTGGATGGCTTGGGTAGGGATATATGATGGCTGTGGCCACAGTTTCCAGTCAAATTTCTTTCAATACATTCATCAACTTACGCAATACTTCTAGTATTATCAGGAAAATAAGATTTGGGCACTTTAGGGTTCAAAGTGTTAAAAGCTAAATCACTAATCCACTCTATTAAGAGAAGAGTATAATAGCGCATTTAAGCGTGCAAGATCACTCAAGCCTGTTTATAATGGGCACTGTATGGTCCATCAAAACGTCGTTGTTAAAGACAGATAGTCAGTTAATACAACTTATTCGCTATACTATGCAGCGTTGTTGGACCAAAAGATGGTGGTTGCTTACGGCTTCTCGTCATACCACCACCCCTTTTAAAGAATACCCATCTTTTGGCGCCAGAGCACGTGTTCGTCTTTGGGTAATAAATATCTTCATGGTTATAAGCCTGAATTTCCATCTGATGGAGCTTTATCATGAAAGCTATATAAAATCATCATTACTAGATTGACCTTTTTCCGCTGATGTCTAAATATTTAAGATATTATTGTGTGCTCTGACATCTATGTTGTTGAATTTTTTGTAATGTGTTTGACTGAAAGCTGTTCCTCCCACATCAATGACCTTCAGTCAAATTATTTTTAAAGAAGCAACTCAGTCTACCAAACCATGTTGCTAAATAAACTTGGACATTCGGCTACAAGGAACAGGAGTGTGAAATCTAGTTGTCACCATAAATCTGCTGGACGGCGGAAACTGTAACAGATCTAACCTGTCTATTAAGGAACACCTCTGAAATTAGACCTTTGCTATATATGATGTAGTAATTTCGGAAGTTCATATCTCGGCCGTTTATGGACAGATTATCTTCTAGTTTTCAAACACTCGTTCATCTATGCCCACACTGATATGACAAAGGTCATAGCATTCCGGGATCCATGGCCCAAAAGAAGCCGATAGAAGAGGAATAGTAATAATAATAATAATAATATTAATAAAAGAGAATAATCAGAACAATTTCTAGAAGGATCCCAAGTAAAAGTTAGCATTCTGCAGTATAAAGGTTAATACCAATCTATTATTTTACCAGTAGAAGTGTTAATAGGCAGGAACAACTTTCAGTCAAATTGTTTTGAAAAATAGTCAGCATGTGTCCTTAGCATCTACAATAAGTGCAAGTTTTATATTGGCATTCATAAGTTCATGGGTTAATCGGCTCCATGGTCAACTGCTGTTAATTGACAATTAAATCCCTATCACATTAATCTGTTTTCCTGTTCTCTGATGAAATTCCGTTTCTATAACTGCTTTAGATAATATTTCTTGTCTCTCGGATCAGTCACCTAGGTGGCTTAGGAGAATATCTATATACAGACACAAAACTGGTCACAAAAATCATGTGGATGATTGGCCATTCAGCAGTAAATAGGTAAATCAGGGATTGACCATACAGCCATAAACAGATCTAGAAGTGCATGACAATTTTTTATCTTTCCAATATGCTCAATGGAAACTGGACATTAGTACAAAATCAATCAAGTAAGGGCTAACATTCTGCAGTATACGGGTAAATACAACAACTATAATATTTGACCAGTAGAAGGGTTAATAGGCAGGAACAACTTCCAGTCAGATTGTTAAAATATTTTGTGGGTATCCTTAGCATCTACAATAAACAATAGGTTTATATTGGCATTCATAGGTTGATGGGTTAATTGGCCCCCATGGTCAAAATGTATAAATGACAATTAAATCCATATCACATTAATATGTTTGCCTAGAGCATTTACAGTAGCAAATCCAGTTCATTACTCCCACACCCACCCACCCACCCCACCCCCAGCCACCCCCATGGGAAACAGATATGGAATGACGATTAAATGTCACATTAAATCATTTTTATTAGACACTCCACCAAATTGCTTGCTGGTACATAATAAAGAGGAAAATTAAGATCTAAATATCTTGGCTGTTAACTAATGGATGTGGTTTATTTTCTCAGACCCAATGTGGATACCAAATCTGGTAACATGGAACCAGTTTGATTGCTCTAGACCCAGTGGTTCAGGATAATCACCCAGCAGAAAAATGGGTAAATAATCCAAGATGGCTGCCAAACTAATCATCGGCCATTTTGAAAAGTAACAAATTCGAAGTCAAGGTCCCAAATAACATAAGTATAGACATTTTTGCTATCAAAATCAATCAAATAAAAAAGCTCAAAATGGCCACCAAGATGCTCAAATATTATTGGTCCAGTGCAGCCATATTTCTTTAACTATGAACTTCTTACGAGCGATCTTTAATCGCCCACATGGACTAATGCTATTCTCCTGAACTTTCAGAAATAGTCTTCACTTGGCCTACCGATCGACATTCCTCAAGACCCCTGCAGAGGCCGGTTTGGCAGCCTTCATCATAAAAGGGTTAAGGCCCTATGTTTTTAACATTATGTTGAACATTTTGAAACTATTTCACTGGGCGTTGGTGCAGCAACAACACAGTCAAATTATTTTCAAAATATTCAACATGTTACATGAAATTCAGGGATCAATGTGTACAAATTGTATACAAATGTTCTCTGGTGAAATTCACTTTTTAGTAACTGCTCTAGATAATAATTCTTGTCATTCGGATCAATCACTTAGGTGGCTTTGGGGAAGATTTATATAGAGACACAAAACTGGTCACACAAATCAGCTAGATGATTGGCCATTCAACAGTAAACAGGTTAATCAGGGATTGGCCATTCAGCAGTAAAAGTTCTAAGAAGTGTGTGACAATCTTATCTTTCCAATATTATTAATAGACACTTGAATTTTAGTACAAAATCAATGAAATAGAATTTAACATTCTGCAGTATAAGGGTTAATACAAATATAATATTTCACCAATAGAATACTTAAAGATGTTGTGAGGACTAGATACCCGATCGCTCTGATTAACTTGATAATCATAATATAGATTCTCCTTTACTAGAAGAACAAAATGCTTTTTAAATTTTTGTAATTGCTCCAGCCAAAGCTGAGATAAGCACATAGCAACCTCCTTGACAACCAAACGTTTTTAGCTATCGCGCTAAACTTGTGACGTCACACCGGGAAGACACCAATTCTTATAGTCTAGAGAGCATAGCTAGGCGCTCTACTGCTGCACATATTAGGAACCTAAGCACCTGTTCTTTGACAATTCATTGTTCACACAGGAACACTACATTGTTAAAGGTGTACAAAGATTCAGTAATAGCAAAGTTGATGATATTTTTGTTGATTAAACTTAAAGGATAGTTCTCATGGTCACGGTTAGAGGTGACAGTAACATCGGATTTCGTGTACGTGAGGCTATATTTAATCAAACCCACACACACACTTCTTGGAATACAATTCTACAAATGCATATATATCTTACTCTTATCTTTCTGGATTGACCACAGGCCTTTGAATTTTCGTCCATCCATATCACTACCACATATCCCCCTACAACATGATGTATATATACCTACTATATATAATGTATATTATATATAGTAAGTATATATACATCATGTAGTAGGGTGATATGTGGTAGTGATACTGATGGACGAAAATTCAAAGGCCTGTGGATTGACTGCAGAGATTTTCCATTATAGATGATAGGCACATGTATGTACACAAATGTACAACTTTTTAAATGACAGTAGGCCTACACAGCTCAGTGCATTTACTATCGCAATTTACCATTGTGCAGACTTATGAATAAATTTATGATTGCAAAATAGCGGTTACTATAGTTATGTGTTTAAAATTAACTAAAATGCTGGGAAAATATAAATCAAATCTAAACTAATCTATTTGCGCATAGTCATCCAGAGTAGGCCTACACAGTTTATTTACAATTTAGGCATCGATCAAGTTGCCCGATGAGGCTTTCACTGCCGTCCGCACGCATATAGTACAACTTAAATAACACATACTGTTGAATATTTTGGACATAATTGGGTTGGATTTCAACCCAAATTATGCTAAAAAATATTCAACAGACAGGTTCTTGTATCGTGTTCATATGGTTCTAACTAACAAGCTTGTGTTTTTGCGTTGGAAACATATAGTTATTTACGAGCTGCACTGTAAGTAAAGACGATACGCCAGCGATCTCTGAACATTCTGTCAGTTCAAATACATCGCCCAAAGCTTATAGATAAACAATTACATTGATTCTAATCATGAGAAATTTCACATAAGACACACACTTATTGTACATTTGTAATCTTCAGAAAAAGTTGTAGCTGCATTCTGGAGCTTATACATATCTTTTTAGATGCCATGCTTTACCGTTGTTATAGGCCTATTATTATGCGAATATGGCTATCCATGAAACCATTAAAAATGAGTAAATATCATGATAAAATTTTTTTTAAATCATGATTTCTTATTTCTTGAAGACTTAGCTTCAACCTGACATAATTTATGTTATGGTTGTGAAGCCTCTTGTGTTAACCGAACGTTTTAAAAATAGGTCACCTTTGTACTACAGACAGTGAAATATTGACACAGCTCACAGCGCCGTTCCTGGTGTAACATCACAGGGAGCAGGGATATGATTTAGATCGAGGCGTCATTTAATCTTGTTATTCGGGCTGCCTAACATATTTCTTTTCACTCCAAGTGATGCTATTGTGTTTATATAGTGTAGTAGACCATAACATTAATTGAAACTCGTTATCGACCATAAGTCCTCACAAGACCTTTAATAGGCAGGAACAATTTCCTGTCAAATTGTTTTGAAAAATATTCAACAGCTATCCTTAGCATCTACATTAAGTACAAGTTTTATATTGGCATTACTAAGTTCATGGGCTAATCAGCCAGGTTGTCAATTGGTATTAAATGGCAATTAAATCCCTATTATATTAATATGTTTACCTAGAGCACTTACAGTAGCAAATGCCATTTGTTACCCCCATGGTAACCAGATATAAAATGACAATTAAATGTCACATTAATCATTTTTATTAGAGCCTCTAGCAAATTGTCTTCTACTACATAATAAAGAGGAAAATTAAAATCTAAATATTTCTGCACTTTACAAATAGATCTCGTTCATGTTCACACACACTCTGCAGATGGTCAACTAACATATGTGTATAGCAATTTTCTCCATCAAAATCCATCAAATAAAAAAGTTCAAAATGGTCCCCAAATGCTCGAAATTGATTGGTCCACGGTGCCGATACTGTTTGACCAATCAAGTTTTTGCGAACAATTTTCACTTGCCGCCATTGACCGATTATATTCCCCAAATTTTAGCCAGATCGCTTCAGAAGTTCCAGAGGAGAAGATTATTTTGTCATTCATGACATCATCAAGGTGGCCGCCAAATCCCTGAGTGCATCATGTTCTCTTAGATTAATTTCGATCCTAGATGGCATCTAGACCATAGATGCCAATCTTGTATTGATTGCCTGCTGGTTTCTGAGTTTTGGTTCAATCTACTTGCTGGAAATGGCGGTAGAATAATAATAATAACTAGATCTGTTCCATGAACAGATATACGGCTTCCAAGAATACCTGCACTTGAACTAGACATTCTTTTCTTGTACTTCATGTACAATCTAGTTATCTGGTGAGATTCCGTTTTTCTAGAACTTCTTTTGATAATATTTCTTGTCTTTCTGATCAATCGCCTAGGTGGTTTTGGACAAGATCTATATACACAAAACTGGTCACAAAATCAGCTAGATGATTGGTCATTCAGCAGTAAACAGGTTAATCAGGGATTTCTTTGGACACTAAATCTGGTAACATAGAACCAGTTTGACTGTTCTATACCTGGTGCTTCGGGAGAAGTAACTAGCAGGACAAGAGGTATTAGAAGATAGCAATATCTCGTATTTTTAAGTTAACCGAGGAACCGGCTGCTGCAGGGCCCGGTCTGCGCAGGACTAACTATTCTGTGAAGAAACAATAACCAAGCCATGTACATATATAGAATTAGATTGCCCATTTGACTCCTGCTCACTGCCCACTGATTGACTCAAGAACAAAATAATGTGTTGTACTGTAGTCTACTAACTACAAGCTTCAAAATGATATGTGACATGACCACATTTGATCAAATTTATTTTCTGCCCACCATTTCCCCCACCCCTTCGTCTGATATCAAAATTTCAATGCGTCATGCACATCTCTGGCCATATGTGGAATCATACATTTCTATGTGAAAAGGTCTAGGAAGAGTTGTGTTACAATTGATTGGTGCACTTTTAACCCTGACCCCTACCCTCAGTTTGACCCAAGATCAAAAAAATTCCTTGTACTGTAGTCTACTCATCATTGGCTTCAAAATGATATGTGACCTGACCACCTTCAGAAATTTTTTATTTTTTACTCCACATTTCCCATCACTGGAGTCATACCAAAATTCCACAAGAGCTATCAGAAGATAGCAAATAGCTTACCTGTACTGTATATTAATTGTACATCACAGGATATGAAGGACCACTGGATAGTCACATTTTGAAATTTGACAATCAACATGTGAATTCAAAACACCTGTGGTACTACCCATTGGGCAAGCATAGCTTGGAGACTGAACCATAAAGCTTATCTGCCCAGGAGTAACGTCAAGCCATTTAATGACAACTGGCAAATGGTCCAAACATAAGCAAAGTTCATAGCCTGAAAAAAGAAGAAACATTAAAAAAAACAATCTGCGTAATACATATTTAGATGTCAAATGCTCTAGGGGTTGAATGACAATTGATTTGTGCCCACTTTTGACGCCGCCCTCTACCCTCAGTTTGACGCAAGATCAAAATAATTCCTTGTATTGTTGTCTACTCATCGTTGGCTTGAAAATGATATGTGACATGACCACCTTTGGTTATTTCGTACTAACTATCCTCCGATGATGATGATGATGATGATGATGATGATGATGATGATGATAGACCTACAGAGTGTTACTAGACGTTTTTAGCTTTAAAACGCTCGCTAGTTTATTCTGTTTTTCATACTAAATCCATTCTGTTCTGTTTGATAAATGTGTGCGTGTAAAATCTGCGGTAAAATTTCAATATGAATTCGGAAACTAGTGTATTATAACCGTGTAATCTGTTTTCGGGAATTTTGTTTACCTGTTGCTATGTTAGTTAGCTAGCAAAATAAGTGCAATCCTCAGTTTCTAACTAGAGATTCATTCTAAGATATGCAAATATGAACCCATAAAATGCATACAATATTGCAATATTGTTCATATACATATTATTAATAATTTATCTGTTGTTGCAAAAGGAACTTAAAGCTGAGCCACCATCTTAAATCTGAAAAAATAAAAAATAAAAATAAAAGATATCCACCAACTTCACTAAAATATCAATGCTATTGTAGGCCGGTGTACTTTATACATTAAAGTATATGTATACATTAAAATAGTACGATCAGTTAGTGTTATTTACGCAACGTTAAGGCTGAAACATCATCCCAAATTAAAATTAATCCGATCAAATGTAAACAGCACTATAAACTATAGTAACATTATCTTGCACATGTGTTTTCTTACCAATCTTTCTATCCAATCTCTTACTTTTTTAAGTACTGTCATTCCTCCGGCTCCCCCTGTCTTTACTTTCCCTGAGGCGCCGCAGGGCAGAGAAATAACCCTCACATTTTCTACTAACACGTAAGTCTATCCTTTTTGTATTGTCTTCTGCACATTAGAATGGACAGTTAGGCATAATAGATTTACATCTTACATCCAATCTGTTAATCTGTAGAGTGTCCAAAATGGTGTGGCATGATTGTAAACATCCTACAAAACACACACAATTTAGATCATCCGATTACTGGCTGTGCGATACAATAAGAGAAGATGAAGTCCGCAGGAAATATTTTTTACCCAATACCACACACATTCCAGGAAATGCCACAACTTCTCCAGATGCGAGCAGTAACTCTGTCTCTGCTATTACAACGACCGTAACAACCCCTCCAACTACCATCTTTACCTCTTCTGTCAGTCTAACCCCAAGTAATATCATCATTGATAGAAGTCCTAAGACTATTAAGACCAGCCACAGCCGCACTGCACGTGTGGAAACATTGACAACTAAGTGTGATACATGTAAAGACTGGATCCACTATACCTGTTCTGAACTTCCTCCATACATGCTCTCTGCACTTGTTCACTCCAAACGTAAATATTCATGCCAAAAATGTACGTTACTGTCTACTCATATAGCAGATTTCCTGGCTTGGCATATTTCATCATATGATCGAGAGTATGTACAGTATGCTGATCACCTAGGTCCTTTGACATCCCTGTCAATGGCTGCTGAGCCAATCCAAATTCCAAATAAAGCACTATCGGACAAAGACAACTCTGAAGAGGATATGAGAATAGACAGGTCCATGCAAGATTCACCTGATTCCCCAAGTGGTTCTTTACCATCCCAGTCTGTGACTGCTGACACATGTCAAATTCCTGGTAAAGCACAAATAGACAAAGACACATTTGAACAAAATCAGGAAGTTGGCATCACCATGCAAGGCTCACATGACATAACAAATAGCATGATTGAGACTCTAAGTCCAAATGCAGCTAATTTTAAACCACTATCAGATGACATTGAAACTGAAGACAAGGTATTGAGAAAAATCTTAAGTGAAATAGGAGCGATTAAACAAACCTATGAACACCTTAGTGACCAAGTACTAAATCTTCAGACTGCTCAACAGTTAATGTCTCAGACATCAGCTAGAAGCCAACAAATACCCGAGAAATGTACCCCCCCCCCATATCTATGAAATCACTTGGAGTGATTCACAACAAACCTCAAAGTATTAGAAACTCGACCAACGCACCAGTCGTAAGACCATACATTGTTAATACATCCATGGCCACAAATCAGCAGCAACCATTGCAGCATGCCAGAGCAACCTCCACCGTGACAGATTTTAATTTCGGTCACCGACAAGGTGCAGCTATAACTAATGCTGCAAACAGAGGTAACACCAACAACCACAAACCCTCTGAAATTTCTGATAGAACTCAAACCACACACATAGATAGAAACTCTGATCAACCATACAGAAGATACAGCGATATAGTTTCTGCTATCCCAGTCCATGTAACTAGCTACAAAAATCAAAACACTAACAATGGAACAAATAGCAGAAATAGCTACAAAACACATGACAACTCACACTTTCCACCTCGAAACTACATTCCAAACCAGCCTGCACCAAACCCAACACGAAAAAATGTCCTCATTATTGGCAGCTCAACACTGGCAAAACTGAGCGGCCGATACATGTCAACTGAACAAACAAATATTATGATCCGATCCTTCTCAGGTGCGTGAATCAGTGAAATAACTGATAAACTGGATTCTTATCTCTTAGCTAATCATTATGATGCCATCATCTAGGGTTGGGCGATTTTTCGATATTATCGTCAATATCACGATATTCCGAATATCGATACCGATATCGTCATAATTTCGAAAAATCGTAAATATCGTCAGGACGATATTGCACTTTTAACTGTGAGCATAATATAAAGAACTAAGTTAGAAATGTCATACTCTTACCTCTATTCGGTCCAGTAATAGTCTTTAAGTAATAACCCAGTCTTTGTCTAAGGCTATAAAAACTTAATAAACTCCAAAATAATCTGTGTTCATTTAATTCATGCTTTGTTTGCGCTAATAAAATGATTTAAAGTACAAAATAATCCTTTGTTGTTCACTTTTCATAAATACATAAATAGACGACGCCATGTTTTTTCTTGCCTCATTCTGAGTGTTAGTCAGTGGGGAATACCATTTGCACTACCCACATTTCATTCTGATGACGTCATTACTACAGGTCAAGCTATTTATCCATTAGTCATTGAGCTGCATGGTTAAACATTCTTCTGACCGTGAAAGATTTAGACTTTAAAACTATTTAGGTCGATAGGAAACCACACACACTTAATCCCTTATCAATACCACAGCTTGGAACGGTGGGTGAGGGGGAAGTTAATCTCTTCCTTTACCGTTCTACGTTTTTATGTAACTTTATACAATATATTTAGCATTTTAAACGAATCAGATCAAAATTCATTACACATATAACATTATGGATTTATTCTAAGTGAGAAACGGCCTTAAAATAAAGAATTTAGGCCTAATTATGTCAAGTCTGCTATCTGTTGTGGCAGTCTTGGCTGCAGAGTTAACTGGGTTAATTTCACACATCCCGACTACGCCTTGAGATCAATGGATAAACCCGCTAAGTAGTGAGTGAATTTGAATAGGTCTAAAATGGGGCAAATTAGTATTTAATATTACAGACCAAATAAAATCTGATATAATTGTTTCCAGTCTTCACGCTGGTTCTCGTTCAAAATCATGCAGTGTTATTTTATTAATTTGCATCGTCTGTGCTAGCGGCGGGCGTGATAACAGCTGTCGGAATTCTGCAGTCTGAATTCTGATTGGCTCAAGTATGATACGGCGGCCAATCAGATTTCGCTCTGCGGAATTCGTTTCTGCGTAATGAAGTTAATGCGTTAATTGCTCAATCTTTTGACAGTTGCCGTGAGGTAAAGATAACACAAAATACAACACAAGAACAGAAGAAAATCCTTTATTTTTCTTATTTGTGATGAATACGGTTAGTTGCATTACCTTCGTTGTTTTAAACTGTATATTGAAGGGTGTCAAAGTGTGGAATTACGTGTATTAAATATGCGGAAATGGAAATCATGGCGATCTCAATTTACGGTTTCAATGCAACAAATTTAATGAAAATAACTTGCAGACACCACCAATTTTAAATACATACGTTATTCTATGTTTACACCCTAACTCCACACCCCACCCAAATGATGATATATCATGATACTGCGGTATTTTAATGAAAAACCGATATCGTCATGCCTTGCGCAATATCGCCCAACCCTACCATCATCACACATGTTGGCTCTAATGATATTGGTAAGCGCAAACTCGAGGGGATGATTCAAGATTACAACAACCTTATTGATAAAGTTAAAAACATCTCACCTGACACACAGATCCTAGTGTCATCCTTATTACCCCGTCCATCCTTGCAAGATACACATGAAACCGACCAAGTTTACCAATTCAATGCAATGCTTTATTCCTTGGCAACCCACTTTAATATCATGTACATTGAGAACACACACTTGTTCACTAGAGAAACCGGAGAGACAAAACACGAGGTGTATTGAGATCACATCCATCCCAACTATCATGGACTCTGTTTGCTCTCAGACAACTTCATAAGTTACCTATATTCTAAACTGCACCAAGGTCAGGATTTTTGGCAAGGCCCGCTACCAGAAATGCGAGTGGTATAACATGCATAGCGTTTCCAAATCAGTTACTTTGTCAAGCCAGAGACATAACAAATCCAAACCGTTTTATGCTCATTATGGATGAATTAAACGAATCCAAAGACATAGAAAACAATTTCTTAATTGAACCTTCCATTACCTCAAATAACGATAATGATAAAACCCAATCTACACATGGTCAGAAAAAGCCACTAAGAAACACTGGTCATTTGATCAACCAAAAATACTTTATAGACAAGCAAAATACAGAGAGTTCCTCTGGCAGTAATTCCAAACTCACAAATCCTAAACTAAAATGTATCTACGTCAACTGCCGAGGTTTAATGAAGAAATTGGATGAACTAGAATTATACACACACCTGTTAGAACCTGATGTGATTGGGCTCACTGAATCCTGGGCAAATGCACACCACTTAGACTCTGAAGTGGCACTGGATGGATTTACATCTTTTAGAAAAGACAGCGCAAATCATCAAGGTGGTTGAATAATGCCATATGTAAAGGACAAATACAGATCATTAGTACGGCTGGATTCTGAATTAAATTTCAATGAGATTGAATGCATATGGTGTGATTTGATGCTTGGGCCTACAGAAAAAAATACTACTTGGTGTATGCTACAGAAGCCCAGATGCTACTGAAGACTACAACAACAAGCTAAATAAAATTATAGAGGAAAATAGTAGGAGAGGCCTGGTTCTGATCATGGGTGACTTCAATTACCGCAATATTGATTGGGAAAACTACAATTCAAGTTCTTCCATGGGTGCCGAATTTTTAGAGACTGTGAACTCCAACTATCTACACCAACATGTTCACTCCTCTACAAGAGAATCCGCAATTCTAGACTTAGTGCTAACAACAGAAGAAAACATGGTTGAAAACTTGGAAGTGCGTGAGCACTTTGGAGGGAGTGACCATAACATTATAGTGTGCGACTTGGTGACAAAGACTATAATCGAGGAAAAAATCAAGCCTATTATAGATTATAACAAAGGGGACTATCAAAAACTGAAAAACAAACTAATCCTCATCTCATGGGATGATTTATTCCAGAATAAAGATTCCGAGGAATGTTGGTAAATTTTTTACAAATAATTACCATAGACTAGTTACTAAACATATACCTACAAAAACTCCGAAAAAATCAAACAAACCTCAATGGATGGACTGCCTGGCACTGAAAAAGGTACGTACAAAATACAAAAAGTGGAAACAATTTTCAAACAACAGAGGGCCAATAACTTATCAGATGTACAGAAAGTCCCTCGACGAGGCAACAACAGCATGCCGAAATGCAAAAAGAAAATTTGAAAGGAAACAATCAGACAAAATTAAACAAGACAGCAAGAGTTTTTATGCTTATGTAATGAAAATACGTAAGGAAAATACAAAAAACAAAACATAGGGTAGGACCACTAAAAGATAATGAAGGAAATATCCTTCTAGATACATTCGAGAATGCTGAGCTATTAAATGAATACTTTTCATCAGTATTTACGACTGAAGACTTAAGCAGCATCCCAACTCCAAAGCAAACCAATATACAAACCAGACTGTGTAACATAGAAATATCAGCCATCCTTGTCGAGGAAGCCCTTGCTAACTTAAAGCCAGATAAGGGAGCGGGACCAGACAATATACACCCTAGGGTACTGAGAGAAGCCTCAAAAGAAATTGCTGACCCTATATCCAAGATTATGATCAAATCGATTAGATCTGGAAAAGTGCCTGTGGATTGGAGACTAGCCAACATCACGCCAATCTTTAAAAGAGGGGGAAATGACCAGCCAAATAACTACAGGCCGATCAGTTCATGTATAGGGAAAATCCTAGAAACATTACTCAGAAATCAAACCGTTGCCCACCTAGAGAACAACTACTTAATACACCATTCACAACATGGGTTTAGGAAAGGCCTATCTACACTAACAAACCTACTTTGCTTTTTTGATAAAGTTACCACACAATTAGACAATGGACACCCAGTTGACATAATATACTTAGACTTTGCAAAGGCATTTGACAAAGTCCCGCATCAGAGGCTGTGCAAGAAAATTAAATCTCATGGGATAGATGGGGAGATACTCCAATGGATTACAAATTGGTTATCAGATAGGAAACAACGTGTCGTAATAAATGGATAGAAATCTAACTGGACAAGCGCAAAGAGTGGAGTGCCCCAGTGATCGGTCCTTGGGCCAATTTTATTTCTGATCTATATAAACGACATAGACGAAAACATTACAAGCCAAATTGGTAAATTTGCTGATGATACTAAATTAGGTAAAGAAATTCTGAACAAAGAAAGTACACTTAAACTCTAAGCAGATCTCCACAGAATTTCTAGCTGGTCTCAAGAATATCAGATGCTCTTTAACTTAGATAAATGTAGTGTTTTACATTTAGGACACAATAACGTGTGCTATAGCTATAAAATGGGAAGAAACACACTAGCAAAAAGCATTGAAGAAAAAGATTCGGGAATGACGATTCAGCAATCAATGAAAGTGTCAAGACAATGTGAAGTAGCATCAAGAAAAGCAACACAAGCCCTAGGCCTGATATATCGTACAATAAAATATAAATCCCGACCTGTTATTCTCCAGCTTTACAAATCCCTTGTAAGACCTCACTTAGACTACTGTATCCACTTTTCGTGCCCACAACTACAAAAAGACATAGACTAACTGGAGGGGGTACAACACAGGATGACACGCATGATCCCAGGTTTAGCAAGTATGCCTTATGAAACACGTCTCCAGAAACTAAATCTTACAACATTGAAAACCAGGAGAATCCGAGTTGACATGATAGAAGTCTATAAAAAAATTTCTAACCAGGACAACATTAAGCCAAATTAATTCTTCACAATGGCATCTACACACACTAGGGGACATGCACTTAAACTTTACAAACAACCCTGTCGACTTGATCTACGCAAGTATTTCTTCACAAATAGAGTTGTTAATGTATGGAATTCTCTACCAACAGAAGCAATTAACGCTCCAACATTAAACACTTTCAAAAACAACCTAGACTCATTCTTCAAGTCACGGGGTTTTATATAGACCTAAGGTTTTCTAACTCCCAAAAATTGCAGTCACTTCTTCTACACTGAAGTATTTGACTGCAATCACTGGTAAATCACTGGTAAATTCCACGGAAACAGGTGACTGAACAATATTAAAATTCGAAAACTGGTGATAGTTCAAAATTATTAGTTAATATTCATACGTACCTGTCAACTTCACTCTGTGTTAATGTAAGAGACATTTGCAATATAAACGGTTAGTTTTATGGAAATCCAAAGCAAAATAAAACGTACTTCATGGCAGCATCATGGGAGGATCCAGTTTATGTTGCATTAGAAATTTGATGACAAGGAATTTTATCTCAAGTGTTGCTGTTTATTGGATCATAACATGTGGATTAAGAAATCTGATAATTTTGTAATATTTGTCATTTTATATGGAAATCATATTTCAAGTGTTGCTGTTTATTTGATCATAACATGTGGATTAAGAAATCTGACAATTTTTGTAATATTTGTCATTTTATATGGAAATCATATTTCAAGTGTTGCTGTCTGTCCATTTGATTACAACATGTGGATTAAGAAATCTGATAATTTGTGTAATATTTGTCATTTTATATTCAAATCTGATTTCAAGTGTTGCCGCTTATTGATAATAACATGTGGATCAAGAAATCTGAATTTTTTTTGTAATATTTGTCATTTTATATGGAAATCTTGTGTTAATATTTATCATTTTATATGGAAATCTGATTTCAAGTGTTGCCGCTTATTGATAATAACATGTGGATTTAAGAAATCTGATAATTTTTCTTATTTTTATGATTTTATATGGAAATCTGATTTCAAGTGTTGCCGTTTATTTTATCACAACATGTGGATTAAGAAATCTGATAATTTTTGTAATATTTGTCATTTTATATGAAAATCATATTTCAAATGTTGCCGTTTATTTGATCATAACATGTAGATTAAGAAATCTGATGATTTTTGTAATATTTGTCATTTTATATGGAAATCTTATTTCAAGTGTTGCCGCTTATTTGGTCATAACATATGGAATAAGAAATCTGATAATCTTTGTAATATTTGTCACTTTACATGGAAATCTGATTTCAAGTGTTGCCGTTTATTTGATCATAACATGTGGATTAAGAAATCTGATAATTTATGTAAGATTTGTCATTTTATATGGAAATCATATTTCAAGTGTTGCCATTTATTTGATCATAACATATTGATTAAGAAATCTGATAAGTTTTGTAATATTTGTTATTTTATATGGAAATCTTATTTCAAGTGTTGCTGTTTATTTGATCATACCATGTGGATTAAGAAATCTGATAATTTTTGTAATATTTGTTATTTTATATGGCAATCTGGTTTCAAGTGTTGCTGTCCATTTGATCACAACATGTGGATTAAGAAATCTGATAAGTTTTGTAATATTTGTCATTTTATATGGAAATCTTATTTCAAGTGTTGCTGTCCATTTGATCACAACATGTGGATTAAGAAATCTGATAATTTTTCTTATCTTTATCATTTTATATGGAAATCATATTTCAAGTGTTGCTGTCTATTTGATCACAACATGTGGATTAAGAAATCTGATAATTATTGTAATATTTGTCATTTTATATGAAAATCATATTTCAAGTGTTGCCGCTTATTTGATCATAACACGTGGATTAAGAAATCTGATAATTTTTGTCATATTTGTCATTTTATATGGAAATCATATTTCAAGTGTTGCCGTCTATTTGATCATAACATATGGATTAAGAAATTTGATAATTTTTGTAATATTTGTCATTTTATATGGAAATCATATTTCAAGTGTTGCCGTTTATTTGATCATAACATGTGGATTAAGAAATATTGATAATTTTTGTAATATTTGTCATTTTATATGGAAATCATATTTCAAGTGTTGCCGTTTATTTGATCACAACATGTGGATTAAGAAATCTGATAATTTGTGTAATATTTGTCATTTTATATTGAAATCTGATTTCAAGTGTTGCCGCTTATTTGATCATAACACGTGGATTAAGAAATCTGATAATTTTTCTTATTTTTATGATTTTATATGGAAATCTGATTTCAAGTGTTGCCGTTTATTTGATCACAACATGTGGATTAAGAAATCTGATGATTTCTGTAATATTTGTCATTTTATATGGAAATCATATTTCAAGTGTGGCCATTTATTTGATCATAACATGTGGATTAAGAAATCTGATAATTTTTGTCATATTTGTCATTTTATATGGAAATCTGATTTCAAGTGTTGCTGTTTATTTGATCATAACATGTGGATTAAGAAATCTGATAAGTTTTGTAATATTTGTCATTTTATATGGAAATCATATTTCAAGTGTTGCCGTTTATTTGATCACAACATGTGGATTAAGAAATCTGATAATTTTTGTAATATTTGTCATTTTATATGGAAATCTGATTTCAAGTGTTGCCGCTTATTTGATCAAAACATGTGGATTAAGAAATCTGATAATTTGTGTAATATTTGTCATTTTATATGGAAATCTGATTTCAAGTGTTGCCATTTATTTGATCATAACATGTGGATTAAGAAATCTGATAAGTTTTGTAATATTTGTCATTTTATATGGAAATCATATTTCAAGTGTTGCTGTTTATTTGATCATAACATGTGGATTAAGAAATCTGATAATTTTTGTAATATTTGTCATTTTATATGGAAATCATATTTCAAGTGTTGCTGTTTATTTGATCACAACATGTGGATTAAGAAATCTGATAATTTTTGTAATATTTGTCATTTTATATTCAAATCTGATTTCAAGTGTTGCCGCTTATTGATAATAACATGTGGATTAAGAAGTCTGATAAGTTTTGTAATATTTGTCATTTTATATGGAAATCTGATTTCAAGTGTTGCCGTTTATTTGATCATAACATGTGGATTAAGAAATATTGATAATTTTTGTAATATTTGTCATTTTATATGGAAATTATATTTCAAGTGTTGCCGCTTATTGATAATAACATGTGGATTAATAAATCTGATAATTTTTCTTATTTTTATGATTTTATATGGAAATCTGATTTCAAGTGTTGCCGTTTATTTGATCACAACATGTGGATTAAGAAATCTGATGATTTCTGTAATATTTGTCATTTTATATAGAAATCATATTTCAAGTGTTGCCATTTATTTGATCATAACATGTGGATTAAGAAATCTGATAATTTTTGTCATATTTGTCATTTTATATGGAAATCTGATTTCAAGTGTTGCTGTTTATTTGATCATAACATGTGGATTAAGAAATCTGATAAGTTTTGTAATATTTGTCATTTTATATGGAAATCATATTTCAAGTGTTGCCGTTTATTTGATCATAACATGTGGATTAAGAAATATTGATAATTTTTGTAATATTTGTCATTTTATAAGGAAATCATATTTCAAGTGTTGCCGTTTATTTGATCACAACATGTGGATTAAGAAATCTGATAATTTTTATAATATTTGTCATTTTATATTGAAATCTGATTTCAAGTGTTGCCGCTTATTGATAATAACATGTGGATTAAGAAATCTGATAATTTGTGTAATATTTGTCATTTTATATTGAAATCTGATTTCAAGTGTTGCCATTTATTTGATCATAACATGTGGATTAAGAAATCTGATAAGTTTTGTAATATTTGTCATTTTATATGGAAATCATATTTCAAGTGTTGCTGTTTATTTGATCATAACATGTGGATTAAGAAATATTGATAATTTGTGTAATATTTGTCATTTTATATTCAAATCTGATTTCAAGTGTTGCCGTTTATTTGATCATAACATGTGGATTAAGAAATCTGATAAGTTTTGTAATATTTGTCATTTTATATGGAAATCATATTTCAAGTGTTGCTGTTTATTTGATCATAACATGTGGATTAAGAAATCTGATAATTTTTGTAATATTTGTCATTTTATATGGAAATCATATTTCAAGTGTTGCTGTTTATTTGATCATAACATGTGGATTAAGAAATCTGATAATTTGTGTAATATTTGTCATTTTATATTCAAATCTGATTTCAAGTGTTGCCGCTTATTGATAATAACATGTGGATTAAGAAGTCTGATAAGTTTTGTAATATTTGTCATTTTATATGGAAATCTGATTTCAAGTGTTGCCGTTTATTTGATCATAACATGTGGATTAAGAAATATTGATAATTTTTGTAATATTTGTCATTTTATATGGAAATTATATTTCAAGTGTTGCCGCTTATTGATAATAACATGTGGATTAATAAATCTGATAATTTGTCTTATTTTTATGATTTTATATGGAAATCTGATTTCAAGTGTTGCCGTTTATTTGATCACAACATGTGGATTAAGAAATCTGATGATTTCTGTAATATTTGTCATTTTATATAGAAATCATATTTCAAGTGTTGCCATTTATTTGATCATAACATGTGGATTAAGAAATCTGATAATTTTTGTCATATTTGTCATTTTATATGGAAATCTGATTTCAAGTGTTGCTGTTTATTTGATCATAACATGTGGATTAAGAAATCTGATAATTTTTGTAATATTTGTCATTTTATATGGAAATTATATTTCAAGTGTTGCCGCTTATTGATAATAACATGTGGATTAATAAATCTGATAATTTTTCTTATTTTTATGATTTTATATGGAAATCTGATTTCAAGTGTTGCCGTTTATTTGATCACAACATGTGGATTAAGAAATCTGATGATTTCTTTAATATTTGTCATTTTATATAGAAATCATATTTCAAGTGTTGCCATTTATTTGATCATAACATGTGGATTAAGAAATCTGATAATTTTTGTCATATTTGTCATTTTATATGGAAATCATATTTCAAGTGTTGCTGTTTATTTGATCATAACATGTGGATTAAGAAATCTGATAATTTGTGTAATATTTGTCATTTTATATTCAAATCTGATTTCAAGTGTTGCCGCTTATTGATAATAACATGTGGATTAAGAAGTCTGATAAGTTTTGTAATATTTGTCATTTTATATGGAAATCTGATTTCAAGTGTTGCCGTTTATTTGATCATAACATGTGGATTAAGAAATATTGATAATTTTTGTAATATTTGTCATTTTATATGGAAATTATATTTCAAGTGTTGCCGCTTATTGATAATAACATGTGGATTAATAAATCTGATAATTTGTCTTATTTTTATGATTTTATATGGAAATCTGATTTCAAGTGTTGCCGTTTATTTGATCACAACATGTGGATTAAGAAATCTGATGATTTCTGTAATATTTGTCATTTTATATAGAAATCATATTTCAAGTGTTGCCATTTATTTGATCATAACATGTGGATTAAGAAATCTGATAATTTTTGTCATATTTGTCATTTTATATGGAAATCTGATTTCAAGTGTTGCTGTTTATTTGATCATAACATGTGGATTAAGAAATCTGATAATTTTTGTAATATTTGTCATTTTATATGGAAATTATATTTCAAGTGTTGCCGCTTATTGATAATAACATGTGGATTAATAAATCTGATAATTTTTCTTATTTTTATGATTTTATATGGAAATCTGATTTCAAGTGTTGCCGTTTATTTGATCACAACATGTGGATTAAGAAATCTGATGATTTCTGTAATATTTGTCATTTTATATAGAAATCATATTTCAAGTGTTGCCATTTATTTGATCATAACATGTGGATTAAGAAATCTGATAATTTTTGTCATATTTGTCATTTTATATGGAAATCTGATTTCAAGTGTTGCTGTTTATTTGATCATAACATGTGGATTAAGAAATCTGATAAGTTTTGTAATATTTGTCATTTTATATGGAAATCATATTTCAAGTGTTGCCGTTTATTTGATCATAACATGTGGATTAAGAAATATTGATAATTTTTGTAATATTTGTCATTTTATAAGGAAATCATATTTCAAGTGTTGCCGTTTATTTGATCACAACATGTGGATTAAGAAATCTGATAATTTTTATAATATTTGTCATTTTATATTGAAATCTGATTTCAAGTGTTGCCGCTTATTGATAATAACATGTGGATTAAGAAATCTGATAATTTTTGTAATATTTGTCATTTTATATGGAAATCTGATTTCAAGTGTTGCCATTTATTTGATCATAACATGTGGATTAAGAAATCTGATAAGTTTTGTAATATTTGTCATTTTATATGGAAATCATATTTCAAGTGTTGCTGTTTATTTGATCACAACATGTGGATTAAGAAATCTGATAATTTGTGTAATATTTGTCATTTTATATGGAAATCTGATTTCAAGTGTTGCCGTTTATTTGATCATAACATGTGGATTAAGAAATCTGATAAGTTTTGTAATATTTGTCATTTTATATGGAAATCATATTTCAAGTGTTGCTGTTTATTTGATCATAACATGTGGATTAAGAAATCTGATAATTTTTGTAATATTTGTCATTTTATATGGAAATCATATTTCAAGTGTTGCTGTTTATTTGATCATAACATGTGGATTAAGAAATCTGATAATTTGTGTAATATTTGTCATTTTATATTCAAATCTGATTTCAAGTGTTGCCGCTTATTGATAATAACATGTGGATTAAGAAGTCTGATAAGTTTTGTAATATTTGTCATTTTATATGGAAATCTGATTTCAAGTGTTGCCGTTTATTTGATCATAACATGTGGATTAAGAAATATTGATAATTTTTGTAATATTTGTCATTTTATATGGAAATTATATTTCAAGTGTTGCCGCTTATTGATAATAACATGTGGATTAATAAATCTGATAATTTGTCTTATTTTTATGATTTTATATGGAAATCTGATTTCAAGTGTTGCCGTTTATTTGATCACAACATGTGGATTAAGAAATCTGATGATTTTTGTAATATTTGTCATTTTATATAGAAATCATATTTCAAGTGTTGCCGTTTATTTGATCACAACATGTGGATTAAGAAATCTGATAATTTTTGTAATATTTGTCATTTTATATGGAAATCTGATTTCAAGTGTTGCTGTTTATTTGATCATAACATGTGGATTAAGAAATCTGATAATTTTTGTAATATTTGTC
Organism: Chaetoderma sp. LZ-2023a; assembly: GCA_034401795.1. Taxonomy (NCBI): domain Eukaryota; kingdom Metazoa; phylum Mollusca; class Caudofoveata; order Chaetodermatida; family Chaetodermatidae; genus Chaetoderma; species Chaetoderma sp. LZ-2023a. The sequence goes on from CM067359.1 coordinate 5,260,456, forward strand.
ATTTTATATGGAAATCATATTTCAAGTGTTGCTGTTTATTTGATCATAACATGTGGATTAAGAAATCTGATAATTTGTGTAATATTTGTCATTTTATATTGAAATCTGATTTCAAGTGTTGCTGTTTATTGGATCATAACATGTGGATTAAGAAATATTGATAATTTTTGTAATATTTGTCATTTTATATGGAAATCATATTTCAAGTGTTGCCGCTTATTGATAATAACATGTGCATTAATAAATCTGATAATTTTTCTTATTTTTATGATTTTATATGGAAATCTGATTTCAAGTGTTGCCGTTTATTTGATCACAACATGTGGATTAAGAAATCTGATGATTTCTGTAATATTTGTCATTTTATATGGAAATCATATTTCAAGTGTTGCCATTTATTTGATCATAACATGTGGATTAAGAAATCTGATAATTTTTGTCATATTTGTCATTTTATATGGAAATCTGATTTCAAGTGTTGCTGTTTATTTGATCATAACATGTGGATTAAGAAATCTGATAAGTTTTGTAATATTTGTCATTTTATATGGAAATCATATTTCAAGTGTTGCCGTTTATTTGATCACAACATGTGGATTAAGAAATCTGATAATTTTTGTAATATTTGTCATTTTATATTGAAATCTGATTTCAAGTGTTGCCGCTTATTGATAATAACATGTGGATTAAGAAATCTGATAATTTGTGTAATATTTGTCATTTTATATTGAAATCTGATTTCAAGTGTTGCCATTTATTTGATCATAACATGTGGATTAAGAAATCTGATAAGTTTTGTAATATTTGTCATTTTATATGGAAATCATATTTCAAGTGTTGCTGTTTATTTGATCATAACATGTGGATTAAGAAATCTGATAATTTTTGTAATATTTGTCATTTTATATGGAAATCATATTTCAAGTGTTGCTGTTTATTTGATCATAACATGTGGATTAAGAAATCTGATAATTTGTGTAATATTTGTCATTTTATATTCAAATCTGATTTCAAGTGTTGCCGCTTATTGATAATAACATTTGGATTAAGAAGTCTGATAAGTTTTGTAATATTTGTCATTTTATATGGAAATCTGATTTCAAGTGTTGCCGTTTATTTGATCACAACATGTGGATTAAGAAATCTGATGATTTCTGTAATATTTGTCATTTTATATACAAATCATATTTCAAGTGTTGCCATTTATTTGATCATAACATGTGGATTAAGAAATCTGATAATTTTTGTCATATTTGTCATTTTATATGGAAATCTGATTTCAAGTGTTGCTGTTTATTTGATCATAACATGTGGATTAAGAAATCTGATAAGTTTTGTAATATTTGTCATTTTATATGGAAATCATATTTCAAGTGTTGCCGTTTATTTGATCATAACATGTGGATTAAGAAATATTGATAATTTTTGTAATATTTGTCATTTTATAAGGAAATCATATTTCAAGTGTTGCCGTTTATTTGATCACAACATGTGGATTAAGAAATCTGATAATTTTTATAATATTTGTCATTTTATATTGAAATCTGATTTCAAGTGTTGCCGCTTATTGATAATAAGATGTGGATTAAGAAATCTGATAATTTGTGTAATATTTGTCATTTTATATTGAAATCTGATTTCAAGTGTTGCCATTTATTTGATCATAACATGTGGATTAAGAAACCTGATAAGTTTTGTAATATTTGTCATTTTATATGGAAATCATATTTCAAGTGTTGCTGTTTATTTGATCATAACATGTGGATTAAGAAATCTGATAATTTGTGTAATATTTGTCATTTTATATTCAAATCTGATTTCAAGTGTTGCCGTTTATTTGATCATAACATGTGGATTAAGAAATCTGATAAGTTTTGTAATATTTGTCATTTTATATGGAAATCATATTTCAAGTGTTGCTGTTTATTTGATCATAACATGTGGATTAAGAAATCTGATAATTTTTGTAATATTTGTCATTTTATATGGAAATCATATTTCAAGTGTTGCTGTTTATTTGATCATAACATGTGGATTAAGAAATCTGATAATTTGTGTAATATTTGTCATTTTATATTCAAATCTGATTTCAAGTGTTGCCGCTTATTGATAATAACATGTGGATTAAGAAGTCTGATAAGTTTTGTAATATTTGTCATTTTATATGGAAATCTGATTTCAAGTGTTGCCGTTTATTTGATCATAACATGTGGATTAAGAAATATTGATAATTTTTGTAATATTTGTCATTTTATATGGAAATTATATTTCAAGTGTTGCCGCTTATTGATAATAACATGTGGATTAATAAATCTGATAATTTTTCTTATTTTTATGATTTTATATGGAAATCTGATTTCAAGTGTTGCCGTTTATTTGATCACAACATGTGGATTAAGAAATCTGATGATTTCTGTAATATTTGTCATTTTATATAGAAATCATATTTCAAGTGTTGCCATTTATTTGATCATAACATGTGGATTAAGAAATCTGATAATTTTTGTCATATTTGTCATTTTATATGGAAATCTGATTTCAAGTGTTGCTGTTTATTTGATCATAACATGTGGATTAAGAAATCTGATAAGTTTTGTAATATTTGTCATTTTATATGGAAATCATATTTCAAGTGTTGCCGTTTATTTGATCATAACATGTGGATTAAGAAATATTGATAATTTTTGTAATATTTGTCATTTTATAAGGAAATCATATTTCAAGTGTTGCCGTTTATTTGATCACAACATGTGGATTAAGAAATCTGATAATTTTTATAATATTTGTCATTTTATATTGAAATCTGATTTCAAGTGTTGCCGCTTATTGATAATAACATGTGGATTAAGAAATCTGATAATTTGTGTAATATTTGTCATTTTATATTGAAATCTGATTTCAAGTGTTGCCATTTATTTGATCATAACATGTGGATTAAGAAACCTGATAAGTTTTGTAATATTTGTCATTTTATATGGAAATCATATTTCAAGTGTTGCTGTTTATTTGATCATAACATGTGGATTAAGAAATCTGATAATTTGTGTAATATTTGTCATTTTATATTCAAATCTGATTTCAAGTGTTGCCGTTTATTTGATCATAACATGTGGATTAAGAAATCTGATAAGTTTTGTAATATTTGTCATTTTATATGGAAATCATATTTCAAGTGTTGCTGTTTATTTGATCATAACATGTGGATTAAGAAATCTGATAATTTTTGTAATATTTGTCATTTTATATGGAAATCATATTTCAAGTGTTGCTGTTTATTTGATCATAACATGTGGATTAAGAAATCTGATAATTTGTGTAATATTTGTCATTTTATATTCAAATCTGATTTCAAGTGTTGCCGCTTATTGATAATAACATGTGGATTAAGAAGTCTGATAAGTTTTGTAATATTTGTCATTTTATATGGAAATCTGATTTCAAGTGTTGCCGTTTATTTGATCATAACATGTGGATTAAGAAATATTGATAATTTTTGTAATATTTGTCATTTTATATGGAAATTATATTTCAAGTGTTGCCGCTTATTGATAATAACATGTGGATTAATAAATCTGATAATTTTTCTTATTTTTATGATTTTATATGGAAATCTGATTTCAAGTGTTGCCGTTTATTTGATCACAACATGTGGATTAAGAAATCTGATGATTTCTGTAATATTTGTCATTTTATATAGAAATCATATTTCAAGTGTTGCCATTTATTTGATCATAACATGTGGATTAAGAAATCTGATAATTTTTGTCATATTTGTCATTTTATATGGAAATCTGATTTCAAGTGTTGCTGTTTATTTGATCATAACATGTGGATTAAGAAATCTGATAAGTTTTGTAATATTTGTCATTTTATATGGAAATCATATTTCAAGTGTTGCCGTTTATTTGATCATAACATGTGGATTAAGAAATATTGATAATTTTTGTAATATTTGTCATTTTATAAGGAAATCATATTTCAAGTGTTGCCGTTTATTTGATCACAACATGTGGATTAAGAAATCTGATAATTTTTGTAATATTTGTCATTTTATATTGAAATCTGATTTCAAGTGTTGCCGCTTATTGATAATAACATGTGGATTAAGAAATCTGATAATTTGTGTAATATTTGTCATTTTATATTGAAATCTGATTTCAAGTGTTGCCGTTTATTTGATCATAACATGTGGATTAAGAAATATTGATAATTTTTGTAATATTTGTCATTTTATATGGAAATCATATTTCAAGTGTTGCCGCTTATTGATAATAACATGTGGATTAATAAATCTGATAATTTTTCTTATTTTTATGTGATTTTATATGGAAATCTGATTTCAAGTGTTGCCGTTTATTTGATCACAACATGTGGATTAAGAAATCTGATGATTTCTGTAATATTTGTCATTTTATATAGAAATCATATTTCAAGTGTTGCCATTTATTTGATCATAACATGTGGATTAAGAAATCTGATAATTTTTGTCATATTTGTCATTTTATATGGAAATCTGATTTCAAGTGTTGCTGTTTATTTGATCATAACATGTGGATTAAGAAATCTGATAAGTTTTGTAATATTTGTCATTTTATATGGAAATCATATTTCAAGTGTTGCCGTTTATTTGATCATAACATGTGGATTAAGAAATATTGATAATTTTTGTAATATTTGTCATTTTATAAGGAAATCATATTTCAAGTGTTGCCGTTTATTTGATCACAACATGTGGATTAAGAAATCTGATAATTTTTGTAATATTTGTCATTTTATATTGAAATCTGATTTCAAGTGTTGCCGCTTATTGATAATAACATGTGGATTAAGAAATCTGATAATTTGTGTAATATTTGTCATTTTATATTGAAATCTGATTTCAAGTGTTGCCGTTTATTTGATCATAACATGTGGATTAAGAAATATTGATAATTTTTGTAATATTTGTCATTTTATATGGAAATCATATTTCAAGTGTTGCCGCTTATTGATAATAACATGTGGATTAATAAATCTGATAATTTTTCTTATTTTTATGTGATTTTATATGGAAATCTGATTTCAAGTGTTGCCGTTTATTTGATCATAACATGTGGATTAAGAAATCTGATAATTTTTGTAATATTTGTCATTTTATATGGAAATCTTATTTCAAGTGTTGCCGTTTATTTGATCATAACATGTGGATTAAGAAATCTGATAAGTTTTGTAATATTTGTCATTTTATATGGAAATCATATTTCAAGTGTTGCCGTTTATTTGATCATAACATGTGGATTAAGAAATCTGATAATTTGTGTAATATTTGTCATTTTATATGAAAATCATATTTCAAGTGTTGCCGTTTATTTGATCATAACATGTGGATTAAGAAATATTGATAATTTTTGTAATATTTGTCAATTTATATGGAAATCATATTTCAAGTGTTGCCGCTTATTGATAATAACATGTGGATTAATAAATCTGATAATTTTTCTTATTTTTATGTGATTTTATATGGAAATCTGATTTCAAGTGTTGCCGTTTATTTGATCATAACATGTGGATTAAGAAATCTGATAATTTTTGTAATATTTGTCATTTTATATGGAAATCTTATTTCAAGTGTTGCCGTTTATTTGATCATAACATGTGGATTAAGAAATCTGATAAGTTTTGTAATATTTGTCATTTTATATGGAAATCATATTTGAAGTGTTGCCGTTTATTTGATCATAACATGTGGATTAAGAAATTTGATAATTTTTGTAATATTTGTCATTTTATATGAAAATCATATTTCAAGTGTTGCCATTTATTTGATCATAACATGTGGATTAAGAAATCTGATAAGTTTTGTAATATTTGTCATTTTATATGGAAATCTTATTTCAAGTGTTGCTGTTTATTGGATCATAACATGTGGATTAAGAGATATTGATAATTTTTGTAATATTTGTCATTTTATATGGAAATCTTATTTCAAGTGTTGCTGTTTATTTGATCACAACATGTGGATTAAGAAATCTGATAATTTTTGTAATATTTGTCATTTTATATGGAAATCATATTTCAAGTGTTGCTGTCCGTTTGATTACAACATGTGGATTAAGAAATCTGATAATTTTTGTAATATTTGTCATTTTATATGGAAATCTGATTTCAAGTGTTGCTGTTTATTGGATCATAACATGTGGATTAAGAAATATTGATAATTTTTGTAATATTTGTCATTTTATATGGAAATCTTATTTCAAGTGTTGCTGTTTATTTGATCATAACATGTGGATTAAGAAATCCGATAATTTTTGTAATATTTGTCACTTTATATGGAAATCTGATTTCAAGTGTTGCTGTTTATTTGATCATAACATGTGGATTAAGAAATCTGATAATTTTTGTAATATTTGTCATTTTATCTGGAAATCTGATTTCAAGTGTTGCCGCTTATTTGATCATAACATGTGGATTAAGAAATCTGATAATTTTTGTAATATTTGTCATTTTATATGAAAATCATATTTCAAGTGTTGCCGTTTATTTTATCACAACATGTGGATTAAGAAATCTGATAATTTTTGTTATATTTGTCACTTTATATGGAAATCATATTTCAAGTGTTGCTGTTTATTGAGAATAACATGTGGATTAAGAAATCTGATAATTTTTCTTATTTTTAAGATTTTATATGGAAATCATATTTCAAGTGTTGCCGTTTATTTTATCACAACATATGGATTAAGAAATCTGATAATTTTTGTAATATTTGTCACTTTATATGGAAATCTTATTTCAAGTGTTACCGTTTATTTGATCATACCATGTGGATTAAGAAATCTGATGATTTTTGTAATATTTGTCATTTTATATGGAAATCATATTTCAAGTGTTGCTGTTTATTTGATCATAACATGTGGATTAAGAAATCTGATAATTTTTGTAATATTTGTCATTTTATATGGAAATCTGATTTCAAGTTTTGCCGTTTATTTTATCACAACATGTGGATTAAGAAATCTGATAATTTTTGTAATATTTGTCACTTTATATGGAAATCTTATTTCAAGTGTTGCCGTTTATTTTATCACAACATATGGATTAAGAAATCTGATAATTTTTGTAATATTTGTCACTTTATATGGAAATCTTATTTCAAGTGTTGCCGTTTATTTGATCATACCATGTGGATTAAGAAATCTGATGATTTTTGTAATATTTGTCATTTTATATGGAAATCATATTTCAAGTGTTGCTGTTTATTTGATCATAACATGTGGATTAAGAAATCTGATAATTTGTGTAATATTTGTCATTTTATATTCAAATCTGATTTCAAGTGTTGCCGCTTATTGATAATAACATGTGGATTAAGAAGTCTGATAAGTTTTGTAATATTTGTCATTTTATATGGAAATCTGATTTCAAGTGTTGCCGTTTATTTGATCATAACATGTGGATTAAGAAATATTGATAATTTTTGTAATATTTGTCATTTTATATGGAAATTATATTTCAAGTGTTGCCGCTTATTGATAATAACATGTGGATTAATAAATCTGATAATTTTTCTTATTTTTATGATTTTATATGGAAATCTGATTTCAAGTGTTGCCGTTTATTTGATCACAACATGTGGATTAAGAAATCTGATGATTTCTGTAATATTTGTCATTTTATATAGAAATCATATTTCAAGTGTTGCCATTTATTTGATCATAACATGTGGATTAAGAAATCTGATAATTTTTGTCATATTTGTCATTTTATATGGAAATCTGATTTCAAGTGTTGCTGTTTATTTGATCATAACATGTGGATTAAGAAATCTGATAAGTTTTGTAATATTTGTCATTTTATATGGAAATCATATTTCAAGTGTTGCCGTTTATTTGATCATAACATGTGGATTAAGAAATATTGATAATTTTTGTAATATTTGTCATTTTATAAGGAAATCATATTTCAAGTGTTGCCGTTTATTTGATCACAACATGTGGATTAAGAAATCTGATAATTTTTATAATATTTGTCATTTTATATTGAAATCTGATTTCAAGTGTTGCGGCTTATTGATAATAACATGTGGATTAAGAAATCTGATAATTTGTGTAATATTTGTCATTTTATATTGAAATCTGATTTCAAGTGTTGCCATTTATTTGATCATAACATGTGGATTAAGAAATCTGATAAGTTTTGTAATATTTGTCATTTTATATGGAAATCATATTTCAAGTGTTGCTGTTTATTTGATCATAACATGTGGATTAAGAAATCTGATAATTTGTGTAATATTTGTCATTTTATATTCAAATCTGATTTCAAGTGTTGCCGTTTATTTGATCATAATATGTGGATTAAGAAATCTGATAAGTTTTGTAATATTTGTCATTTTATATGGAAATCATATTTCAAGTGTTGCTGTTTATTTGATCATAACATGTGGATTAAGAAATCTGATAATTTTTGTAATATTTGTCATTTTATATGGAAATCATATTTCAAGTGTTGCTGTTTATTTGATCATAACATGTGGATTAAGAAATCTGATAATTTGTGTAATATTTGTCATTTTATATTCAAATCTGATTTCAAGTGTTGCCGCTTATTGATAATAACATGTGGATTAAGAAGTCTGATAAGTTTTGTAATATTTGTCATTTTATATGGAAATCTGATTTCAAGTGTTGCCGTTTATTTGATCATAACATGTGGATTAAGAAATATTGATAATTTTTGTAATATTTGTCATTTTATATGGAAATTATATTTCAAGTGTTGCCGCTTATTGATAATAACATGTGGATTAATAAATCTGATAATTTTTCTTATTTTTATGATTTTATATGGAAATCTGATTTCAAGTGTTGCCGTTTATTTGATCACAACATGTGGATTAAGAAATCTGATGATTTCTGTAATATTTGTCATTTTATATAGAAATCATATTTCAAGTGTTGCCATTTATTTGATCATAACATGTGGATTAAGAAATCTGATAATTTTTGTCATATTTGTCATTTTATATGGAAATCTGATTTCAAGTGTTGCTGTTTATTTGATCATAACATGTGGATTAAGAAATCTGATAAGTTTTGTAATATTTGTCATTTTATATGGAAATCATATTTCAAGTGTTGCCGTTTATTTGATCATAACATGTGGATTAAGAAATATTGATAATTTTTGTAATATTTGTCATTTTATAAGGAAATCATATTTCAAGTGTTGCCGTTTATTTGATCACAACATGTGGATTAAGAAATCTGATAATTTTTGTAATATTTGTCATTTTATATTGAAATCTGATTTCAAGTGTTGCCGCTTATTGATAATAACATGTGGATTAAGAAATCTGATAATTTGTGTAATATTTGTCATTTTATATTGAAATCTGATTTCAAGTGTTGCCGTTTATTTGATCATAACATGTGGATTAAGAAATATTGATAATTTTTGTAATATTTGTCATTTTATATGGAAATCATATTTCAAGTGTTGCCGCTTATTGATAATAACATGTGGATTAATAAATCTGATAATTTTTCTTATTTTTATGTGATTTTATATGGAAATCTGATTTCAAGTGTTGCCGTTTATTTGATCATAACATGTGGATTAAGAAATCTGATAATTTTTGTAATATTTGTCATTTTATATGGAAATCTTATTTCAAGTGTTGCCGTTTATTTGATCATAACATGTGGATTAAGAAATCTGATAAGTTTTGTAATATTTGTCATTTTATATGGAAATCATATTTCAAGTGTTGCCGTTTATTTGATCATAACATGTGGATTAAGAAATCTGATAATTTGTGTAATATTTGTCATTTTATATGAAAATCATATTTCAAGTGTTGCCGTTTATTTGATCATAACATGTGGATTAAGAAATATTGATAATTTTTGTAATATTTGTCAATTTATATGGAAATCATATTTCAAGTGTTGCCGCTTATTGATAATAACATGTGGATTAATAAATCTGATAATTTTTCTTATTTTTATGATTTTATATGGAAATCTGATTTCAAGTGTTGCCGTTTATTTGATCACAACATGTGGATTAAGAAATCTGATGATTTCTGTAATATTTGTCATTTTATATAGAAATCATATTTCAAGTGTTGCCATTTATTTGATCATAACATGTGGATTAAGAAATCTGATAATTTTTGTCATATTTGTCATTTTATATGGAAATCTGATTTCAAGTGTTGCTGTTTATTTGATCATAACATGTGGATTAAGAAATCTGATAAGTTTTGTAATATTTGTCATTTTATATGGAAATCATATTTCAAGTGTTGCCGTTTATTTGATCATAACATGTGGATTAAGAAATATTGATAATTTTTGTAATATTTGTCATTTTATAAGGAAATCATATTTCAAGTGTTGCCGTTTATTTGATCACAACATGTGGATTAAGAAATCTGATAATTTTTATAATATTTGTCATTTTATATTGAAATCTGATTTCAAGTGTTGCGGCTTATTGATAATAACATGTGGATTAAGAAATCTGATAATTTGTGTAATATTTGTCATTTTATATTGAAATCTGATTTTAAGTGTTGCCATTTATTTGATCATAACATGTGGATTAAGAAATCTGATAAGTTTTGTAATATTTGTCATTTTATATGGAAATCATATTTCAAGTGTTGCTGTTTATTTGATCATAACATGTGGATTAAGAAATCTGATAATTTGTGTAATATTTGTCATTTTATATTCAAATCTGATTTCAAGTGTTGCCGTTTATTTGATCATAATATGTGGATTAAGAAATCTGATAAGTTTTGTAATATTTGTCATTTTATATGGAAATCATATTTCAAGTGTTGCTGTTTATTTGATCATAACATGTGGATTAAGAAATCTGATAATTTTTGTAATATTTGTCATTTTATATGGAAATCATATTTCAAGTGTTGCTGTTTATTTGATCATAACATGTGGATTAAGAAATCTGATAATTTGTGTAATATTTGTCATTTTATATTCAAATCTGATTTCAAGTGTTGCCGCTTATTGATAATAACATGTGGATTAAGAAGTCTGATAAGTTTTGTAATATTTGTCATTTTATATGGAAATCTGATTTCAAGTGTTGCCGTTTATTTGATCATAACATGTGGATTAAGAAATATTGATAATTTTTGTAATATTTGTCATTTTATATGGAAATTATATTTCAAGTGTTGCCGCTTATTGATAATAACATGTGGATTAATAAATCTGATAATTTTTCTTATTTTTATGATTTTATATGGAAATCTGATTTCAAGTGTTGCCGTTTATTTGATCACAACATGTGGATTAAGAAATCTGATGATTTCTGTAATATTTGTCATTTTATATAGAAATCATATTTCAAGTGTTGCCATTTATTTGATCATAACATGTGGATTAAGAAATCTGATAATTTTTGTAATATTTGTCATTTTATATGGAAATCTGATTTCAAGTGTTGCTGTTTATTTGATCATAACATGTGGATTAAGAAATCTGATAAGTTTTGTAATATTTGTCATTTTATATGGAAATCATATTTCAAGTGTTGCCGTTTATTTGATCATAACATGTGGATTAAGAAATATTGATAATTTTTGTAATATTTGTCATTTTATAAGGAAATCATATTTCAAGTGTTGCCGTTTATTTGATCACAACATGTGGATTAAGAAATCTGATAATTTTTGTAATATTTGTCATTTTATATTGAAATCTGATTTCAAGTGTTGCCGCTTATTGATAATAACATGTGGATTAAGAAATCTGATAATTTGTGTAATATTTGTCATTTTATATTGAAATCTGATTTCAAGTGTTGCCGTTTATTTGATCATAACATGTGGATTAAGAAATATTGATAATTTTTGTAATATTTGTCATTTTATATGGAAATCATATTTCAAGTGTTGCCGCTTATTGATAATAACATGTGGATTAATAAATCTGATAATTTTTCTTATTTTTATGTGATTTTATATGGAAATCTGATTTCAAGTGTTGCCGTTTATTTGATCATAACATGTGGATTAAGAAATCTGATAATTTTTGTAATATTTGTCATTTTATATGGAAATCTTATTTCAAGTGTTGCCGTTTATTTGATCATAACATGTGGATTAAGAAATCTGATAAGTTTTGTAATATTTGTCATTTTATATGGAAATCATATTTCAAGTGTTGCCGTTTATTTGATCATAACATGTGGATTAAGAAATCTGATAATTTGTGTAATATTTGTCATTTTATATGAAAATCATATTTCAAGTGTTGCCGTTTATTTGATCATAACATGTGGATTAAGAAATATTGATAATTTTTGTAATATTTGTCAATTTATATGGAAATCATATTTCAAGTGTTGCCGCTTATTGATAATAACATGTGGATTAATAAATCTGATAATTTTTCTTATTTTTATGTGATTTTATATGGAAATCTGATTTCAAGTGTTGCCGTTTATTTGATCATAACATGTGGATTAAGAAATCTGATAATTTTTGTAATATTTGTCATTTTATATGGAAATCTTATTTCAAGTGTTGCCGTTTATTTGATCATAACATGTGGATTAAGAAATCTGATAAGTTTTGTAATATTTGTCATTTTATATGGAAATCATATTTCAAGTGTTGCCGTTTATTTGATCATAACATGTGGATTAAGAAATTTGATAATTTTTGTAATATTTGTCATTTTATATGAAAATCATATTTCAAGTGTTGCCATTTATTTGATCATAACATGTGGATTAAGAAATCTGATAAGTTTTGTAATATTTGTCATTTTATATGGAAATCTTATTTCAAGTGTTGCTGTTTATTGGATCATAACATGTGGATTAAGAGATATTGATAATTTTTGTAATATTTGTCATTTTATATGGAAATCTTATTTCAAGTGTTGCTGTTTATTTGATCACAACATGTGGATTAAGAAATCTGATAATTTTTGTAATATTTGTCATTTTATATGGAAATCATATTTCAAGTGTTGCTGTCCGTTTGATTACAACATGTGGATTAAGAAATCTGATAATTTTTGTAATATTTGTCATTTTATATGGAAATCTGATTTCAAGTGTTGCTGTTTATTGGATCATAACATGTGGATTAAGAAATATTGATAATTTTTGTAATATTTGTCATTTTATATGGAAATCTTATTTCAAGTGTTGCTGTTTATTTGATCACAACATGTGGATTAAGAAATCCGATAATTTTTGTAATATTTGTCATTTTATCTGGAAATCTGATTTCAAGTGTTGCCGCTTATTTGATCATAACATGTGGATTAAGAAATCTGATAATTTTTGTAATATTTGTCATTTTATATGAAAATCATATTTCAAGTGTTGCCGTTTATTTTATCACAACATGTGGATTAAGAAATCTGATAATTTTTGTAATATTTGTCACTTTATATGGAAATCATATTTCAAGTGTTGCTGTTTATTGATAATAACATGTGGATTAAGAAATCTGATAATTTTTCTTATTTTAAAGATTTTATATGGAAATCATATTTCAAGTGTTGCCGTTTATTTTATCACAACATATGGATTAAGAAATCTGATAATTTTTGTAATATTTGTCACTTTATATGGAAATCTTATTTCAAGTGTTACCGTTTATTTGATCATACCATGTGGATTAAGAAATCTGATGATTTTTGTAATATTTGTCATTTTATATGGAAATCATATTTCAAGTGTTGCTGTTTATTTGATCATAACATGTGGATTAAGAAATCTGATAATTTTTGTAATATTTGTCATTTTATATGGAAATCTGATTTCAAGTGTTGCCGTTTATTTTATCACAACATGTGAATTAAGAAATCTGATAATTTTTGTAATATTTGTCACTTTATATGGAAATCTTATTTCAAGTGTTGCCGTTTATTTTATCACAACATATGGATTAAGAAATCTGATAATTTTTGTAATATTTGTCACTTTATATGGAAATCTTATTTCAAGTGTTGCCGTTTATTTGATCATACCATGTGGATTAAGAAATCTGATGATTTTTGTAATATTTGTCATTTTATATGGAAATCTGATTTCAAGTGTTGCCGTTTATTTGATCACAACATGTGGATTAAGAAATCTGATGATTTTTGTAATATTTGTCACTTTATATGGAAATCATATTTCAAGTGTTGCCGTTTATTTGATCATAACATGTGGATTAAGAAATCTGATAATTTTTCTTATCTTTATCATTTTACATGGAAATCTGATTTCAATTGTTGCTGTTTATTTGATCATAACATGTGGATTAAGAAATCTGATAATTTTTGTAATATTTGTCATTTTATATGGAAATCATATTTCAAGTGTTGCCGTTTATTTGATTATAACATGTGGATTAAGAAATCTGATGATTTTTTGTAATATTTGTCTCTTTATATGAAAATCATATAAATTCAAGTGTTGCTGTTTATTTGATCACAACATGTAGATTAAGAAATCTGATGATTTTTGTAATATTTGTCACTTTATATGGAAATCTGATTTCAAGTGTTGCTGTTTATTTGATCATAACATGTGGATTAAGAAATCTGATAGTTTTTGTAATATTTGTCATTTTATATGGAAATCATATTTCAAGTGTTGCCGTTTATTTGATCATAACATGTGGATTAAGAAATTTGATAATTTTTGTAATATTTGTCATTTTATATGAAAATCATATTTCAAGTGTTGCCATTTATTTGATCATAACATGTGGATTAAGAAATCTGATAAGTTTTGTAATATTTGTCATTTTATATGGAAATCTTATTTCAAGTGTTGCTGTTTATTGGATCATAACATGTGGATTAAGAGATATTGATAATTTTTGTAATATTTGTCATTTTATATGGAAATCTTATTTCAAGTGTTGCTGTTTATTTGATCACAACATGTGGATTAAGAAATCTGATAATTTTTGTAATATTTGTCATTTTATATGGAAATCATATTTCAAGTGTTGCTGTCCGTTTGATTACAACATGTGGATTAAGAAATCTGATAATTTTTGTAATATTTGTCATTTATATGGAAATCTGATTTCAAGTGTTGCTGTTTATTGGATCATAACATGTGGATTAAGAAATATTGATAATTTTTGTAATATTTGTCATTTTATATGGAAATCTTATTTCAAGTGTTGCTGTTTATTTGATCACAACATGTGGATTAAGAAATCCGATAATTTTTGTAATATTTGTCACTTTATATGGAAATCTGATTTCAAGTGTTGCTGTTTATTTGATCATAACATGTGGATTAAGAAATCTGATAATTTTTGTAATATTTGTCATTTTATCTGGAAATCTGATTTCAAGTGTTGCCGCTTATTTGATCATAACATGTGGATTAAGAAATCTGATAATTTTTGTAATATTTGTCATTTTATATGAAAATCATATTTCAAGTGTTGCCGTTTATTTTATCACAACATATGGATTAAGAAATCTGATAATTTTTGTAATATTTGTCACTTTATATGGAAATCATATTTCAAGTGTTGCTGTTTATTGAGAATAACATGTGGATTAAGAAATCTGATAATTTTTCTTATTTTTAAGATTTTATATGGAAATCATATTTCAAGTGTTGCCGTTTATTTTATCACAACATATGGATTAAGAAATCTGATAATTTTTGTAATATTTGTCACTTTATATGGAAATCTTATTTCAAGTGTTACCGTTTATTTGATCATACCATGTGGATTAAGAAATCTGATGATTTTTGTAATATTTGTCATTTTATATGGAAATCATATTTCAAGTGTTGCTGTTTATTTGATCATAACATGTGGATTAAGAAATCTGATAATTTTTGTAATATTTGTCATTTTATATGGAAATCTGATTTCAAGTTTTGCCGTTTATTTTATCACAACATGTGGATTAAGAAATCTGATAATTTTTGTAATATTTGTCACTTTATATGGAAATCTTATTTCAAGTGTTGCCGTTTATTTTATCACAACATATGGATTAAGAAATCTGATAATTTTTGTAATATTTGTCACTTTATATGGAAATCTTATTTCAAGTGTTGCCGTTTATTTGATCATACCATGTGGATTAAGAAATCTGATGATTTTTGTAATATTTGTCATTTTATATGGAAATCATATTTCAAGTGTTGCTGTTTATTTGATCATAACATGTGGATTAAGAAATCTGATAATTTGTGTAATATTTGTCATTTTATATTCAAATCTGATTTCAAGTGTTGCCGCTTATTGATAATAACATGTGGATTAAGAAGTCTGATAAGTTTTGTAATATTTGTCATTTTATATGGAAATCTGATTTCAAGTGTTGCCGTTTATTTGATCATAACATGTGGATTAAGGAATATTGATAATTTTTGTAATATTTGTCATTTTATATGGAAATTATATTTCAAGTGTTGCCGCTTATTGATAATAACATGTGGATTAATAAATCTGATAATTTTTCTTATTTTTATGATTTTATATGGAAATCTGATTTCAAGTGTTGCCGTTTATTTGATCACAACATGTGGATTAAGAAATCTGATGATTTCTGTAATATTTGTCATTTTATATAGAAATCATATTTCAAGTGTTGCCATTTATTTGATCATAACATGTGGATTAAGAAATCTGATAATTTTTGTCATATTTGTCATTTTATATGGAAATCTGATTTCAAGTGTTGCTGTTTATTTGATCATAACATGTGGATTAAGAAATCTGATAAGTTTTGTAATATTTGTCATTTTATATGGAAATCATATTTCAAGTGTTGCCGTTTATTTGATCATAACATGTGGATTAAGAAATATTGATAATTTTTGTAATATTTGTCATTTTATAAGGAAATCATATTTCAAGTGTTGCCGTTTATTTGATCACAACATGTGGATTAAGAAATCTGATAATTTTTATAATATTTGTCATTTTATATTGAAATCTGATTTCAAGTGTTGCGGCTTATTGATAATAACATGTGGATTAAGAAATCTGATAATTTGTGTAATATTTGTCATTTTATATTGAAATCTGATTTCAAGTGTTGCCATTTATTTGATCATAACATGTGGATTAAGAAATCTGATAAGTTTTGTAATATTTGTCATTTTATATGGAAATCATATTTCAAGTGTTGCTGTTTATTTGATCATAACATGTGGATTAAGAAATCTGATAATTTGTGTAATATTTGTCATTTTATATTCAAATCTGATTTCAAGTGTTGCCGTTTATTTGATCATAATATGTGGATTAAGAAATCTGATAAGTTTTGTAATATTTGTCATTTTATATGGAAATCATATTTCAAGTGTTGCTGTTTATTTGATCATAACATGTGGATTAAGAAATCTGATAATTTTTGTAATATTTGTCATTTTATATGGAAATCATATTTCAAGTGTTGCTGTTTATTTGATCATAACATGTGGATTAAGAAATCTGATAATTTGTGTAATATTTGTCATTTTATATTCAAATCTGATTTCAAGTGTTGCCGCTTATTGATAATAACATGTGGATTAAGAAGTCTGATAAGTTTTGTAATATTTGTCATTTTATATGGAAATCTGATTTCAAGTGTTGCCGTTTATTTGATCATAACATGTGGATTAAGAAATATTGATAATTTTTGTAATATTTGTCATTTTATATGGAAATTATATTTCAAGTGTTGCCGCTTATTGATAATAACATGTGGATTAATAAATCTGATAATTTTTCTTATTTTTATGATTTTATATGGAAATCTGATTTCAAGTGTTGCCGTTTATTTGATCACAACATGTGGATTAAGAAATCTGATGATTTCTGTAATATTTGTCATTTTATATAGAAATCATATTTCAAGTGTTGCCATTTATTTGATAATAACATGTGGATTAAGAAATCTGATAATTTGTGTAATATTTGTCATTTTATATTGAAATCTGATTTCAAGTGTTGCCGTTTATTTGATCATAACATGTGGATTAAGAAATATTGATAATTTTTGTAATATTCGTCATTTTATATGGAAATCATATTTCAAGTGTTGCCGCTTATTGATAATAACATGTGGATTAATAAATCTGATAATTTTTCTTATTTTTATGTGATTTTATATGGAAATCTGATTTCAAGTGTTGCCGTTTATTTGATCATAACATGTGGATTAAGAAATCTGATAATTTTTGTAATATTTGTCATTTTATATGGAAATCTTATTTCAAGTGTTGCCGTTTATTTGATCATAACATGTGGATTAAGAAATCTGATAAGTTTTGTAATATTTGTCATTTTATATGGAAATCATATTTCAAGTGTTGCCGTTTATTTGATCATAACATGTGGATTAAGAAATCTGATAATTTGTGTAATATTTGTCATTTTATATGAAAATCATATTTCAAGTGTTGCCGTTTATTTGATCATAACATGTGGATTAAGAAATATTGATAATTTTTGTAATATTTGTCAATTTATATGGAAATCATATTTCAAGTGTTGCCGCTTATTGATAATAACATGTGGATTAATAAATCTGATAATTTTTCTTATTTTTATGTGATTTTATATGGAAATCTGATTTCAAGTGTTGCCGTTTATTTGATCATAACATGTGGATTAAGAAATCTGATAATTTTTGTAATATTTGTCATTTTATATGGAAATCTTATTTCAAGTGTTGCCGTTTATTTGATCATAACATGTGGATTAAGAAATCTGATAAGTTTTGTAATATTTGTCATTTTATATGGAAATCATATTTCAAGTGTTGCCGTTTATTTGATCATAACATGTGGATTAAGAAATTTGATAATTTTTGTAATATTTGTCATTTTATATGAAAATCATATTTCAAGTGTTGCCATTTATTTGATCATAACATGTGGATTAAGAAATCTGATAAGTTTTGTAATATTTGTCATTTTATATGGAAATCTTATTTCAAGTGTTGCTGTTTATTGGATCATAACATGTGGATTAAGAGATATTGATAATTTTTGTAATATTTGTCATTTTATATGGAAATCTTATTTCAAGTGTTGCTGTTTATTTGATCACAACATGTGGATTAAGAAATCTGATAATTTTTGTAATATTTGTCATTTTATATGGAAATCATATTTCAAGTGTTGCTGTCCGTTTGATTACAACATGTGGATTAAGAAATCTGATAATTTTTGTAATATTTGTCATTTTATATGGAAATCTGATTTCAAGTGTTGCTGTTTATTGGATCATAACATGTGGATTAAGAAATATTGATAATTTTTGTAATATTTGTCATTTTATATGGAAATCTTATTTCAAGTGTTGCTGTTTATTTGATCACAACATGTGGATTAAGAAATCCGATAATTTTTGTAATATTTGTCATTTTATCTGGAAATCTGATTTCAAGTGTTGCCGCTTATTTGATCATAACATGTGGATTAAGAAATCTGATAATTTTTGTAATATTTGTCATTTTATATGAAAATCATATTTCAAGTGTTGCCGTTTATTTTATCACAACATGTGGATTAAGAAATCTGATAATTTTTGTAATATTTGTCACTTTATATGGAAATCATATTTCAAGTGTTGCTGTTTATTGATAATAACATGTGGATTAAGAAATCTGATAATTTTTCTTATTTTAAAGATTTTATATGGAAATCATATTTCAAGTGTTGCCGTTTATTTTATCACAACATATGGATTAAGAAATCTGATAATTTTTGTAATATTTGTCACTTTATATGGAAATCTTATTTCAAGTGTTACCGTTTATTTGATCATACCATGTGGATTAAGAAATCTGATGATTTTTGTAATATTTGTCATTTTATATGGAAATCATATTTCAAGTGTTGCTGTTTATTTGATCATAACATGTGGATTAAGAAATCTGATAATTTTTGTAATATTTGTCATTTTATATGGAAATCTGATTTCAAGTGTTGCCGTTTATTTTATCACAACATGTGGATTAAGAAATCTGATAATTTTTGTAATATTTGTCACTTCATATGGAAATCTTATTTCAAGTGTTGCCGTTTATTTTATCACAACATATGGATTAAGAAATCTGATAATTTTTGTAATATTTGTCACTTTATATGGAAATCTTATTTCAAGTGTTGCCGTTTATTTGATCATACCATGTGGATTAAGAAATCTGATGATTTTTGTAATATTTGTCATTTTATATGGAAATCTGATTTCAAGTGTTGCCGTTTATTTGATCACAACATGTGGATTAAGAAATCTGATGATTTTTGTAATATTTGTCACTTTATATGGAAATCATATTTCAAGTGTTGCCGTTTATTTGATCATAACATGTGGATTAAGAAATCTGATAATTTTTCTTATCTTTATCATTTTACATGGAAATCTGATTTCAATTGTTGCTGTTTATTTGATCATAACATGTGGATTAAGAAATCTGATAATTTTTGTAATATTTGTCATTTTATATGGAAATCATATTTCAAGTGTTGCCGTTTATTTGATTATAACATGTGGATTAAGAAATCTGATGATTTTTTGTAATATTTGTCTCTTTATATGAAAATCATATAAATTCAAGTGTTGCTGTTTATTTGATCACAACATGTAGATTAAGAAATCTGATGATTTTTGTAATATTTGTCACTTTATATGTAAATCTGATTTCAAGTGTTGCTGTTTATTTGATCATAACATGTGGATTAAGAAATCTGATAGTTTTTGTAATATTTGTCATTTTATATGGAAATCTTATTTCAAGTGTTGCTGTTTATTTGATCATAACATGTGGATTAAGAAATCTGATAATTTTTGTAATATTTGTCATTTTATATGAAAATCATATTTCAAGTGTTGATGTCTATTTGATCACAACATGTAGATTAAGAAATCTGATAATTTTGGTAATATTTGTCATTTTATATTGAAATCTGATTTCAAGTGTTGCTGTTTATTGGATCATAACATGTCGATTAAGAAATATTGATAATTTTTGTAATATTTGTCATTTTATATGGAAATCATATTTCAAGTGTTGCCGTTTATTTGATCATAACATGTGGATTAAGAAATCTGATAATTTTCGTAATATTTGTCATTTTATATGAAAATCATATTTCAAGTGTTGCCATTTATTTGATCATAACAGGTGGATTAAGAAATCTGATAATTTTTGTAATATTTCTCATTTTATATGGAAATCTGATTTCAAGTGTTGCTTTTTATTTGATCATAACATGTGGATTAAGAAATCAAATAATTTTTGTACTAGTTGTCATTTTATATGGAAATCTGATTTCAAGTGTTGCCGTTTATTTGATCACAACATGTGGATTAAGAAATCTGAGGATTTTTGTCATAGTTGTCATTTTATCTGCAAATCATAGTAAAGCAATGGGCAAAGATGTAGAGCATAAATAATGGGAAAGAAGCCACCTGGGCCCCCAGCCAATCTGAGGCCCATTGTGCTCTTCAACAGCATACGGAAAATCCTATCCAATGTTACTCCAGGCAGCATCTAAGACAAGATCGATTACTTCACTGTAGCATGTCAAACTGGCTTCAAACGTGGATGCAGCTTCGCAGACATTGTATGGCTCAATGCATGCTTGTGTCGGTAGCCATGTCCAAACACTGCGACTTCCACAAAATGTGCATTGACATGTCATGAGCCTTCAACACAATTAAACACTAAATAATCCTAGATGTACTACGCTAGGCCAGTTGCGATGAAGATGAGCTATGACTAGTGAGACTACTGCTTGCAGACACCAAGCTGAGAGTACGAGCCAAGTCAGTTTGAGACATCAATCAGCTCCTCACAGGGGGATGGTCTATCTCCGGTGCTTTTCACCTGCTACCTTGCTGTCGCATTGAAATCTGTGTGGGAAAGTTCCACAAGACCCACCCCAACCTCACACCCCCCCGCCCGGTGTCAATACTGGGCATGCCGCTGGAGATGAAATATGCCGACGGTGTGGACTTCACAGATGAGGAAATGAAACCCATTGACGAACTTCTCCCAATGGCTGAAAGCAAACTAAAAATTGAGAATCTTTTTATGAATGAATCCAAAACAGAGTTCACCCACATATGCCTATCGACAAAGTATGAAACTTTAGAAAATGACGACCCACTTCGTGGCGGCGAACCATGGAGGAAAAGTAAAATCCTGGGCCCACTGCCTTGCAGTATAACTATAACAGCTGGGCAGCTCCAAAGGCAGCTTTAGACAAACTCAATGCCTGCCACCGCAAACACCTATGCACCATTACTGGACACTGATGGTCAGACAGCATAATTTCCAACAATGCACTATACAAGATGTGTAATACGTCGCCGCCGTCTGTAAAAGTCGCCCAGCAAAGATGGTCCACGTTTAGCCATGTGCTAAGGATGCCAGAAGAGACACCAGCAGAGACCCTTGGAATTCGCCCTACTCGGAGCCAGCAAATACAAAGCCAGGAGAGGACGTCATTGCATAAATCTGCTAAGCGTACTACGAGGTGACCTCAAGAAAGCCGGACTCGGTACACTCAAGTCAAGAATGGACCTGCGGAAGCTAAGGATTTCGGCTGAGGACAAGACACAGTGGGCAAAAGCGAAGATGAACTGATTGCAGCTGTAGTATGTTTCTACTACTACAGCCGCAGAATACAGTAATCATCAATCATCATCAATGGGAAAGAAACAAAGTTTTAGTAGATTAAATTCATGTTACCTTCTTCGTGTCAATTCTAGAATCACTTGCGTCCTAGTCATATAAATAATAACTAGCGCCGAAAAGACTGAATGCACAATTTATCCATCAAGTGATCAAACACAGTGAGTTCACCCTGCATCGATCTAGTATATAGGTTGCAGAGCCTTATTCGTGTGCATGTGTTCACCAACTTCACATTTAACACTTCACCCTGACAACGAGTGTGCTAATCTGTAGCATTATGGCATCGCATCGTAGGCCTAAGTAACTACATATGAAATTTCAGACTTATGCACTGAAAAAGTGGAGGGGCAAACTCATATCTTTGCCACTCCAGCTACAAAAATGATGGATCATCTAGCCCCACCCACCCCTTCTCCGTACGCCTGCGATTAAGAACAATTAAATGAAGAGTGGGGTTTGGGTGAATTAGAAAACCAGGTACCCCACATCCTGAAATCTAGGTGTCCCCGCCTGAAATATATGGGTCCCAAACAGTAGAGCTAATCCATGCTAAAATTAGCCAGTACCACGGACTCACAACTATGAATTGTGATGGTACCATGAACATTTTGAAGACATTTCTGTGCAAAAAAACCCATATAAAACTACATAATATTTAACAATAATACACGATTTTCAGAGGACCGATGGGACCCACTACTATTACTATTGGGGTTCTAAGCAACATTTTGGGAGTATATACCATCAAAAGGACCCTTAATGAGGATCCCTGGAAGACTATAGTATTTATTTGCAATAAATGCAGAGGGCTCCCCTTCCGAACATATGCAGCAGAGTACATACCAGCAGCTCAATATATATATATATATAACAATGGATTGCAAAAGATGACCATTATAATATCATTCGCAATCAACCTATCATTTCAAATAGCAACATGTTTTAATTCTAAGTTTTAACCCAGGATATTTCATTTACAATCACTAGATATTCCAGTTTCTTGTTTATTTAATCACATGGATACTATCTAAATTTAATTTATTTTATTTGATATCCTTGGCTATGATTTTCATCTATCTCTTAATATTTTTTTTCAAAATTCTCACCTGAGGTCATTTTATTGATTTAATTATACAGACTGCCTCCACACCTAGCAAGGGTGTCCATTCCACCGAGCCCTATCCCATGGATGCAAACACACACTCTCCCATCCAATCCTTCTCCCATCCAAATCCCTCTTGGGAGATTTGGGGTGGGAGAACAAAATTTTGAAAAGCTCCAATCCTGGAGAGAGCATTTGGGGTGCAATGGGGGGGGGGGGGGGAGGGTGCATGAGGGCTTGGTTCCCCTGGGAGAATTCTGAAAATTTGACCCTGAGAGGCCATTTCAGACAATATCCCTATTAAAAAAATAATGTATATTGAACTTCCTCCTGCTTTGATGAGCATGCTAACTTCATATCTTACCTATACTGTGGAAGCCCGTGAGTCCCCCATCCCACCACCAAGTGAAATAATGCGATTCTCTTCCCACTTCTCTTACAGCGCAACCAACACTTACACCCACCAACAACAGTTCATTAGGCAACAATGGGCACCCCTAGCATACACCCCTAGCAACATCTTATTTTTTATTATTTCAGTTTTGACTTATTTACGCAACTCTTCGGCAAAGTAACGCAACCCTTCGGGGAATCACCTCAAAGAATGTCATGGCTCGAATACATCTAGGTGTGAGTGGCCAATACAACCAAGACAACAACAACAAGAAGATTATCCTGTCCTTCGGATGAGACATTAAAAGTAGGTCATAAAGGCGCATGTACTACTTCCCTCATTGTGGTTAGCTCCGTAGTACTTATGACGTCATAAGCACGTGACTGTTAGTGCTTAACATCTGCTTAGGTGGACGTTAAAGATCTCACTGTCTGAGCTTGAAGCTCCTCAGAAAGTGAAATTCTGCTGAGATTTTGGTCATAGTTTGTAATGGAGGCAGAAGGGAAATGGAAGCCTTTAGCCAACTGGTCAAAGCCCATTACTCTGACCCTTAGACTGCTAAACCGTCCTTTGTCTATAGGTATACACGCACATTTTAAAAGATTTTACGTGTAGAGCTCTATATAGGTACGGATAATTTAAAAGGTAAATTCCGGCATTGGCTGTGTGAGATTTCTAGATGATTTGTTTCCTGGTGGTGAAAAGCTTGCATAAGCATGAACGAGTCTTGCTCTTCATCTTCACGTGCGCCTCCCCACTGCGCCCCTACCCCAAGACCAAATCCCAAATTAGATCTTCACCCAATAAATGTATCCCCACCCATCCACTTCACCCAGCCCATCATATGCCCAAGCAAATAAGCACCACTACAAGACGTGCACATGCCTAGCAACAGCGCATTAGGAGCAAGCGACAATCCCGCACTCACCCCTTCAACATGATTAAATTTTGATTATATCAGTTTTGACTTTGATTTTCGCAACCCTGAATTAAAAAAAATAGTCTTCTCTTGGCCTGCATATGGACAATCACTGAGCAGAAGATTTTTAATTGACAGATCTTGAGCTTTAAAGAATTAATGTACTGCACCCTATAGAAAATAGACCAGGAGGTATTAAGCCTATTCAAGGAGAAAATTCTGTAGGATGTCTGACATATTCAGTATAATATTTTGAAAATAATTTGACTGAGAGCTCTTGCTACCTACATGTATGCAACCAGCGACATTTAGTTAAGCTATTTTCAAAATATTCAACCGAATAATTCGTACAAAGTGAACAGAATTTGTAATATCTCATCCGTATAGTTGAAAGGGTGTCTACAAAACCATCAATAAAATCAACAAAAGACTTGTGAATGGATAAAATCACACCTCTGAGGGGATTGCTGACCACTGGTGGAGTTAACCCTATCAATAAACCCCAGTGGTAAAGTAAATATAGGCGTACTAAGTTAGTATTACTATGTGAACTAAGTTCCTTAGAATAATTTGTTTGCATGTTGATTTATGTTAAACAACCACGATTTCTCACTTATTTTTAAAATATTGTGCAACTCTCCTCAGATATGTCAGAGTACATTCCTGAAATTTAGAGTTAACGATATTAGGCTGATCTAGAAAAACACAGGCCATGAGGATATGAAATTTGTGTATGCATTTTAAAAGCATGTTTATAAAGGACACCATGTGTTATAATACAGAGGTGTCATAATTGTCATTTAGGAATTAAACCTTTCAATGAGATGTCTGAAAAATTTGGTTGACTATTTTGATAGTAATTTGACGGAAAGCTGTTGCAGCAACAGCTTCCACTCAGATTAAATTTACTTAACTATTTGAACGTGAAAGAGCAAATATGAAAAAGCACATACGTTCTCCCGAATATCCTGTTTTCCAGTAAAATTATTTTCAAATTTCAGTAGCTGTCTTAACTATTTGAACCTGAAAGAGCAAATATGAAAAAGCACATACGTTCTCCCGAATATCCTGTTTTCCAGTAAAATTATTTTCAAATTTCAGTAGCTGTCTTAACTATTTGAACGCGAAAGAGCAAATATGAAAAAGCACATTTTACCAAATACCTTGTTTAATATTTTGAAACTAATTTAACTGGAAGCAGTTGCTGCCTAAGGTAAAAACAGAGTAAGGCAACAAATATTTCCAGTCAAATTAATGTTAATTACGTCTTTGAGCTCAAAGAACAAATACCATAAATCACATGTACATTCTTAATAAATATGTGTTTAATATTTTGAAACTAATTTGACTAGAAAACAGGATATTCGGGAGAACGTATGTGCTTTTTCATATTTGCTCTTTCAGGCTCAAATAGTTAAGTAAAATTAATCTGAGTGGAAGCTGTTGCTGCAACAGCTTTCCGTCAGATTACTATCAAAATAGTCAACCAAATTTTTCAGACATCTCATTGAAAGGTTTAATTCCTAAATGACAATTATGACACCTCTGATTAATTTTACTTAACTATTTGAACCTGAAAGAGCAAATATGAAAAAGCACATACGTTCTCCCGAATATCCTGTTTACTATTTTGAAGAGCTTTCTGTATGACGCAGTTGCCGTCTTAGATAGCAACTGCTTCCAGTCAAATGTGTCATGCAGCAAGCACTTCCAGTCAGAGTAATGTTATCAAGCCTTTGCGTTTGAGCCCAAAGAATAAATACAAAAAATCACATGCACATTTTTAACAAATATTTCAGCTTATTATTTTGAAACTAATTTGACTGGAGCAGGAAGGCAGCAACAACATCCTGTCAAATTAATGTAAAACAAATTTTATTATGTGCGCTAATGTGATTTGTTATACATTGTGTATCTTCCTAATGCATTGGGGTTTGTTGTGAAGAATTAAGAACAGATACTAATTTATGTGTCAGCATCAAACAGACATTCAATTTTTGTATGTAATTGATAAAGTAATTGAAATTACCAATTGCAAATTGCACAATTTTCAAATGTAATTAATTACAATGTAATTACAATTACATTTTAGATACTCAATTACAATTACAATCAGTTACTTAAAATGTAATTAAATTACAGCCAATTACAATTACAAATTACAATTACCCCGTGTCTGTCTGGTACAGTTTATTTATACCTCCGGCTGAATAGCTCGGTCTACATGATCAATGCTACATGTATCTTTACCTTTACCAACGGTCATTCACACTGGCATCGTCTGGTTTTCCTTTTTTACGCCACTGATTGAAGAACATTGAAGAGGAAGACGCATTGATGTCAGTGCGGTGTGGTGAGATATGCTTAGTGTCTGGACAAATTGATTGAACAAGATGACACAGATGTTCAATATATCGTTACCTATATATCCACAACACTGCCCTAATAACGCTGGTTACTTGGCCGGTACTGGATCAATACCGGACCATATTGGCCCGGTATTGGTGGATTACTGGCCCAGTAACCTGCGTTATCACGATGCTATCTAATAAAGAGAAGATACGCTTTGATCATTAATTCGTCTTTGTCTTCCTTTAGCCCTCAACCTTCTCTCGTATAAATAAACAAAATTGCAGTAATCGAACACCCAATCTATATAATGCTGCCCCAAAAGTGGCAGTGTCTATAATTTTACGCAATTTCGAAATAATCAGCATAATCTTAAAAATCACGTAATAAACGTTGTTTTATTTACATATATTTGAAATACACTGAGCTAAATCTGTAATTTATTTACACGATATAATGTTAATATCCGCTGAGTATACGTATATCTGGGAAAGTACACAGGTATATCTTTTATGCTGAGTTTTGGGCTTAAAATACACGAGTCTAAAGATGCGATTGTATAAAGAATGTGAAAGTTATATAATTTTGAAGAATAAAATTGTGTACTTCTATGTAAGGAACGGAAATATAGGTTTATTTTACCTCTAAATATATTAATATAATCTTTTCTCGTTTCGAAATTGATTTTCAGAACGATGTAAAAACTCAACATCACAACTTAAAAAAATTATGTTAAGTTATACCCAATGAAATCATTATATACTGAAATTTATTTTCTTTCATTATATTGAGGTGTGGTACAGCATGGAAGTCTAAAAGTTATACAATTTTAACAATTCTATTTTCCATCATTCTGGTGTAATATCGAAAATTTGAAACAGATTTTGCATTTTTTCAAATGATTCAATTTTCTTTTTAACCCCTTGTTATCTGGCTGATTAACTGCAATACGATCCATGAGTGAATATATCGTGATGCTCCTAATGCATTATTATACATTTAACCCTCGTGTATCAACAGCCGCCCCCACACGCCCCCCCCCACCCCACCCCACCCCTGATAACATGTACACGTTAGGCCAACATTGGCATCAGGTTGGCAGATCGCAGTTGCCGTTACAACGTTGGCCCAACTTTGGCCCAACGTTGGCTGTATCATTTGCTTGCCAACGTTGGGCCAATGTTGGTCCAACGTTGGGCCAGCATTTGAAATTTAACATTAAGGCAAATAAAATCAACATAATATTCAAATATTAAGTTTTAAACGTTTGCTTGCTATCAGGGGCGCCTAAACGCGCTCAAAATTCTACTTATCTCAATTAACATTTTAATGGCTAAGATCTTTCAAGAAAATAATAAATTCAACACTAAAATTTACAAAAATAGCTTTCCGGTGTCGTACAAATAGACATTACTCAACACCACTATAGGTGCTGTCTTTTGGCCGGCTTGACCATTAAAATGGTCAAGAACACACATGCTTTCCTTAGCTAGTGTCTATTTGCCGTTTGAGAGAAGTCTATTTTTCAAAAATTTACCACTGTAGTGACCGGCTCAGTTACCGGGCCAGTCATTCTCTTGGATGAAAAATGGACATTCCGCAAGACCACTATATAGTCCGTTTTGGCGGTCTTGACCATTAAAGAGCTAAGTTAGCTACATCTGTATTGCCTGATATCGCACTCATTGTTAGGTCCAGAAAAACCACACTACGTTGGTATTGCCAGATATTGTACTCGTTGTTAAGCTGCGAAAGACCATACGAAGTCATCAGTCTCCACATGTTAATTTTCCAATATAAAATTAGAAAAAGTGACACATAGGCTACCTCACTGAGAAGTACTTTTCCGCAAAGGACCACACTACGTCTGCCAAATATTGCAATCCTTGTTAGGACGTGAAGAACGGCACTACGCCAGTATTGACAGCTGTTACACTCGTTGTTAGGCCGCGATGGACCATTAATAAGTCAGCATTGCCAGATATTGCACTCGTTCTTAGGCGGCGAAGGACCATACTACGTCAGCATCGCCAAATATTGAACCTGTTGTTAGGCCGCACAGGGCCACACTAAGTCTGCATTGCCAGATATTGCACTCGGTGTTAGGCCGCGAAGGACCATACGACGTCATCGTTTTCCACATGTTAATTTTCCTATGTAAAATTTCAAAAAAGTGACAGCTAGCCCACTGAGAACTACATTTCCCGTAATAGTGTTCAATTTAAGATATCGATCACCATCATGGTGTTATCTAGAGAAACATTGAGCATCTCTGACCTGACGTTGAGAAATACGTCCACCAGTCAACTGATTTCAATATTCCCTGTTTATGTAGCCCGAAATGAACACGTGCCGAGGTTTTTATACAAGGAACTGCCCATTGTCTATTTCACTTTCGGTTTTTTCGCCAATGCCTTCTTGCTTATATATTTACTGAAGTCGGGTCGGTATAAGTCTCCAACATTTACCTTGGTAACAAGTCTGGCGATTGCTGATATGACCTGTTGCTTTTCGTGCCCATTTTTCGCAGCATTCTTATTTCCCACAATGACTGTTGAGAGTGCCTTAGCCAGTTACATGTGCACAGCAAATGCAGTTGTCAATCAACTCGGAGTAATTAGTAGCAATTATCATTTGCTCTTCTTCGCGGCATTAAGATTCTGCCAGCTATGCTTCCCATTTTGGTCAAAGATCCACGTGACGTTCATGTTTGTGATCAAGGCCTGTATGATTCTATGGCTTGCAACGAGTGCGTATGTTTGCTCATATAGCCTCCAATACACAACTGTAGTGGTGTTGATGAAAGATGTGTTTGTTACAGTGTGTGACTTTCAAGGATATTACCCTGCATATATCGCCAGCATGCTTGTGTTCAATACAACGTTGCCCATTACGACCCTCGCTGCCCTCCACGTCACAAAATGGTTCATAGTTCGTCGTCGACCTGTAGAGATGAAATCAGACGGACATGAACATAAGACTCCAGATGGAAGATACATCACGCTTATCATCAGCTTATTCATCCTCGCGTGGTTCCCTGGCAACGTGTACATATTTATTCAAAGCCAGAAAATCGTCGATTTCCAAATGTTACAGGATAATTTCGCTCTGGTTTTGTTCTATGTAATTTTCAGCAATAGTGCAGTAAATCCGATTGTTTATTGTGCCGCCGTGAAATCACTCCGTCAAGATATGCGAAAAATGATCTACCTGGCATGTATCAAATAAACAATAACAACAACAACGACGCCGACGCCGCCGATGGACCTTTCCTGTTTAGCCACCCATCATGTGACATGATAATCAACTACGTGGCGTGTTAGATGACGTCATAATCAATTACAGCATGAATGACTCGATTTAGTCCGGTATAAATGCTTAATAGGCCGACACGTTGTACGAATTGTATGTCTTCATTATTTAATAAACATTATCTCGAATATTGTGGAACTAATTTGACTGGGCACTGTTGTGACTATGGCAGCAACAACACCCAGTCAAATTAGTGTCAAAATACTCAACAACTTACATGTATAATTTTTGGAAATCGATAGTCTGTAAGTTCAGGGATCGATCCCAACACGAGCGAGGTGTGGGTGGAGCTTAGCTAGAGATGGGCGGGACATAGCTAAAACTGGAAAGTTCCATTCTCGACAGTCTAGCTAACACACATATCTAAACAAAAGTGTTATCTTCATATGATTGAGTCAGCTACATGCTCCCTGGGCCACACAAAATGGCAGTAATTCAAAGGCCATGATACACTGGCCAGTTGTCTTAAATATAAATAATTTTGGACTGAGATAATCTAGCTGTATACCTGTTGATATCTTCGGTCTTGGTGCATTGCTCCTGTATACCAATTTTCATTCACAAATTCCGACCCTTCCCATATATATTTGGCTCTGATTTGTTGCTTGTCTGGAAACTAGAGTGTGCTCAAGACGTTTTCAAGCTAAGCATGTTTCTCTTAACCGTCATCCTGTCCTACTGTAAAAGAATCTAATTCAGACCTGGTACACACCCCATGATTCTAAAACAAGAATAACCACCTCATATAAAAAGAAATGTTAATATAATTAATATGCATTTATTTTTCTTGGCTATTGTGTGGGAATAACACAACAGATTCGTCTAGTAAACACTTTCATATTGTTTCCATGGTTACAAACAAACGAAATATTTTATCGACAAAAAATTAAAAATTCAGCCATTTTGCTGATACTTCCATGCATTTCTACAATATATGGTCATTGTGTGGTTTGTAGCGCGGAGCGACCGGTCGGGTACTGACCGTCCCAGCAAAGCTGGGCACGGAACGGCCACTCCGGATTCGTTCCAAGCACGTCCCCCCCTGGGTAGGATAGCACGCGTACATAAGCCCTATAAGAGAGGTTTTCGTTAAAATCGGCAAAGTCCGATAAAACGCGTGGTGTGCGTCAGAGCTTCCCTGACAACATGTCATGGGATTGGAAGCGAGTGCATGCCGATAATGTACCGAGTAGGTACTCGTAAAAGCCTTTAATTATTCCGTTCTCGTTGTGCTTGGTACCGCTCAGGACCAGACTTAAACGAGCTTTCTAGAACTGTTAACCGTTTCAAAAAATGGCTGAGTTATCCACGGAAACCCCCTTAAATTATGTTCAAAATATTGCTTTTGACGTTGTAATCACGTGTATGCATAAAAAGATCTAGAATGTTCTAGAACGTTTTAAATACGTCACTGATCCAGCTGCACGCTGATTGGCTGAGGCATCTGCCTCTGACGTAACGAGTAGCATAAAAGGGGTGAAAAACAAAGAATCAGGAGAATCATCGGCGTGGAGACCGTCCCGTCAGGAGGACTGGCTGGAAGTGCGGGACTTGGCGAGTGACCCGGAACACCAACGGAAGATACAGCACAGGAAGATACAGCACATCACCGCTGTTCCAAACGGTGTTCAGCTCACCCGCACCAGAAGGCAGTTCTCGGACTTTCCGCGTTACAGAATTTTGGATGCTCCCGGACAGCCATCCGGGGGAAAATTAATTAAAATTTTGGTTCCCACTTCCGAACTTGTATAAAGGGAACACCTATGCGGAAAGGGCCATACGGGCCCGGAATGTAATTCTTCGGAATGTAGAGCTACGGTGATTCTTGATGGATGACTCGCCGGATCTGCCAACCACGCTGAAAAGAGGACTTCAATCTCTACACTGCATGTCGTATGTGTTTTAATTAACATTTTGACCACAATCTCGTGGACTTTGCTAGGTGCGCCACAAGAGATATGTGACGCATCCCACACCGTGTGCCAATTTGGGTAACTGCCTAAATATTGTGTACAGCTTTTTCTGTTAATGGGCAACCTCTAACCTTATTGCTTCCGTCGCCGGACGGATAACTTTCTCAACTTACGTATAAATTATATACTAGTTACTAAGACTATCTAATAGACATCTCTTCACTGCTCTGTTTCACTGTCCTGAGTGTAGTTTCGTTTAGATACATATAGTGTACGCCTCTATTCCGGTTGTTGCGGTAATGTAGCCCCGCCCACCGGCAAGGTTGTGTCAAATTGGCTAATTACCTATAAGGCTTCATATATATCAAGTTATTGTCTCTTTCCACGATCCACCAGCCGTATGGCTTTATAATTGTTTGGATTCCCCATCAACACGTTAATCTGATCCGAACCTGGGAAACTATCGGAGGTTTCCGAGCGGTGATGGTTAAAGTTAACCAGCCCGCAGTGCACATTTGGGCAGGTCAACTGTTAGATCCGTAGCATGTGGTGACGGATGAGATGCGGATCTCCATCCAATTCGTTGGAGTCTCTGGATGAAGTGTTGGAGCTCGTCACGCCCTCACAGGAAGGATTTTTGCAATGGCTATCCGTCTCTCCACCCCCACCATACATACATGTTAGTAATCAAACTTGCTTGTGTGAAATGTAGCCATTGTCCAGGTGATGTTGTATGTGGTTACATAGCCAGGTAAACGGATTTTCATCGAATTGTACGCATGCTGTCCTTGGCGGTGGATGCTATTCCAAAGTGACCTATGGGAAGCTGAGCATCTGTGCTCATTGGACAACTGTATCTATAGATAGGTAGGAATCCCTGCCACTTGCGGCCAAAGCTAGTTTCCGTTTCTAACAACTAAATGATAGGTTAGACTATAGCAGAAGGCCCGCATAAATAAAGCGGCATATACCAATACAATATCTTTGGATATTACATAAGACGGTGACCTGGAAATTCTTTGGAAATCGTTCGTCCCATCTTCACGTAAACCAGCATGCAACACCTTAACAGTAGCTTCACTAGGATTTTCAGCACTTAGCATTTTCTGTTGAACAAAAGAGTGGCCTTTTTTGCCAGCTCTTTTCCTCCGCTTCGGCATTGAAGGCATTTTCCTGGGACAGAGGCCTGCGCGAGGCACTTTCCTCTCGCAACAACACTATTTTCTTTGTGTGTCTTAGGGGTATATTAGCTTATATTAAGCTACTTAGTGACTTCGTTGCGGTTGCTTCTACGGATTCAAGAACCTGTGTGGTACCTCCGGCGACACCACGTAGATAGAGCACCAGCTAGCTCTATATTGTGTATTATTGTGCTCATTTTACTGCCAAATGATTCACCTTGTTTGTATAGTATATATTAACATTTCTACTGTTTAATTATAAATGATTCCATAACTCTAAGTTAGTATGGATAGGCATACCGGTGATACTAATAGTTGGAAGGAGACCGTGTGGTTCAATCTTGGCTGCAATTGTCGCACGGCCCCACTGGAACATCAGTGTTCCACCGACCCTAGAAGTTGGTCTTTGTATTTCTTAGAGAGACGTCATACGGGATCCGCAACCGCGAAATCCGCAGCTAACCAGCCATCCCAGTCATCGTGCGCTTGCGATGAACGGAAATCTACTAGCAGAGCAGTGCATAACCCCGCGAGCTACAGTTTATAAAGATAGAATATGACTACCCGTCAGTATTTATTATCAGTGGATGTATCCTATATCTCTAAAATATATGCTTGTGATAATTAGGCATGGGGTGTATTTACACCCCATATGCTACTAAATTGTGATTAACTGTCCCATACAAAGTTATCTAACTCTAACAATAAACATGCAATCTAGTATTGTCTGTATAATAAAATCGAATTGCGCATGTATATAACTCAGTATGCTTTAATGTTTGCTTGTATATAAATGTCAAAAACTCATTTATGTACATGTTTCTGGGCTGTGCTTGCACCCCACAGGAAACACATCAATTCCCTTCTCTTACAACCGATATATAACCATTAATTAAAAAACACAGACTTGTAACTAGATAATTTGCAAATATGTTTACGTAGTTCCCTTCAGTATAATTACCAGACTTATTGCCTTAGATACATATTATCATTGGTTTTGGCCTGGGGTGTATTTGCAGCCCAAAGAAAGTAAACTTAATCACAGTTTGCTAGGGATACCAACACTAGAATCATAATAATTAAATCAAGAGTCATGCTAATAGTGCTTTTGGGGCTTTAATTGATCATAAGTTCACGAATCTGTGTTTTACCAGACATTTGAAGTAAACACAGTTCTCACAGAGTATGGTACTGGTAC
This sequence comes from Chaetoderma sp. LZ-2023a, assembly GCA_034401795.1. Taxonomy (NCBI): domain Eukaryota; kingdom Metazoa; phylum Mollusca; class Caudofoveata; order Chaetodermatida; family Chaetodermatidae; genus Chaetoderma; species Chaetoderma sp. LZ-2023a. The sequence continues at coordinate 5,295,473 of CM067359.1, forward strand.
TATGGTCAGCGCAAACGAAATCGTGACACGCCACAGCGGTTTCGAATTTTTCTATCAACAATTCGTGGGCAGATATGGCTTCTTCCCTGTTTGGCCGTTAAGCTGTTCTGTATGGCAATCTGCACATTTGCAAGAAATCCCAACTGCCGCAAAGCATCCGTGCTTGGCTTACGTAAGGTGCTGGAAGCTCAGACCCTTTCCTGAATAAATCCTGAAACAAGTTCATGTCCTAATTCTATAAAAAAGACAAACCTTGTGTCGTCTGCGCCTTGGTGCCTCTCTGTACCAGCTAGGGTTATTGCAAAGCCAGGGAATAAGAGCATCTATGCCGACAACGTCTATGATGTCGAAAAAGATAATAACTGGCCATCTGTTGATTTTGCGACGGGATGTTAGAACACTTGCAAGATGATCCATATTATCAACACCGCTCTTGGTCTTATTATAATGAATGATCATTTCAGGTTTTTGCAAGTCACCAAGAACTGCAATATCGTGTTGCATAGGCGACAACAGAATAACAGCCTTGCCTTTCTTGGGGACATATGATGCAAGAGTGAGTTGGTCACTGAAACCAAACACAGTTGAATGCTCATCTCTATTTCCAGCCATTATAGCTGGCGGGAGATCTGGCTTATTCTTTTGTACAGTTCCTACATATGTCAGCCCCTCTCCCATGAGTTCATCAACAAGAGGCACACTAGTAAAAAGATTATCACCTACAACATTCCTACCACTCTGGCACCACGGACCGACTAATGATTTCACAACATTAACAACTTGATTTTGTTCTCGCTGTTATCCAGGCTGTCGGCCTAGGTGAATGTCACCATTCAATGGATAGGATGTACTGGCATCACAAGCCCACCATATCTTGATACCATACTTCGCTGGTTTGCTGGGTATATACTGCCGAAATGGACAGCGGCCCCGGAATGGCACCAACTGCTCATCTACTTTTATATCGACTCCAGGTACATAAAACGTGCATAGTTGTATGATAAACATGTCCCAAACATCAGGTATTGGTGCAAGCTCGTGTGTTTTTATTATCAACCTACAGAAAATGCAAGATGAAATGAAATCGTTTCAGACTCATAGTAGCAAGAAAGATGAGTCTGCCAGATTTGGAAGACCATTACTCTTCAAGTGGTTTGTGGTTTCCGTGATTAACGCCAGATAACATTAGAAGTCAAAGGAATGCAAGCATGTCAACTCTAGTTATAAGCTTCCATGTTTTCTGCCGGTCAGGATGGGCGTCGTTCCATTCTCTATACACACGTTCACCCTCTCTGTTAGTTTCACGTATGGCAAGGTACACAATTTCAGTTGTGAGGTATAGCCCAAAGACTTCAAGAATTGTTTCCTTGCGCCCTTCTGCTGCGATGCCAGGCTGTTGACGAATTATATCATGAAGCTGTCTTTTATGCTGAGTTGGAACCTGTGTCGACCAAACTTTTCCATTTCTTCCAATCATATTTACCACCCTGTTATGTAGAGCTTCGTCTCGGGTTTGAGTTACAGTGCTGTGTTCTGGAATCTGATTTAGTCCTCTACCACGGCCACGGCCATGGCCACGCGGTTGTCCATGGCCCCGGCGACTTTGAGCTCTGCCACGACTGCTGGGTTGAGCGAGTGCTTGTTGAACCAATTCACCAGCATCTGCTTGTCGGTCATGTTCTACCAGAATCTGCCTTTGTTAATCTAGTTGCCAGTCTCTGGTAACATGTCTGTCAGCATGTTGTGAGTCGGAATCTAGTGGAATAGGCACATCCTCATCACTAGAAAGTTCAGATAAATGATCTTCCTCATCAGATAGAGACTCAATGCTAGGCATATAATTATCATTACTGTCGCTTTCGTTTGCAGAAAAGTCAAAGGGTTCATCACTGTCTTCAGTAAGTAGTCTAAGAGTTTCCTCAAGTGTGTACTTAGTCTGCTTTGCTGCCATTTAGGATGAGTTTTATTTCAGAGCACATATACGTTGTTAACAATCTGTAATAAAATAGAAGACAAAGACAATTTAATTCATTGCAAAATATTATATGGCTAGCAAATCCGAAATGACATATTTTTCAAATGGAGTGCACCCAGTGTGTATTATTCTAGTACACCTAAATTCCCATCATGCACGCAGTAGATATTTGTGTTGAAATGGTAAAACATGTATAGGAACAATGTCCTAAACGCATATAATCGCAATGGAAATATATAAAGAAATATCGAATAAATTTATGCATGGGGTGAAATTACACCCCAAAGGGCAGGATTAGGGTTAAAATCTGTAATCAGCGGTAAGTGGCCTGTGGTTGTTATAGATTGTCACATCTTGTAGCTCCGGCGCCTCGGTTTTCCGTAGGTTGTATGGCCTCCTGTTCGGACTCGACGTCGTCTATGTCGACTCAACGATGCTGGCTAGCTGGCCTCGGGGAATCGGGAGGGAGACTGTGGTCGACCGGGGTGCACAGAGACCGACCTCCAGTGCCAGTGGAACAATCACATTCCTGTCGGGCCGGGTGAGGAACCCCACCTATACGAAACTCCGCCTTCTCGTCCCAGCTATTGGTGTAACTGGTCTGGCGTTGCATCCTAGTGGTATTATTTAATTTCTGATTTTTTACTTGTCACAGCAAATAGAAGCTGACATCATTATGAGATTTAGGGATGGCTAGTCGCTGCTAATTTACAACTTACCCTATTATATGTGACGATACTGCAACGTCTGAGAGGTATCTCGCCAAAGATACCTAACCTAACTTTTCTCTCTCCCACAATCTCTCTCCCCTCTCCCTCTCTATCGCTCTCTCTCTCGCTCTCTCTCTCCCCCTCGCTATCCCCCGCATCTCCCCCCTCTCCCCCTCCCTCTTCCTCCCTCCCCTTCCTCTTTCGCCAACATTGTCAGCTTTTATATTGCCATCTATATATTTACTGTCTTACTGTTGCAAGACACAAGATAATAATTTCAATGGACAATACCTATGCACGTCCTAAATCTTTTGAGACCAATTTGACTGAAAGACACAAAAACAACTTTCAGTCAAATTGTTTTCAAAATATTAATTAAATCCCGTGTTCAATCCCGTGAAAAGTGTAGTCTGCAGAAGATCAGAGAATTAATATAAGTAAATATAAACTTTCACAGCTCTCAATCCTAATGTGTTTAGGATTGAGAGCTGGCGAGATATATGTATCGAAGGGTCTTAACTGAATAACTAATACTATCATCTAATCTCGGTACTAACCAGCTCTAAAACAGAGAAACCAGTCATGTGGAGGGTAGAGTAAATAATTGGGCTCTAGCTAGCACTCCAGTAGAGAACTGGTATACGCCACACGATTCAAAGAAATAAATGAATAAGTCAACTAAACAGATTTACTGTAAATCTATAGGAATGGGAACTGCGGTAATGGTGACATCATCAAGGTTTGAATGGATGATTACTGTATTCTGCGGCTGTGTTAGTAGAACCATTCTCCGGCTGTAATCAGTCCTTCTTAGCTTTTTCTCACTGTGCCTTGTCCTCAGCCAAAATCTTTATCTTCCTCAGGTCCATTCTTGAATTGTCTGTACAGAATCCTGCTTTCTTCAGGTCACCTTGTAGCACGGTCAACAGATTTATGCAATTCCGTCCTCTCCTGGCTCTGTATTTGCTGGCACCCGGTAGGGCGAATTCCAAGGCTCTCTGGGCTGGCCCCAGACATCCTTAGCACATGGCCAAACATGGACCGTCTTTGCTGGCCGACCTTTCTGGACAGTGGTGATATATTATACATCTTGTATAGTGCATCACTGGAAATTATGCCATCTGGCCATCGCTGTCCTGTGGTGGTGCGTAGGTGTTTGTGGTGGCAGGCATCAAGTTTGTATAGATCTGCCTTTGGAGTTGGCCAGCTGTTACAGTTATACAGCATCAAGGATACGCAGGTTTCATTGTATAAACGTAGTCTTTTTGTCGAGGGCATTATTGATCTAGGAATCCATAGCTTCCAGAAGGACAGGAAAGCTATGTTTTCCATGCCACAGCGTGCCGCAATGTCCGCAGATGTGAGCCAAGGATTTTACTTTTCCTCCATGGTTCGGCGCCACGAAGTGGATCATCATCTTCTTTAGCTTCATGCTTTGTAGATAGGTATATGTGGGTGAACTCTGTTGAACTCTGTTTTGGATTCATTCATAGAGAGTTCGTCGAGAGATTTCCTCGTTTATAAAGTCCACGTCGTTGGCATATTATGGACACTGGGGGTTTAGTCTTTTGGAATTTTCCTGCACGGATTTCAATGCAGTAGCCCAACCTCATTGCAACTGGCCTGGCGTAGTACATCTAGGATATTTAAGTATTTAATTGTGCCGAAGGTTCATGAAATGTTAATGCCGCTTTTGTGGAAACTCCAGTACTTGGGCATGACTACTGACACAAGAATGTGTTGAGCCCATACAATGTATGCGCACCTGCGTCCACGTTTCAGGCCACTTTGACGTGATCCAGTGAAGTCATTGCTCTTGGCTGGGGTTGGGAGCAAAGTGGCTTCTTTGGCTTGAGTACCACGATAAGGGTGCCTGGCCTACAACATCGATGGGAAGGTGGTGCACAAAAGCTGAATTGATTAGGTGCATGAACTGTTTTGAGATAATGTCACTTGCGTATTCGAATTTTTCAGGGCTTTGAGTACCTTCTCAACTTCTGCCATTTTAATTGGTGTTAGTAATGGCCTGGAGTCTCCTGAGAACGGGTGCAAGGGCATATCATCGTGGTCAAGGAGCTGTTCATTGAACCATTCTCGAATTGCCTCGGATTTGACCGGGTCTGTCCCGATAACATGTCCTTCAGAGTTCTGTACAGTGAGTGGTGATGTGCAGTCAGTATCTCTCAGGACTGGGGCTGCCCGAAACATTTTGTGACCGTTAACTGTGGAAGAGATTTCATCTCCTACGGAGTCTGCTATTTAAATAACTAATGCATGTTATTGCATTTCTTGTGTAGCTTGGTGCGGTCTTTTCTTTGGCCACTTGGATTAGATGTGCAGCCATAACACGTTTTGCTCTACTGGTAGTCTTACTACTACAGTCCCATCAGTATACCTATGTAGGGTGTTTTAAGAACTCCTATGGTGCTGGTAGTTGATGATTCCATACAATTCAGTATCTTGGTTAGTCCTTCATTTGGATTGGAGTTGACATCGATATTAGCTTTACCAGAGGGACATTTGAATGTCAGTGTCGCTGATGAGTTTGGGTAGGTTGTAGGTGATTTTGCCCTCTTACCTGGTATGGCGTTTATACATTAGGGGGATATGGATCATCTGAATGTGTTTAACACCTGGCTTATGGTCAGAATTGAGGTTTACACCTCCATAGGAATGAGCATCCCGAAGCAGAGATTTTGCTTCTGTTTTGCATAGCATGAAATCTATTAGGTTGAAGACTGTTGTTGTAGCCTTATAGCCCAATGTGTCCTGTCCATGTTGTCCATCACGGCATAGGTGTTTGAATTTTTGTCCGCATTGTCGAGTTTGTAAATCGTGACCAAAATGATGGGAGGATTCCAAAACTCTTTACAATTTTTAAATCGGTTAAGAATTGGCTGAGTTATGGCTAAATGAGGCCACTTATTCTATTTTCAAAATAGTGACCCACATAGGCTTGGCGCATGTATGCTTCCAGTACATGGGTACTATAGTGTGTCACTTGAACCGCTTCGCTCCCTCTGAAGCACGCTCGTTGATTGGCTGTGGCGTTCCATCTGTGACGTCACAAGCAGTATATAATGGGTCGAAAAATCAGTTTCGAGAGCACTCAGGTGGTGGTGAAGTGCCTGATCTTAGAGGACGAGCACAAGTGACTGCATTCCGTAACGCAGATATCAAACGTCTGCTGCGGGTGGATCCTTTCGGTTTTCAGATGCGTTGTCTCTGCGGTACAAGCCACTACATCTGCAACCACGGTTTTGTAAGCTCCCAGGAAGATATCACCAGGGGGGGGCAATAAACAAAGTAAAGTCAGGTAGCCCAAGCCACAACTTACGCAAACAGACCTTTCAAGCGGATGGGCCTTTTGGCCATGATGTAGCTCTTCGTTCAGTATGTTGGCCGAGTGACGTACTCGGTGATGACTCACCAGATCTGCTGTGCTACGCAATCAGTGGTGGAAATTTATCCGCACATCATGTGTTAGCATTTTTGACGTTTCTACCTAAGTTATGGGAACATTGCTTGATGCATCGTGGGTGTTATTCGATGCATCTCGTTTTGTGGACCGCCAGAATGCATCTGCTTTAACTAACAATCTTCTGTAGCCACTCAAGAACTGTAGGGCATTTTCCTACTTCCGCACCAGTACGGAACTTTTTAGACCATTCAGATAAATTAATAACTGTTCATGTAAACGTGACAATCTACTAGCCATCTTCCTCCGTGAAGGATCGTCTTCACTTTTCCTGGGAATGAGCCGTATCTATGGTGTGATTGCAGTATTTCCCTAGCAGCTGACTTCCGCATCGTGTCATCTCGCGTTCCAAATTGCGTTACGCTTTCAACTATCTTGAATATGAGTCTTCTTCCAAACCGATGACTAATAGGTACTCTGTCTTATTATGTTATTATTTTCTTACCTCTACATAGCAGGTACAGATGACTAATAGGTACTGCCAGGTCATTTGAGAACGCATTTTTATATTATCCTCATTTCCCATGCCTATAAGTACCGCAAGGTCGAGTGACCTTCTATTTTACTGTATTTTCCTAAAGTTAGTGATATGGCAGTAGCCACCCAAGTTAAATTGCTTTGTTTATTAAAAAAACTGTTGGACCACAGTAACACCAGGTTACACAATACAGCAACAACACCTGCATCACCTTGTTCCCCACACAGCATCAATTTTTCATTGGGGTCACTGTTCATGTTCACATTACGCGAACATGACATGCGGCTACCTAGACCTGGATTATTCTAGCTCGATAGGATAGGTGTATAGTAGTAGGGATGATTACTCGGTAGGAGACATTTTGTGTTATTTGCTTTTCTGGAGTAGCGGATATGTAACACCGCGCTCCAGGTAGATTACATAAATTGACCATTTTCTTTAAGGCCTCCATTATGAGTAATTGTCTCTGTCTACGCTCCACCAGCCTTTGGGCTTATTAATTGTCTGGACGTCCTTCCATCACGTTATTTAGAGTTAGCTCTGGAACTATTGGCGTTCCAGTGTGACTAGAAATAAGGTGGCGTCACCGCATACATCTCCCGCATATCCTCGGATACTGGTTAGTTAGAAAACCCCGCCAAAGTAGGAAGCACTGCGAAAACATATATATATATATATATATATATATATATATATATATATATATATATATATATAATTTATTACTGGCCTGCAGTGCATCTCTGGGCATTATTACATAACCCTAGCGACAAGTAAATGTTAGCTCTCCAGATACGGATCAGCCCTCGATCTAACTCTCCAGATACGGATCAGCCCTCGATCTAACTCTACCAGTGACTGGGTGCGGTCTTAGAACCCATCACGCCCTCTATGGAAGGTCACTATAGTTGAATGGCTGCATCTTTGTCCCCACATTGAAAAAATTAGAATGTGATTTTCAAATGCCTTTGTACCGTATTTGTCCTTGTGATGTTATGTGTGGTCATGGCCTGATGGTGACAGGATCGTTATATGATTCTGGAACTCTCATCTCATGATAAGTACGCACGCGTCTACTGAGGAGGATGTTCCATAGGGTGGTCTCATGACCACCGAACATACTCGCCCGTCAGACCTGTATATTAAAAGCTAGTTAGCTTACATTGCTAATTGCGGCTAAAAATTAATAAACTAGACTTGGACCCAATAACTAAAAGAGACCATAGGAATTAGCCCAAGGCCCACACAAATAAAGCGGCAATTACTAACACAGAATTTTGGAACCTACAAAAGTTGGCGGTGTTGAATTCTATGTAGATCATCTACCCCCACCTTCAAGTAATACAGCGTGCATCACAACTCCCATATAGCTTCACTAGGCTGACTTGTTTACATACTTTAGTTTTAATAGGAGAGTGGCCCTTTTTGCCATCTCTCTTCCTCCGCTTCAGCGTTGGAGGCATTTTCCTGTAACGGAGGCCTGCACGAGGCACTTTCCTCTTGCAACAAAATAATGTTCTGTAGGGGTTAATTTGGTTTATATTAAGCTAGCTAAGTAACCACGCTAGGACCCTCCTTTACGGCGATACCTCATGGATCTCATTCTGTGGGGTACCGCTGGCGAGGGCAACGATTATGAGTTGTCAACACAGCCACATGCAATAGACCTCCACCCCACCCCACCAGGTAGCAGCAAACGAGTATGATTGTTTGACTGTACCACATTACTCATTGTATGTGTCTTTAACATTAGTTCCTGGCCATAAAATGGAGCTGTGGAACCATCATACTAGGGTTGCACGATTTTTCGATTATTCGATTAATCGCGATTATATAATTCAAAATGATCGTGGACGATTATAAAATGAAATAATCGTATAATCGCCATGTTGAAATTTTTGTCAAGACACTTTTACGCTTGTGAAACTGCTGGCGTTACCAAGCATGGAAACAAACATCCGGCTATCAGCCGAATGTGTGAATGATTAAATAAACTAAATAAATAAATAACTGATTTGCTTGTATAGACTCATGATTAGTTTTAGATGAATAAAGATTGTTTACTTGGTCGTTATTTGTCATTGTTGTTGTAATCACACACGCTTATCCCGCGTTCCCCATTCTCTGAATAGTTATGAGCTAACGGTTTTCCTAAAAAGTTCCAGAACTGATACCACGGAAATTCAACGCATTTTCTCCCGTAAAGATTCTCACCACCTACACCTATGTTAACGTATACCTAAAAACATCACCGGGGAAGTGAAATTATTTGATTTGAGCGCCTAAATATTGCGTGAAATTATTTGATTTGAGCGCCTAAATATTGCGTATCCTTTAATAAAGGTCGTTTATTACATCAAAATTAATCCACAATTTGATATAAAATGGCGTCGCGAAAAAAAATACAAATCACGTGATTCGCCTCCAATTGAAGAGTTTATTTTAGAGCGAGTACTCGTATATAAATATTCTGGAATCGGGGACTCGGAACTCGGGAATTTCTATATATTATCATTGCGCGATAGGAACTGAGTATTATACTGATCTGAATAACGGGTACCCGTTTGATAAACTCCCGTTAGCGTATAATATCTCGCGAGAACACGCCGCCTCCCATCGCAAAAGAGCCGCTGGCTCGCCAACTTAAGAAGCCGACTATATTGTCGTTCATAATAATTCAATTTGGATCATTTAATGTTGATCGGCGTTACAAAATTGATGCGCATTTTCTCCCGTACTTGTTTGGTACATAAATTTGGTCTTGAAATAAATTTATAAGGAAGCTATTTAATCACGCCAAGACTGTTTTAAGCGCATTTTAACTACAAAAGTGTGGAATAAACTTTATTATATCTTGAACATACGTGGCCTACTATTAGTATTAATCAAATAGGTGGTCGAGATTTACAAATCCGAGGCCTGTATTGACTTCTAGTGGGGCCGAAAATGTATCAGGGCAGGGATCGGTCAGAAGTAGACACACCCTGTGACACGATTGTTATTATTATACACGTTATTCTTACAAATTATCTGCTGAATTAGTGGGTGGGGTTCTAATACAGAGTTTTGCCGTTTTGAAACTGCTAAGAAATCATTGGAGCTCATATGTCAAAGTTAGGGGGTGGACTTCTATTAGAGCATAGGCTACAATTAAACGAAATACGGTACCTTCCGTTTTCCGGCTAGAAAAATCTTGATACATTCCTTTGTTTGCAATCAGCAACAGGGGTATTCTGTCCATGTATATATACCCATGTGCCTAACCCATAATCTTACAATCTGCAGTAGCATAATAACGTCCTCTAAGCAGCATTGACGTAGTTAATATAGTTCATGATTAATCGTATGATCGCGATTATTTTTCATAAATGATCGCGATTATGAAAAGTGAATAATTGTGCAACCATACATCATACCAGCGTCCCCAACAGCGTGGACGAGACAGTGAGGTTCGACTTTGGCGGCGATGGTCGCATGGACCCACGGGAACGTGAAAGTTCCACCAGCTCTCGAAGTCTGTTTCTGTATGATTCAGCAACGCACAACACTGCCACAACCCAGAGATCCGTGGCTAACCAGCTATCCTGCCCCACAGCGCAGCGCGCTTGTGATGCCTCGGAGCGGGAAGGTCCGGTGGACAAGCGTGCACGCCCGGAGGCTACACAGTTCAGAAATAGCTTAGCCCTATTCCAAAAACTAAAAATGCATACTGTTGAATATTTTTAACTTAATCTGATTTGAAGTCATTTCTGCCTAAGGCAGCACGTACTGTTGAATATTTTAAACTTAATCTGATTTGAAGTCATTTCTGCCTAAGGCAGCAATGGCTTCTAATTAAATTAAGTCAAAACTATTCAACAGAACATTTCTTAGATTGTGTTCAAGATTATGCTAGTTTGAAACAAGTAAGTTATTTTTTAGCAATACTGTCTCTTTGTATGTCATCTAGATAGATGCAAACTACGTAAAAAAAAAATTTTCATTAAAGGGAAATTATCTCGCCAAAGGCTGAGTCGATTTTAATTTTGTAAACAGCTCCCTATGCAACAAGATGTTCGGCTATTCATAGTTATATTTGCCATTGATTCTCTCAATCTTGCCCTGTGTATTGATGAATCGTGATATCAGGTAAAATTACAATTTCTGATGAACACCTAACCTGTACTGAGTTCCCTGGTCAAGATGTAATGTCTGCCATAACTCTAGCAACTGTGGCTCACGGGGGTACGCGCTGGTCCACCATGTCATTCCATTCCATCGCACCGCAAGTGCTCAATGTGCAGGAGGGCTGGTTAGCTGCGGATCTCGGGGTTGTGGATCCCGTATCGCGTCTCTCCGGAAGGTGCAAAGACTGACTTCTAGAGCCGGTGGAACACTGATGTTCCAGTGGGGCCGTGCGACCATTGCAACCGAGATTGAACCACACGGTGTCATCCCAACTATTCCCGGTATGTCTGTCCAAACTAATTTAGAGCAATGGACGAGATGTTATAATTAAACAGTCACACATTTGATAATACTATACAAACAGTTCTATGCGTTTGACAGTAAATGAGCACAATAATACACAACATCCGATTTTCTTTCCACGTGGTTCCGCCGGAGGTACCACACAGATCCTTGAATCTGCAGAGGTATTCCGGCAAGAGAGCTCTGCAATGAAGTCACTAGATAGTTTAATATAAACTAGCATACCCCTAACACACACACACGCACACGCACACGCACACGCACACGCACACGCACACGCACACGCACACGCACAAAGAGAATATTGTTGCTGCGAGAGGTAAGTGCCTCATGCGGGCCTCCATCGCAGGAAAATGCCTTCAACGCCGAAGCGGATGAAAAGAGCTGGCAAAAAGGGCCACTCTTTTGTTCAACAGAAAATGCTAAGTGCTTAAAATCCTAGTGAAGCTACATATAAGGTGTTGCACACTGGTTTACGTGAAAACGGGACGAACGATTTCCGAAGAATTCGCAGGTCACTGTCTTATGTAGTTCCAAAGTTACTGCATTGGTAGTTGCCGCTTTATTTATGCGGGCCTTCTGCTACATCCTAGCCTACCAATTGGTTGTTAGCAACGAGAATAAGATTTGGCTGCAAGTGGCAGGGATTACTACCTAACTTTAGATATGTTTATCCATCAGACCCAGATGCTCAGCTTCCCATAAGTTGCCCTGCATTGCATCTAGATTAAGGCTCCAGAATCAAATAACGATCCAGTTACCCGGCCCCGCAACCACATATAACACTATCAGGACAAGGTTCACAGTTCACATAAGCAATATTAGAAAGCACCATGTCATTTATGGTGGGGATGGAGAAACGAATATCCACCGCTAGCGTCCTTCCCGTGAGGGCGTGATGGGTTCACCCAGACACTACAATGAATTGGATGGAAATCTGTATCGCATCCGCCTCCGCGTGCTATGGAGTTAACATTTGGCCTGTCATTAGGGTTACATTCCATGATGCCCAGAGATGCACTGCAGGCCAGTATTACAACATTTTAATTAATAATTATTATTTCGCAGTGCTTCCTACACTGGCGGGGGTATCTAACTAACAAGTATCTGAAGATACGGAGGAGATGTATGTAGATCAACACTTTAACTATCACCGCTCGGAAACCTCTAATAGTTTCCTAGGGTCGGATCCTGTCAACGTGTCGATGGGAAATCCAAACAATTAGTAAGCCTTGCGGGTGGTGGATCGTGGCAAGAGACAATAACTCAATATAAATATGAGGCCCTATAGGTAACTGGCCAATTTTACACAACCTTGCTGGTGCGTGGGGCTACATTACCACAACAACCGGAAAAGAGGCATACACTAGTCGTCTTTAACGGAGAAACTGTCCCTAACTACTTTAAACCTATCCTATCGAGCTAAATAGCCAGATGTAGTCGGTAACGTGTCATGCTCAAGCAATTAGAGCATGATCAGCGACCTCAGTGTAAAATTGATGCTGGTGGGGATATAGTGATGCGGATATATATGTTGCTGTATAGTATTTCCTAGCATACTGCGGTCTAGAGTTTTTACAAATAAACAAAACATATTAATTGGATGGCTACTTGCCATATACCCAACTAACCAATACACAATCTAACGGATACGATGATAAAGAATGTGATAATTATAAAGTATCACAGGTCACTAGACCTTACCGTGCGGCGAGTTGAAAGCACCCACAGTAAACAAGGATAATATTTACAGTAAAACAGAAATTATAAGAATGCGGTCATAAGACCGGTAAAGTACCTATTAGTCATCAGTACCATATACGGAAATAATTAAATGGTCAATAGTATAGCTACTTGAGTACCTATTGGTCATCGGTACGGAACAAGATCAAGAGTTACTGAAATTGAGGCACTAACATACAAATAGCGTGAGATGGCACGAGCTCTAAGGCTGGAAAGATTTCGGCAGGAAGACATCCGCAGGCAAGTATACACAGGCAGGTCTCCGCAAGCTGGCTTCTCCAGGCAGGTCGATACGGCAGACTCTCAGGACAGTGAAACAGGACAGTTCAGGAGATGGCCACTAGATTGTCATTTCACTCATACAGAATCTAAAAAGTTTGTTGTAAGGTTTCCGTCCGGTGACGGTAATATGGAAGTTGAAAGCATCCCATTAATAAAGAGGGCTGCTTATATAATATGTATGCATGTACTGGCACACGGTGCAGGGTACGTCGCATGACTCTTGCAGCCCACTGGGCAAAGTCCACCCAGACTGTTGTCGAAATTAATTCACAGACGACATGCAGTGCGGAGGTTGAAGTCCACATTTCAGCGTGGTTGCCAGATCCGGCGAGTCATCCACCAAGAATCATCATCGGCTCTACATTCCGTAGAATTACATATGGGCCTGCACGGCCCTTCCGCGGAAAGGCTTCCCTAGAAAAGTTCGTATTTGGAGCTATTTCATTAATTAATTTTATCCCCGAATAACCGTTCGGGGGGTACCAAAAACTCGCGGAAGCTGAGGACTCCTTACCACCGTGGAGGAACTGAAATCCGAATGGCACCGGATGATGCAGGAATCACCGTTAGTTAGCAGTTACACACGTCAATACTGATTGTCCAGCAGTCCTGCGCAGGCCGGCTTCCATGCCGGTGATGCGCCTGATTCTCGATTTTTCACCCCTTTTATGCTACTCGTGACGTAGAGAGCCAGGCGCCTAGACCAATCAGCAGCCGAGCGGTAGCCAATCAGCGTGCAGCTAGAAGTGATAATACGGCTATCACGTGCACAGCGCATTCTTCATATATTTATGCATACACGCGATTACGACGTCAAGAGAAATATTTTGAAAATAATCTACCTGGATTTTCGACGATAACTCTCTGTAATGCTCGTCTTATTCTGGTCCTGATCGCTACCAAGAATAACGGGGACGATATAGTTTAAGATATTTACGAGTACCGACTCTTTACACTATAAGCATGCACTCGCTTCCATTTCCGAGACGTGTTGTCAGGGAAGCTCTGACGCGCACGAATGCGCACCACGTGTTTCAACAGACTTAACCGTTTTTAACTTCTCTCATAGGGCCTATATATGCGTACTATCCTACCCAGGGAGGCGTGCCCGGAGCGAATCCGGAACAGCCGTTCTGTATCCAGCTCAGCTGGGATGGCCGGAACCCATCCAGTCGATACGTGCTACACAACTCCAACCTGCGTGTAGTTTATTAGATGTAGTAGTATAAAAAGGGGGCTTCTGGACCACATCCTCCATGGGAGGGCGGTGGGGGCAAGCTTCACCCATCAAAGTTACCAATTATAAATAACTGTAGCCATATATGGGATCAAAAATCGTAAATTTGTATATGCATATGACTATATCTGACATACAATAATACATCTGTGCTAATCTGTGAGTTTTGCAATCTGTGCCATTATTATTACTGATATGCCGCAAAAGACGTAATGGACCTTTCCAGTTTATCCATCCATCATGTGACGTCATAATCAATTACTTGACGTTAGGATGACGTCATAATCAATTGCAGCCTGAATGACTCGATTTAGTCCATCTTAAACGCTTAATAGTCCGACACATTGTACGAATTGTATGTCTTAACTATTTAATAAACAATCTATCGAATATTTTGAAACTAGTTTGACTGGGCATATGCAGCAACAACATCCAGTCAAATTAGTTTTAAAAATCGGTCCACACAAGCGTGGTGTTGGTGGTACTTAGCTAGACATGGGCGGGAAATAGCTAAAACTGGAAAGGTTCATTGAAATTATACTGTAATTGTGCTGAATTTTCTGCTGTCAATGCGTTTCATGCTGCTGGAAAACTGACATATATTGAAGACAATATTGTTTTATTACGTAATAATGTTGTGTTCCATGGCAGAATTGGGATATTTCAAATTTAGACATGAATCAATCAACAATGGAGGAGGTGTCCATTTTTATCTATGTCGCGCGCATTTCTGGCTAGGTTGCACCCACGTTTTATGTGTGTTGAAATCAGTTTATATGGTCCGGGTATCGGTTTCTAACAGGTTACAGTCAGTTTAGCCAATTGCATGAGAATGTAAAGCTTTTGTTAAGAAATGGCTTCTATTTAGTTATTAACAAGTGTTCAGTGAAATAATACATTCATTAAAATTTGTTAATTCCTCCAAATAAATTTACTGTGTGTAAATACATAGTACTGGTT
The DNA here is from genome assembly GCA_034401795.1 of Chaetoderma sp. LZ-2023a. Lineage (NCBI taxonomy): Eukaryota > Metazoa > Mollusca > Caudofoveata > Chaetodermatida > Chaetodermatidae > Chaetoderma > Chaetoderma sp. LZ-2023a. The sequence goes on from CM067359.1 coordinate 5,310,806, forward strand.
TTCAGAGGGTTTTTATGTGCTTAGGTACCAGTCTCTAACAGGGATATAAATTTGTTATTTATATAGCGACAAGATCATGACATCTCTGTCTATGATATGGCAACAGGACAATTTAGCTTATTGTAGTAATTCTAGACCAGGTCAAATTCCATGTTTCCTAATACCTGGTAAACATAGACAGCAGCACCACCATTTTTAAAATCGAAATTCTGTATCCTTGTTTTGTAAAATAGTGATACCTTTACTTGTCAATTAATCAATCCATAGTATCAGCAGCAGCAGCAGCAGCAGTAGTAGTAGTAGTAGTAGTAGTAGTAGTAGTAGTAGTAGTAGTAGTAGTAGTAGTAGTAGTAGTAGTAGTAGTAGTAGTAGTAGTAGTAGTAGTAGTTAAACTTTGTACCAGAACTTGTCAAAAGTATTATACTGTCCTCAGGTATTGTGAGCCAATTTCTTGGATACAATACACTAGTGTAGCTTGCGGGGGTATGCGCTGGTCCGTTCCACTGCTCCACTCCATTGCACCGCATGAACAGGATGCGTGGGAGGGCTGGTTAGCTATGGTTCTTGGGGTAACAGATCCCATATCACGACACTCCAAAAAGTACTAAGACCGACTTCTAGAGCCGGTGGAACGACAACATTCCAGTGGGGCCGTGCGACCATTGCCGCCGAGATTGACCCTCACTGTTTCATCCCAACTATTCATGTCACCGGTATGACAGTCCATAACTCAGTTTAGGAACCTGGACATGATAATTAATCTAAAAATATATACTATACAAACAATGGTACTCGTTTGATCGCACGAGAGAGAAAATGTACAGTGCATAGAACTAAGTTGGTGTCTTGCAAACGTGGATTTATCAGAGGTACCTCACCGATCCGTATATATCCATGAGGTATCCCTGCAAGGGAGCGTCGTAACGAGGCGCCTTATGTAGCTTAATATAAACCATTATACCCCTAACAAAAATATTATTGTTGCAAGAGGCAAGTGCCTCGTGCGGGCATCCATCACAGGAAAATGCCTTCAACGCCGTAGCGGAGGAAGAGAGCTGGCAAAAAGGGCCACTCTCTTGTTAAAACATAATCTAAGTGTATGTGAGCCAACCTAGTGAAATTATAATTAATGTGATGCACGCTTTATTACGCGAAGATGGGGTGGATGATTTCCGAAGAATTCAAACGCCGTCATCTTATGTAGGCCCACGATACTGCATTGGTAGTTGCCGCTTTATTTATACGGTCCTTCTGCTAAATTCTAACCTACCATTTAGCTGTTAGATTTACTTCCAAGCTTTGGTGGCAAGTGGCAGGGATTCCTACCTATGTTTTGAGACGTGAGCTCAACTGGCGAAGATGGCCGGTTTCCCGAAGGTCACCCTACAGAGCATCTCCCTTACAAAGGCAGTGTGCGGACATGTTATGGAGTGACAGCTCCAGAAGCATATAACGATCAGGTTACATATCACACCGCAACCAGATACAACATCACCCGGACAAATCACCATTTTCATAAGCAAATTGAAAAGCGCATACAACTTTTATGGCGGGGAGTAAGAGGCAGATATCCATCTTTAGTGACCTTCCCGTGAGGACATGGTGGGTTCCAAGACCGCACCCAGTCATTGTACGGAGTTAGATGGAGATCTGCGTCCCATCCGTCACCCGTGTCATTTGATATCCGGCCCCGGGGACTAACCTTTGCTTGTCGTTAGGGTTAAGGTTCAGAATGCCCAAAGATGCAACTGCTGGTCGATTTTAAATAACATCTTTTCGCAGTGCTTCCTGCTTTGGCAGGGTTATCTATGCTAACTAGTATCCGAAGATACAGGGGGGGTGGTGTTTGTATGCGAAATCGACACTTTGGTCTTCACCACTTGGAAACCCCTATAGTTTCCCAAGTCAGATCATGCCAACGTGTCAATGGGAGTTCCAGACAATTTATTAGCCTTGCGCCTGGAGAGCATAGAAAGAGACAATCACTCAATATAATAAGGGTTTTTTGGTATTTGGCCAATTTTACACAATCTGGCCGGTGTGCGGTGTTACATATCCACTACATCAGGAAAAGAGGCTTACACACATGTCTCCTAAGGGGAGGTTGTCCCTAACTACTTTAAACCTATCCTATCGAGCTAAAATAGCCAGGTTTATTCGATCACATGTCAGGTTCGCATAATGTGAACCTGAACAGTGACAACAGTGTACAATTGATGCTAGGGGAAAAGTGATGCAGATTCAATGTTGCTGTATAGTATAGCCTGGCGGTACTGCGGTCCTAGAGATTCATATAACATAAACAAAACGAGTCACTAGGATGGCTGCTTGCCATATGCATAACTAACTATCACAGTATTGACAGGAAATCAGGTCATAGGACCTTGCAGTGCTCATTAGTCATAAGCACAAAAATAAGGATAATATTTACATTTAAATTACAAATTATAAAATGCGGTCTCAAATGACCGGGGCGGTACCTATTAGTCATCAGTACTTGTAAAGAAATAATGAATACAATAGCTAAATGAGCACCTATTAGTCATTGGTATGGAAACAGTTCATAAATGACTGTAGATGCTGCGTTACAGCTGAGGAACGCGGGATGGCACGATTCTGAAGTTGCTGGGAAATCTCCGCAGGTGAACTGTTGATGCAGCCCACGCTCGAAGATGGTGAAGAAGAACGACTGCAGTCGGATGTCCACTAGATAGTCATAATAGCTAATACAATAATTAAGCAGAATGTTAGGAAGTGTCTGTCTGGTAACAGAAATTTGAAAGTTTCCCGTAACATGAAGGGCTACAGATGTAATTTATAATTAAACAATGCATGTACATTCCTGGGTACACCGTACCTGATATATCGCATAGCTCTTGTGGTATATCAGGCAGAGTCCCACCAGACTGTGGCCCAAAAGTTAATTAAACCCACGACATGCAGCGCAGAAGTTTGAATACCACTTTTTAGCATGGTTCGGCAGATCTGACGAGTTGTCCACCAAGATTCACCACTCGTTCTACATACTGAAGAGATTACATATGGGCCGCGAGGCTAATCTGCAGGAAGGCTCCTCTAGGTGTTGATAGTCTTCTATTCAATTAGTTGCCCCCTGATGGCCATACGAGGGTTTACAAAAACTTAGATGCGGATGTTCGATTGCTGACCAGAGAATGAGAACTGAATTCCGAGAGGCACTGCTGCGGTGTAGGGTACCACAGTCATTAAGCAGTTGCCCACATCTAGCACTGCTCTGGCGACACAACCTACCACTTGCTCTCTCTTGCCGATGTGTGGTCTCGATTCTTTATTTTTCGCTCCTTTTATACTACACGTGACGTCAGAGGCAGGACGCCCACCCAATCAGCGTGTGATCTGTAGCCAATCAGCGTGCAGCTAGGAAGGGTGGGGAAGGTATCACGTGATAGACATTCTACCCATTCATTCAGTACATACACACGATTACGACGTCCGGGTAATATTTTGAAAATAATTTCAATGAGCTAATTTAGGATAACTCAGCCATTTCTGGTCTGATTTTAAAAAGGTAAATAGTTTTGGATTCCTCGTCTCATTCCGGTCCTGATAGATACAAAGACCGACGAGTAATTCAAAGAAATTACGTGCACCGACTCGGTACACTTTAGTATGCATTCTCTCCCAACGCTGACACGTGTTGTCAGGGAAGCTCTGACGCCGCGATCTCACGGACTTAGTCGTTTTATAGAAACGCCTTCATATGGCTTTATACACGCGTACTATCCTACCCAGGGGACGTGCTTGGAACGCAGCCGGAGCGGTCGTTCGGTACCCTGCCGAGCTGGGACGGTCCGTACCTGCCTGCCAGATACGCGCAACACTAATCAATCCTACCTCCCAATCGTCTTTAAGCGTTAAAAGTGTATGAAGTCATGTTCTAAATTCAGAGATCTCATTTTCTGGATAATAAATAGCACTACTATTGCTAGGTTACGTAAAACTGATCGTTGTTCATTTTCAGTCAGCCGTAGTTTGTTAGTTTTTATGAGATGATAAAGACTATATATATATTTGTATCTGTTGAATATTTAGCAGCTATAGCGCCCAGTTAAATTAGTTTCAAAATATTCAACATCATGTTTATTAAATTGTAAACCCGTCAGACATACAATTAGTTCATGACGGAGATAGATATGACAAAATGATTGTGACATCAGCCTACATATGACGTAATTTATTATGACGTCATATACTTGAGTGACAGGTTAGATCCCTATATTTCATTGCTGTACTTAAAGAGTGGAGATAGACCAGCACCACAATGTGGAACACTTTATCTTAAATACGTTGATGATGATCAACGCAAATAATGTTTCTATATGATTATCTGATCGCTAACCATATGTGCAATATCCTTATAATGTGCTTAACCCTTTAAAACTCAAATTTGTTCAAGAAAATTTAAATTTTCTCAAATAAAATGTCCATTTGCAGAATGTCCATTTGTTTTTGAAAATTTCCGAGCCAGCCGCTCCAGTGGTAAATTTCAAAAATAGCCTTTTTTCTTTTTTTGAGGAAATCAATATGTACCTTATGAATCTGGAGCAAAGACCTCAAAACCCGCAGCCATATAGGTGGTGTCTGGAAGAGCCCAGAGACAAAGCCCGCAGCCATATAGGTGGTGCCTGGAATAGCCCCGAGACAAAACCTGCAGCCATATAGGTAGTGCCTGGAAAAGCACCAAAGACAAAACCTGCATCCATATATGTGGTGCCTGGAAAAGCCCCAGAGACAAAACCCGCAGGCATATAGGTGGTGCCTGGAAACGCCCCATAGAAAAACCCGCAGCCATATAGGTGGTGCCTGGAAAAGCACCAGAGACAAAACCTGCAGCTATATAGGTGGTGCCTGGAAAAGCCCCAGACCAGCGACCAATAAGAGCATCCAAAAAATTACACACCTAAGGGCTGACTACATGCCATGTTTAGTCCAGGAGCTAAAGCTAGGTCAGAATCGTGACGTAGCACACCCAGTATTCGGAAGGTCTGACACTTGCTGTGGCTTGGGGGACATGTCCCACACATTTTAAGCCCTGTTGTACAAACAAATTGTGGTAGCACTAATTAGTTATCCTGATTTCTTTGCATAGGGGGTCTAGGCTTTGGCTGTATCCACAGGGCACAACGATATAAGCATGATCGTGTCATAACTCAAAGTAATATCGTATTAGATTCACCATATATGATATTTAGACGGATATCGACCTAACATATATTCAACATACATTTTGCATGCATATACCAAATGCGAGAGTGAAATGTGAAGGTTATATTTTATGTATGTATACTAACTCCATCATAGAATCTGTATATCCAGCTGTACCACTGTTGACAAAGCACGCAGGTAATGGTGGTTGGAATGAGACAATAAAATTGTTTGCGGTAGATCTTGTACCGTACCCATGATGACCACAGAAACACAAACAGTCCCTAGTTGGAGTGGATTTAATGCACTTGTATCATGTGCTAACGCACCTTTTACACAAATCGGTTACTGTCCAATGATTTCCGGATCACCAACTGAATTCAATACGGTGTATACGGTCATGAAACAAGTTCAAAGAATGATGACAACACTAGGACAGAATGACTCGGTCATTACATTCGACTTGGCCATATATGTCAAGGCAAAGGAGATACAGTGGCGATATAAAGAAGAGTTTAGTGACACTGTGATCAGACTGGGGGGATTCCACATTGCGCTAAACTACTTAGCTGTTATTGGAAAGATGTTTGATGACTCTGGCTTAGAAGATCTCCTCATAGAGGCCAACACATACGGTAGCAGCACGGCTGCTGCTCTACTTAAAGGGAAGTCATATAATCGAGGAGTGAGGGCTCACAAATTGGTTATGGAAGCGCTGCTGCGATTACAATGGCAGTCTTTTTCCAAATGGGTTCAACAAAATGGACAACATGAAGACCACATTACTCCAACAGAATTGGAGAGTCTGGATGAGAAAATTAAGATGTGCCGAAGCAGCATTGACGACTTAGACGCACTGCAAGAAAATTTCAAAGAGGTGTGTATGTACGTGAATAAATTGCAACAGCTGTTCAAATCCTTTAAAGTTGAGTCAAGCTCGAAATCACACCTGTTCGCATTTTGGAACTCACATATTCATATGGTAGAGCCGCTGCTTGGATTCATAAGAGCTGAGAGAACTGGAGATTGGCAGGCACACCTATCTGCTACTGCTGCTATGGCGCCATATTTCTACAGCATGGACAGAACCAATTATGCAAGATGGCTGCCAATATATCTTGCGGACATGAAGATGCTTCCAAGTACACATCCCCATGTACATGAACAATTCTTGAATGGAAATCATTCCGTAAGTCGCTCAGACCATCCATTCAATCAAGTGTGGACAGATATGGCCTTAGAGAAATCGATTAATTTGGATTCCAAAAAGCGAGGTGGTATTATTGGAATAACACAAAAGCCAGGAGCTCTGGAGAGGTGGTTTTTAACTAGCCACGAGAGGGCAGCCATAACAACGGTCACAAATCAAATGTGTGGGTTACAAGATAGTCACATGTTTGGAGTACATAAGGAAATGGGGACTAATCGAATGAACAGGGAGGAAACCGATGTGCAGAAGATACTTTCGATGTTCTCATCAGATATAATGACCAATCCCTTTAATATTGCGGAAAACGACAACAGCGAGTGTCTTCCGCTTGTAAACATTGCAACTGGCGTGGTATTGCCTAGTGAAATCGCCAAGAGACTTGTTTCCGCCTGTGACATTGGTAAGGAGATTATGGAAAATTTTGTTCAGGAGCGGCTGGACACTAACACGAGAAGCTTTTGGGACACGTTGCCACACTTAAAACTTAAAACATTTGCCAGCCTAGCACAGAAGAAAAAACTCAAAACAAATGATGAAAAAATTCACAATGTGAGATCTGACCGCAAACTATTTGGTCGATTAATTATTGCCGCAAGGTCCAGAGATGTTGATTTAAAACTAGTGATGACGTATGAACTGTCTGCTGTTCCACTATCATTGTCACATACGGATGGGACTCTAAGAAAGAATGTGAAAAGTGTTTTGTTAAGTGAACTAGAAAAGGAAGTAAATGTTAATGGACGGCTTCCACCTGTTGACAAGGCAGGCGCAACAGCTTATGTAGTAGATGGCAGAATTGGCTGATAAATACTGGCACATCTTTACAGTTCCACTGAATCAAGAAGACTGCAACAGAGTAGATATAGTTTTTGACAGATATGATAGACTGGAATCTCTTAAAGCGGAAGAGCGGCTAAAACGTGGGTCATCAACAGCATTAGAAGCAAAGATTGCTGGAGAAAATACTCCCGTTCCAAAGCAATGGGCCATGTACATCTGCAATCCAAGCAACAAAAGTAACCTGGTTGCATTTCTCAGCAAGCGGTGGCGTGATACTGGTCCAAATATGCTATCTGCCGACAATTGCGTCATTCTTGCTGGTGGCTTTAACGATGGAATGGATGTTGTTGTCATTTCAGCGAACAATTCGTCGTATTTGGAAGAACTTCGATCAGATCACGAGGAAGCAGATACGCGTATGATGTTGCACGCGCTACACGCTTCAAAAGACCACATTCGTGTTGTTATACAGTCTCCTGATACAGACGTGGCAGTACTTAGTATATATACGTATCGTTCGCTTCACTGTTCTGAACTATGGTTCCGTACGGGCACAAAGGACAAATTGCGATACATACCAATACATACAGTTGCTCCAGTACTGGGCCCAGCTATCTGTCTGTCTTTGCCTGGGTGTCATTCTCTTACAGGTTGTGATAGCACTAGTGCATTATTTGGAGTCGCTAAGAGAAAAGCATTCAATCTCTTAAAGTCATCTGAATGTCATCAGCTTAGCTTAGCCCAACTCGGCGAACATGTTGACTTATCACCGACTACTGCAATTCTATGTGAGAAATTTGTCTGTGGGTTGTATACCACCAGGGATGTGGGAAAGACAGCTGATGAAACCCGTTATTGGCTCTTTTGTCAAAAGAGACAAAGAAATGAAAATCTTCCACCTACATCGAATAGTCTAAAGCATCACACCGAAAGAGCCAATTTTCAAGCTCTTGTTTGGAGACGTTCATTGCAAGCTGTTCAGAATCTTCCATCTCCAAATGGACATGGCTGGAGTATAGTGGATGGTCTACTCAAGCCTGTTCTAATGTCAAAGGATCCTGCTCCATTTGGATTAATTGAACTCACATCATGTATATGTCAAAAGTCTGCCTGCAAAAGAACAGATCTCTGTCAATGCAAGGCTAACAATCTACTCTGCACTGAAGCATGCCTTTGTATGGGAGGTGAAATGTGTGACAATGTTCAGCATACAAGTGTCGAAGATGACTCTGACACGGATGAGTAACATTCTCTCATTTGCTCACGTGATAAATATGTCCTGCCAGCTTGTGTAGACATGCACTGCATGTCAGTTAAAAGTTTAATTATGAAAAATGTAGAAAACGTGGGCATTGTTGTAGCTAAGGTATTGCCCCAATATGTACAAAGCAACATACGGGTGTCTTAAACGAGGTTGATTATGTATAAATCTGCGATATACGATCACTCCTTTCCATTTTGGTTAAGATTGTATTGATATAACATGCGCTTAAGTTTGTGAAAAATTTACCATTGTGAAAATTGTTTGAGAGCTACATTCAACACCTATTGTAAATGGGCTTCTCACGGGTTAGTGATACCACAATTTTCTTGTACAACACGGCTCAGAATATACCCAAGACATCGGTCTAGCATAATATAGAGACAAACCTTCTGAATACTGGGTGTGCTACGAAACAATTCTTCTAGACCCCTTTTGAAAATTGGCTCCCGGACTAGTTCCCCTATTGGATTATACACCTTTAAAACAATTATCATAAAAGCCATCTGCATATGCAATAGGTGAAATAATGTGATTAAATTATTCATTTGATACCCCAACACACCCAGTCTCCCTATCCTCTTGGACTGCAAAGGGACATTTCTCAAGACCACTGCAGAAGCCGTTTTTGGCTGATATGAGTGTTAAAGGGTTAAACCGTCTCATCCAAATCAGGAGATGTTCAGTGTTTGCGGCACTCTCTAATGAACTGTTTAATAAATTTTAAATTCAATTAAGAAATACAATGAATGAATCCAGTTTTAGATATGCTAACTTTGCCCGTGTTGTGATCGTTCGACTCCTGCTTTCTCTGAATTTCAATATCCAGAAACCTATACACGTAAGCCGTCAAATATTTTGAATCTAATTTGCAACAGCGCCCAGTAAAATTAGTTTCAAAATTGCAAAGATATGCAATTCGTGCAACGCTTAGTCCGTCATCAATTAATCGTTCGTGACGACCTTAATGGCGCCATATATGACGTATTTGATTATGACATCATCCAACACGTCACGTGGTTACTTATGACATATGATTGATGAGTAATCTTGAATCCTCCATTGATATGGTTACTGTCAGATCTTTCTCCCTTTCGACTGTTACTGTTATATCTATGTCATTTGATTATGACATCATCCAACACGTCACGTGGTTACTTATGACATATGATTGATGAATAATCTTGAATCCTCCATTGATATGGTTACTGTCAGATCTCTCTCCCTTTCGACTGTTACTGTCATATCTATGTCATTTGATTGTGACGTCACTTATCAAGTGATCTATTTTGGCTATGACATCAGATACATTAGTGACAGGGGGTGGCTGGGGCGGGGAAGTGGGGGGCGGGGTAATTCTTTGAACCCGAAAAGCCGAAACACCAATATCCTTGACGATTTTATAAATACTCTGAGTATTTTGAAACTAATTTGACTGGGAGCTGTCGCTACCTATGGCAGCAACAGTTTCCTGTAAAATTAGTTTCAAAATACTCAACATCTTACCCATGGTTCGTATAAGAATTTGACCGATTCATCCACGCACTTTTCAAGGACATTTCAAGGACAATATCTCTCAGATTCAAAGATACTAAAAACTGGCCATCTTTAGTCGGTGCAGGAAATCGTCCAAATTAGATCTCCTGCAGGGCAGACTGACGTTCAGCAGCATTGAATTGTATGCAACTTTTGCCTATATTGGGATAGACACATTTTCAAGTACATTTCACGGTCCTACTGCCATTTTCAAGTACTTTTCACAGTCCTACTGCCATTCTCAAGTACTTTTTAGGCAGATTTCAAATTAAAGTACTTTCAAGGACTAATGTTAAAATTCAAGTACTGTTAAAATTTGTACGAACCATGTTACCTGTATGATCGTTTTAAAATTACACTTCTTGAAATTCAGCTTTCAAAGGGATAAGAGCTTGATCAAATTTCGGTCACAATTATTCTTGTAAATGTCCGTCTGGACGTCACTGTAATGTGGATACGGTTCATAAGTGAATACGCTCTTGTATAGCGAATCAAAAAATGCCATATATTATCATTAATAAGCATAACTCAAGAACTATGTAACCAGCTCTTCTCATTCATAAGTCTTTCATTTTATTGCATTGTACATTTTAGATACGGCACAAATCTTGAAAGGCTATTCATGTTCTTGTTGTTCTTCTTCTTGATGTTGGTGTAGGTATTCTGTTTCCGTTTCACTACACATTATACAGTTCTCATTCAATCATGCTGAAACTCACACACAGCCAAGCACGGACGCACGCACGCACGCACACACGCACCACACGCACGCACGCACGCACGCACATACACAGCTCGCTAAACGCACTATATTTATTTCAAAAACTATTACATAATACTCCATTATTACGCAATCGTTATAAACAAAGGAAATCTATTTACAGATTGAAATGAAAATGAGTGTCTTTAATATAATATAAAATTCATTCTGGAATTTCATGAATATATACAATATACAGACATTATTAATATGATTAGGACTAGCAGAATTGGTGAATATATACAATATACAGACATTATTAATATGATTAGGAATAGCAGAATTGGTGAATATATACAATATACAGACTTTATAAACATGATTAGGAATAGTAGAATTGGTGAATATTTCATCAGTGTCAAAGAATAAAGACGGTAATCTGATTAAAAAGCACTATTTCTATTTAATACTTTTGAAAGTAACTCACAAGATCCACATCTTTATCTTTGTGTTTGTTTTATTTAACACTGTAACCTTTTCATGACGAAGCCGGCCAAAACAATCCACTGTAGTGCATTTTGAGGAATATCCATTTCCGGGCCAAGAGAAGGCTGTTTCTGAAAACTTTACCGCTGTAATGGTGAACAAGTGTACATCTCACCCCTTCCAGATATACCAAGGTGTTCGTCAAGGTGGCATACTCTCATCCATTCACTACAAACAGTTCAATAATGAATTGCTACACATTATTGAGGACGTAAATATTGGTTCACAGATTGGGCATATCGACTGCAGTGCACCTACATGTGCAGATCACATTGCAATATTGGCAGACAATACAAATCACTTGCAGGAGCTTCTCACCATCGTGGATAGATATACAAAAGAAGAAAGATATACCATTAATCCGCAGAAATCTGCTATTATATCATTGAGCAAACATGTGAAAGAGTTGGGCACGATAGCACTAGCGGGAGATATCATCAAAGATTCAGTGAGTGAAACACACCTTGGAATTGAACAGTCAGTCTCGAATAAGGAAAATGTTGAAAAGCGTATCAACTCAACTCGCAGAACACTGCACACAATGATGGGTGCTGGCTTACATGGACATGGCGGTCTCTCTCCTATTGTATCAAGTCACATTAGGACAATCTATTGTCTTCCCAGACTCCTTTATGACCTAGAAGTAGTAAAGCTAACACAAGTAGCTATTCATGACCTTGAACAGTTCCAGCGATCAGTTCTTCAACAACTACAATCACTTCCTTCAAACACAACATCAGTCTCAGTTTTGTGTTTGCTTGGTGTAAGACCAGTCCACGCTGAACTTGATAGCAGGAAACTAATCCTTCTTCGCACTATCCTTTCAGAAAAGAATACTATTGAGCATCAGATAGCGGCCCGGCAAATCGCTATGAAAGACATCAACAGCAACAGTTGGTTCTCTGAGTGTCGTAGTATCCTTCACAAATATGAGTTGCCAAGCATATATGAACTGAATCATAACACTTCTACAAAAGATAAATGGAAATCAAAGATACAAGACGCAATTAATACTGCAGTCCAAACAAATCATCTCTGAAGTACTTGCGTATTAACTCATGTGCGGTGGGATCAGTTCACCATTGTTGGAGCTCAGTTGATAATAACGCTAGAGATGCTAGGCGTGCTGCCATAAAAGCGAAATTATTAACTGGATCATACACACTTCAATCAAATCGAGCTCGCTTCAATCAGGATAACACGTCGAATACATGCCTGCTTTGTCGCGATGCTCCTGAGGATATGATTCATTTTCTAGTAACCTGCAAAGCGACCGAAAACTGCAGAAAATCCTGCAAAAATAACATTCAAGTCATACTGCAAGACATAAATCACCCAGGCATCATCAAAAACATTATGGTGACTCACTTGTAGTACAGCTAATTTGAGATCTTGAACATATTAAGCCAGAGCACGGTCTTCAACTATCTCCAAAAAACTCCACACAAGTTGCTAAGATCGCCCGTTTTCTCTGCTATGCACTGCATATTATTAGAAGTAATTCTATGGATCAGTGTGCATCTTCATCCACTACTAACTAGCTTTTAAATGACTGAAGTGCACATGTAAGTGTGCGATCTGTTAATATGAACTGTCTTTTAAATGCAAGAATTAACAAACCGTTGATGCTAGAACACTATAATAAAATGATCATTAGTTGATGTTTTAATTTAAATCTGACCATATTATACTTGATTGCCGACAACGAGCGCTAAGGTTGGTGTCTCGCAAAAGGGATGTCAGATGGAAAAGAGGAATATTTACCCTGACTTCAGGGGTGAGCCCACAGTGGCTGTAATTACAGATATAGTACAGTACAGATGGCTCGGTAACCGAGCCAGCCATTTCAATATTTACAAGTTGTAGATATTCGCCAATTCAGAACGCTTGAAGGATATCCTACAAAATGAGGACTATTTCCCAACTCACAGTGTTTAGCAAGTTTTGTGAAATTGTCAATCATGCACTTAAGCCTGATACTAGCATTGTTACATATTGCTGCGATCTTGAGTCTAGTTGTAAAGTCAGTTTTATTACGAAATATCCAGATTTTCAAGCTACATAACGAGAACCATAATAGACCAAGTGTTCATGGTATTTTCTTTTCCAACATACAAACTATGTACGACGTATGTCCTACCGTGTTATATGCATGGCCTAGAATCAACCTGGATCAACCAAAAAGAACTAGAAGCACTAGAACTCTTCCTCAGAACTACACTGAGACATATATAGCATCTTCCAAAAGCATATGCTACCTCAGCTGTGTACCTTCTTCTTGGAGCGAGACCCTTCGAAGCAGAACTTGATGCCCGTCGACTATCTTTATTCGCTGCTAGAGCACGTCAAAAGGATTCTACAATTGCCAAATTAGTCTACAGACAACCCATCGTCAATTGCCCAACTGACAAAAGCTGGTTCTCCGTGATCGCAACATTATTCTACAAATACGTAGGCAGCAACAGCACCCACTCAAATTAGGTACAAAATATTCAACAGCTTCCCTGTGTAGTTTTCAGGAAATTGATAGCTAGGGCATTTTGGGATCGATCAATCCTAACACGGCGAGGTGTGGGTGGAGCTTAGCTAGTGATGGGAGGGGCATGGCTAAAAATGGAAAGGTGCATTTCTCACCTATAGATAGTATTGAAGTTTATCAGAGTGAATGATGGAGTGAATGCTAGTGACTTAATAATAAGCTTATATTTTGCCCAGGAACTCTTCCAATGAAGTAATGAACTTTATTATAGATTTAAAAACGAATTACGAATTTCTGTGATTTCCGAGGTTTACAAGTTCTATGAGTGTGTTTTGCCATATCATATACACCTATACTCAGTCACTAATGCAGTTTGCACAGCCAATACATATAATAGTTGCAGGTCCAACTCAGTATAGAAAAACTGAATTAGGTAACAGATTGATAAAGAATCATGATCGCGTTTCTTCCATTCCCCTAAGAGAATTATCTGGTGCTATGGAGCTTGGCAACCCCGGTATTATTTTCTTTCTGAAAATGTGGAATTTTCTCAATTTTGATCTTGTTGGAGACTCTGCTACACTTATTCTAATTGATGACTTAATGGGCAGTGTTGATGACTAGGTCACAAAACCTTTTACAAAATAGTCACGTCATGAATACTGCAGTGTGATACACATTGTTTTCAAAAGATGTTCAATAAAAGGAAAGAACACCGAGCTATCTCTATCAATTATCATTATTTGATACTTTTAAGAATCCGAGCGATACCTAGAGTATTTATGGCCTCACCAGAAAGATGTTTCCAGATAATGGCCACTACTTACAAGAAGTTTATAACGATGCAACGAGCGATATGAATTCATTTCTACACATAGATTCAAAACAGAATACAACCGAAGATGTCTGATTGATTTCAAAGATTCTACCCAGTGAAATTTATATAATGTAGAGCTTGAAAATGAAGAAGAGTGGACGATGAGCTTGATCAATTCTACATATTTCTACTTATCAATATTCGGTGAACTACTTTCCTGAAAACACGATTGCTGAATATAAGACAAAATTAAATAAACCTCTGGTCTTTGAGAATGAAAATTGGGTAGTCTGATTGAGTAGTGTACTTTACCACAGAAGCTGGGTGACATTTAAGGAAGGAATCAGTCTAAAAGTGGCAGAGCTTAATGTCAAGTCAGGAATCAATACGACAGGCCTGGTTTTTATACTATTAAGAATGTGGTAAATGGTCTACATGAAGCAATAAATTACATTGCTGTATTTAAAGGGAAAGTACGTATAAAGTACTTTGTACTTTGAAACAGATTACTGCTTCATGATTAATAAACGATTTGTTGCCAATGACTACGTAAAATGAGCAGGGGTATCATTGATTACAGAGCTACTGTAAATATTAAAATTTATAATAGGAAATGCATGATTAAATAGATGTGATAGTATCGAGTTCGGTGCAATATTCGTAATATATCATTCAGCCTCAAAACATTAGTGTTAGTAGCAGTCCTGCACAACAGGCATTGGAAATAGATTGCCAAAAGTGCACATATTCAGGGCAGGTCTGACATTCGTTTAAGCCCATGCCCAGTATCACAAAATGAGCATGAAATTAATATTTGAAATGCACTCAATAGCAATAATGTACATGTATGTTCCTATAATGTCACAACATGGCCTGGGTTGTAATAATAAAAATTGAAATTGAAATTGCATGTGTTGACAGGAGAATGGGCGCACAGGTTCTTCCGAAAAAGAATCGAAATCCTGCTGGCCTCCGAGTGTCTCGCGCTTTTCCAGAGGTAATATCAGTTGAAATCTTATTTCAATATGTGTATGTCATGGCAGGAGAGGGATCATATGTCGAATCCTCCACGGGAGAAATTCTGACTTTTAGATGCTCTCATAGTGTCCTTCGAATTTCATGAAATAATATCAGTTGTAATCTTACTAGAATATGCGTGTTGGGGGTGGAACTGTAGTGTGGATCGGCCGGATGGGTACGGACCGTCCCAGCTCGGCTGGGTACGGAACGACTGCTCCAGGTACGTTCCAAGCACGCCCACCCCCTGGTAGGAAAGTACGTGTGTATATGGCCATATGAGAGAAGTTTCTATAAAACGACTAAGTCTGTGAGATCGCGTAACATGCATGTGCGCGCATCAGAGCTTTCCTGACAACACGTGTCAACGTTGGGAGAGAATGCATAGTAAAGTGTACCGACTCGGTGCACGTAATTTCTTTAAATTACTCCACTCTCTTCATTCTTGGGAGTTTTCCCAACCGGAATTTAACAAGGAATCCAAAACTATTTACCTTTTTAAAATCGGACCAAAAATGGCCGAGTTATCCTAAATTAGCTCATTGAAATTATTTTCAAAATATTACCAGGACGTCGTAATCGCGTGTATGTACTAAATGAACTATATCACTTGATAGCGTCCTCGCCCTTCCTGGCTGCACGATGATTGGCTACAGATCGCCCGCTGATTGGCTGGTCTTCCTGCCTCTGACGTCATGAGTAGTAAGGGAAATTCTGGAGGACTGTATTCGCGATGTGAAACTTTGGATGTTAAACAACCTTTTGCAACTCAACGAGAAAAAGACAGAAATAATTATGATCGCTTCCCGTCACTTGAGACCAAAAATAGAAATTGAATCGGTTCATATCGGTGGCGCCAACATTCCTTTTAGTGTTAATGCGAGAAATATCGGCGTAGTCTTTGACAATACTATGTCTATGGAAAGCCATGTGACGTCGATCTGTAAATCTATATTTCTGAACACTCGCAACATCGGTAAAATTAGGAAATTGCTAGACTATAATGCAGTCAATACCCTCGTCCACGCAACCATTACATCAAGGCTGGACAATTGCAATTCTCTTCTCACAGGCATATCATCATCGCAGTTACAACGTCTCCAACGAGCACAAAATACGGCAGCCCGGTTAATAACCAGAACAAAAGTGCATGAACACATTCGACCAGTCCTCAAAGAGCTACACTGGCTGCCAGTGGAACAACGAATCGAATTTAAGGTCGCACTTTTCGTGTTCAAATGCTTGCCTACATGACTTAGCCCCACCGTATTTATCATCACTCATAACTAGACGAATAGCACCGAGAGCACTAAGATCGAGTGAACAGCTACTCTGCGTAGTACCCAATTCCAATCTTGTCATTGGAGAGCGTGCTTTCTCCATAGCTGGACCAAAACTTTGGAACGACCTTCCATCCAACATTCAAAACAGCAACAATGTTGAGGCTTTCAAAACTCTTCTAAAAACCCATTTGTTCCAAAAAGCATATTTCACTATTTTAAATTAGTTTTAACTTTTTTAACTAAGACTTTTTCTGAGATTTTACCACTGGAATTACTGCCTCGATCATCGCGCCAGTTATTCCAGTAGTAAATTCTCAGAAATAGTCTTCTCTTGGCAGGTAAATGGGCATTCAATAAGCAAATATTTAGATTTTCTTGACCAAACATTGAGTCATTAAAGGATTAAATCGGACGAGAATGTAGAGATACTTTATTATAGAGGCATTCATTTCTAGCTATCCCCCGCCCATTTCTATCTAACCAGTCCCCCTTTTGTACACGTATTGGAATCGATGTTAAACTTTAATACCTGAATTCCCAAATTCTACATTTCAAGGTACCTGTACAGGTAAGGTGTTGACTAGTTTGAAACTTATTTGCCTGTAGGCCACCAGCTAGAATTAGTTTCAAAGTATTCAACATAATGTTTATTAAATTGTGATTTCATCAAAGACATACAATTCGTTCACCTTCGTGACGGGCTTCTCTATCATTATCAGTCATTAGCTAACATGTGGTGCATTTGATTCTGACCTGGGCGATCTGCGACAATCGCAGTTGAAATGAACTTTCAACTCTACAAGCAGATTATTTGGTGACTGACGTTACAGTCACATATTATTGTCACAGACTGTTTCGGTCTGCCCAGGAACTAAGAGTTGCTGGCCATCTAAAATCATATTCTCGGCATATCACTGACGGAAGTATCATCTTGTCTGATCAAGAAAGGGAAGATGGGTCAAGAGAATGGTATTGGAGTCCGTATACAAACACAGTTTTAATAGCCATTTATACAATATATTTGAAACAATCAAAATTCGTCTACAATAAGAAATAAGCAAGAAATGCAAGTTTAAAAACGCGCAAAACGAGAATTCTGATTTCAACTTTTTCAATTTCGGCAATCGATAAGTCAAGTCCAGTGATGGCTAACATAGCCCTGCATATGAATCAATAGTATACAAGGCAGTTAGCGAAAGCGGTGTCGCCGAAATAACCTTTATTACACGCTATGTTTGTAATTGGTTCTAGTACAGTTATTCCTGCTGAATACGCTTGTACATGTTTCATTTTTTAAATTTATTAAATAGAGTAATTTCTTCTAAATTGGTTATCAAATAGGTATTTGAAATTTGGCTAATTTTCGTTGAAATTATGGTGAAAGGGAGATAAATATCGTTTTATAAGAATCGTCTGGACAAATAGATTAGCGCGATTTACATCCCATACAGATACATTTTGAGTTTGAGTTTGAGCGCGATGGCCGCAGTCTGTCAGATATGGAACAAAAGTTGTTTTTGTTATGAACTGAGAACGCTCCAAGCGAATTGGGGGGCATTTTCTGAAAAATTTACATATGCGTGATCTATTTGTGCAAACCTATACCACTCGTATCACCCACACTTTAAGTACAAATTCATTAATTCAGTTGATGCGCCATCACAGGTGAATTTTTAGGTGATACCAGACCAATGCAAACAACAGTCGAAACAACTGAGGGTGATACGGCCCTCAGAACCCTAAGAAATCAACGTTCACCAAGAGGCATCAACACACCCACTCAAATTAGTTTCAAAATATTCAACAGGTTACCTGTATAGTTTTCGGAAAATTGCTAGTCAGGGAGTTCAGTGATCAATCGATCCCAACACAAGCGAGGTGTGGGTGGAGCTTCGCTACAGATGGGTGGGGCATAGCTTGAACTGGAAAGGTCACTTATGATCCTCAGCTGTACCTTGTGTATTGTGATGTTATTCCGCATCCGAGAAAATATTGCAAATTTCACTCAGAGATGTTTCAAATATTAACACAGCTGCGCAGACACTATATGGGTACAGTGGATGAGACTTTCACAAGATGGTCCTTGACATTACACATATATCTCAACACGATCAAAAGATCAAAGATTCAGGACGTACTACATGGGGATTGATATAATTCATGTAATGACGACTAGCTGATCACGCTGATAATACTGGATACCAGGATGAGAGCAGAAAATGTGTAGTATGCAGAGTGTGACACCACAAGGAGATGGACTCTCGCTGGTGTTGTTTAATTACTACCTTGCTCCCATTTGTACCTGGGCACGACACAAGCTCTCCACCACACCATAATTATCACGTAGCCTCCCACTAGAGATGGCGTATACATAGTTATATAGTCCTTTTCTTCTGATTAGTCTAAACAGCCTGTAGCAGATCTTCATTTTCATTTTCATTTTCGATATCTTTAGTTGATTCATCTTGTACCTGTTGTTCATGTGGGTGGGTGCGGACGAGTTCGATGGGAAAGTCGTTTTTGAACATCTATTTTTGTAGAACTTGTCGAGTCTTCGCTTGAAGGCGTTGAGTGTAGTATCTGTGACAACTGACTCAAGTAGACCATTCCAGTAGGTTGTCACCCGCATACTGAAGAATCTCCTCCGTGTGTTAGATTTTTTAAACGTTGCTTTAGCAGTTTGAAGCTGTTGCCTCTCATGCGATGTCCATCGTCAGATGGCAGCAGGTACCACCGATTTACATCATAGGCATGAACATACTTGTAGGTCTCTATGTAAGTCACCACGCACACGCCGGTATATCAAGCTGGGAAGCGTTAGTACCTTCAAGCGGTCTTCATATGGCCTAGGTTTGAGGCCTGCTATCAGTTTTGTAGACGGCGTGTATTTCATAGATGAGGAAAAGAATTCTCTTGATAACTGCATTACAGCTGCAGAACAACTTATGAATGAGAATCTCTTTATGAACGTCAACACCTCTCAGATACAGATGGCGCTGGTCATTCATTGGTATTGAATTTGGGTTTTCTGTTCAAACCTTTCACCCAGTAACATAATACGAATACCCACGAGTAAGAGGTGTGTTAAAATGTGAGGCAAACTGGAAAAAATGTTCGGGAAAGTTTGCGATATATCTATAAAGCTTGATATATTTATTAGCCATGTTGCCTAGTAGCGATGCTGCGAAATGTACTAATAATCATGCAATATGATGACACAAGCACGCGTTAAGTCAATATGATGTCTGCCCCGCTGCGTCCACGTTTAAAGCCACGTCCATGATCCGGTGAAGTCATCGATCTTGTCTCAGATGCGGCATAGAGGAACGTTGGATAGGATTTTCCGTATGCTGTTGAGGAGCACACTGGGATGTATATTGGCGGGTGGGGTGGGGGGGGGGGCGGGGGCACGTGACCTCTTGGGCTTGGGTAGCGCGATGAGGGTCCCATGGTCTACCGCATTGATGGTAAGGTGGTGCATAAAAGCGGAACTGATTAGGGGCATTATCGGTTTTAAGATAATGGCACTTGCATATGCGAATAATTCATTGCTCATGCCATCAGGTACGGATACACGTCCATTTTCCAGGGCGTTGAGTGCCTTCTCCACTTCTGTTCTTTTAGTTGGTGTTAGTAATGGCCTAGTGGGTTTCCTGAGAACGAATGCACGGGCTCATCTTCGTGATCAGTGTTCCTTGAACCATTCTCGAATTGCCTCAGCATTACCCTGGTCAGTCCCTAGAAAGTGTACTTTACCGATATGTACAGTGAGTGGTGGTATGTTGTCAGTAACTCTCAGGGCTCAGGCTGCCCGAAACATTCTGTGACAATCATCCGTGGCAGTGATTTCCTCTGCTAGGAAGTCTGCTTGTTGAATAGCGAGATCTTCTAAGCATTCGGTGATGTGGCGCAGAATGTTATTGCATTCCCTGCGTAGGTTGGTCACTTTGATAGATTCACAGCTGCAATGCGTTCTGCTCTGCTGATAGTTTTACTACTCAAGGGTCATCAGTATGCCTAGTTGTTTTTGAGAACTACTATGGTGCTAGTAGCGTATGATTCCATGCATTTCAGTATTTTGGTTAGGGATTCGTTTGGATCTGCTTTTGTTGCCTTAGAGCCTTTTGGGGCTTTGCGATCAGCAATGTGCCCCATCCACGTTGTCCAGTAACGGCATAGGTGTTTGAAAGTCGTATTTGTATCAAATAGGCCATTGGAACTAAGGAATACTACCAGTGCATCTCCATTGCTGTTGCGTGTGTCCTCTATATATGATCCGATGCATAAAACAAGTCCCGAATTTTTATCCGCATGGCGAAGTTTACTTAGCTTGGAGTTGAAATCTCCACACACGAATAGTTGCCATCTGGCTGGGATTATGATGGTGAAGCTCAGTTCTGCTGCATTGAAATCCACGCTGGCCAATTCCACAGGAGATGGAATATTCCAACGACGTGAACTTCATAGACGATGAAAAGAAACCCCTTAACGAACTTCTCCCAAGTAGCTGCAAGTAGCTGCAAGTAGCTGCAAGTAGCTGCAAGTAGAGCTGCGCTATATACCGATTTCACACCATAAACCGTTCAATATGTTGACTGTTTGCAAACCGTCGTAATCATGCTCAAACCGAAAAAAACAAGTTTTCGGTTTAGCCAATATTGACTAATCTATTTTTTAAATTACAAATATTGTTACTAAGTTGGCCTCTGTAGAGGTCTTGAGAACTCTCAATTTGCATAGCTAAAGAAGTATATTTTGGACAATTTACCACTGGAATTACTAGTTCGATAATGAAACCAGACACACCAGGGGTAAATTAAAAAATAATAATCTTCTTTTTTCTGCAGATACCATTAAGAATTATAATTATGTTGACCAAATTTGTCAAGTAAAAGGTTAAAACACAGACCCATCTGAACAGTCAACATTTCCCTTATTTTCTATTCCTACTAAATTGCTTATGATGAATTGCACTCTGCCCGTAATATTTCCAATATTTTGAAACAATTGTGATTGCAAGACGCTGCTGTTGTTTGTAGCACCAAATCCCAGTCTACTTAGTTTCGAAATATTTAACATATACGATAATATTTAGAATATTGTAAATCTTTGTCTTTCGTATTCAGTGTTAACATAATCTAATTGGGTATAAAATGATTTCGCACTTAATTCGAGTACATATGATCGGCGTTTGTTTGGCGTCTCGTGCTGCATGAATAATTATCACAATTCTGTTAAAATCAAAATTATGATTACCTATATCTAAGCTTCTGCTAATCTAAGCAGGTAGTCCACATCGCTAGTTGCTAGGGATTTTTAAATTGTCTCAATTCGGATACAATGACATGTTTATTGGCGCTGTATTTTTGAGCGAGAGAGTTATCGCAACAAAGCTAAGTAACCCACCCTATGTTTAGATAAGTCTAAGTGATTAGCTAGGATCACAAGTTAGCGACCACCTTGACCAGTTGTGTCAGTTTGCGTTATATCACGGTAATAGCGTATGCTCTAATCATACCCACCCCTTTTAACCAGACAAAATCATCATTACTGGGATGTGTAAATGATATGATTCCATGACCGCTTGTCACCAGAATGGTAAAATGAGAGTAATTGATTGAAAGATTTTGCTGTTCCGTGACACCAACAATTTTCAACAAGCTTTCTAAAAATAATAGCACATTATTTAACTGATTAACAGCAGTTAAGGTATATATCCCGTTGTTGACGCGTAATGATTAAACACAACATAAATCTCGCGCATTAGAATTAATCGATTGTAAATGGAACTCAACTTATTGTTAGTTAGAAGCTAGATTTTAACAATTAAAGGCGTAATCGGAGGTTATTGGTTTGATTGGCGTCTATCGAGTCCCTGGTTCCATGTCCCATTCACGCTGGTTTTTATTTCAGTCTATTACTACTTCCCCAGATTTACACTGGTACTCCTGGTGGAGAGAGAGACATTGATGAGTGAAGTAGATTGTCTATGTTTCCACTGATTGCTGGTCCGCCACTGCATCGCCTGACAGTCAAGCCGGATATGAACCTCGCCCGGCTGATTACCAGTTGATCACGCTAACACCACCGCCTGCATTTTGGGTCAAAGGTTCCGGACAACGCAGGTATAGTTGCGACATGCTTGTCTAAAGACAATAATTATACACACTCATCCCTGGCCCCGCCCACCGCATGAAACCGGTATACGGTTCAAACCGGTTTAAAAATTGACACCCTCACCGGTTTGATATTATGCCATACTGCGTAGCCTTAGCTGCAAACAAACTAAAAATTGAGAATTTCTTTATGAATGAATCCCAAACAGAGTTCACCCACATATACTTATCTACAAAGCATCAAACTAAAGAAAATGACGATTCAATTTATGGCCGCGAATCATGCATTGGTTTTGTTTCTCCTCTCATAGAAATAAAGGATGAAAGAATTTCCCGATAAAGATATATCGCCAGCTTTGCCACAATGAGATAGGTACGTGATCCGGCTCTACGCATCTCTCTTTATATTTCTATTTATAATATTTCCATTTGATGAAGAGGAAACACAATGAGTTGCTGCTAATCACTAACCTGTATCGTCTTTGATTATTATCATCTACGGAGCGAATAAATGAATAAAATTGAAGTGATATGCGCTTAATTTATCCGTCTCCACCATTCTAGCTATTTCAAAATAATCAGTAGTTCCAAACTCTGTTGCAGCAATCGGTATCTACTACATATGTACAGAATACTACTGGGTAAACCTGCAATGTAACTATAGTCTATTATCGTACGGATTAATTGTAAATTAGGAGAATCGGGAATAGGAATACATCTGGCTTTTGCAATGTTCTAGAAAATACCATTTTTGTTAGCCAAATGGTAAATATTTTAGCCACATCTTTACTTCAATGTCACTTTTGAACATGTTTGCAGTCAGTCGTCATCAGTTAAAACTATCAATTTTACAGTTCGGATACAATAGGGTCTTAATATATAAGAAATGTGTTGAATATTTTGAAACTAATATGACTGAAAGCTGTTGGTGAACGCTTTAATTCATATTAGTTTCAAAATATTCAATAACGTAAACAGGAATTTTGCTTTGCAATTGTAGCACCGGAATTAGTCAGGATTGAGCCAATAAAGAAAAGGTAATTACCCAATGATTTAGCCAACTCTGCTTTTCATTAATTTAGCGAGATTTCAGTTTTATTAACATTTGGCTAATTGGCTAGTGTGTAGGTCGATCCCAAGTAAATAACATTTACTATTACTAAAAATACCGCAAATGTCTGATTAGAGAAATATGTATTGAACTTAGCTGTTTGAATCGTGTGGTTGTTAACCTCTAATTTAGTCTATTTAGCAAAGCCGAGTAGATGAGTTTATAACTGTGACTAGTACCTCGAATAACTCCGTCAGTCAATAAGTTAGTCAGTCAGTCAGTCGCTCAGTCAATCAGTCTGTCTCTCTGTCGGTCAAACATTTAACATTTCGATAAAGTTGCGTATGTCGCGACAATGGCGTACATGTGTGTGTTTTATAACTAAAGTATGATTGATTGAAGCTCACCGCAGACTTGTGATTTTAAATCGCCATTCGCTGCGCATATTTGTCTCCTCTAGGGCCGCATGAAAATCGCCTGAGCGTGGGTGATAAGCGACTGATAATTGCAGGTAGTATTTGTCGCGTGCGACCGATCGCCAATATCAAACACGTTTGGTTTTTGGTTGCCAGTCTCAGCGATTTAAAATCGCCCATACCTGGGGCCTAGTGCACCGTTATGGCGTTAAATAGGCGTAACGCAACGCCCGTTATTAGCCCATGTCTTGGTGTACTAGGCCCCAGATCGCCTGCTTGCGCCTCAAACCTACAGAGACTCGTGTCTCTAATTCCATTTCACAACTTAGAAAATTATATTAATCTATACGTAATGAAATCAACATATGTTAAGATTTATTTAGTTTCATTACATCTAGGCCCACAATTTAAGTCTGACTTTTTTACGTGCTGGAGTAGAATTTTGTTAATACTTTTTAAAACTTTTTACCCGAATCCCAAAATGCAGAGGTAATTATACGGGCAAGCTATTGGATATTTTGAAACCAATTTGAATTGGTGCTGTTGCTGACTATGCTGCCTATGGCAGTAACATCAACAAGTCAAATTTGTCTCAAAATCTTCAACTGAATGCTTATTAAAAATTGTATATTTATCCTAGACAAACAATTTGTTCGCTTGCCGGACTTTTCAAGCATCATGGCGGAGCTATAACACGTCAGCTATTATTGTGGCATTGACCTACATGTGACATAATTGATTATGACGTCACATAATTGAGTGACAGTTCTGATCCCTCTATAGAGACACCGATCAACATCATGGAGATAGGAACAAAAACATTGACCTTCTCTGTCCTGACGTCAATAAACAATTCCACGAGTAACCAGATTTCATCATTTCCAGTCTATGTAGCCCGGAACGAGCACGTGGCGAGGATTTTATACAAGGAACTGCCTATTGTCTATTTCAGTATCGGTGCTGTTGCCAATGTACTCCTTATTATCTACCTATTGAGGTCGGGTCGGTATACATCTCCAACATTTACCCTGGTTACAAGTTTAGCGCTGGCTGATATGGTCTGTTGTATTTCATGTCCGTTTTTGGCAGCATATATATTTCCAGTCATGACACTGAGCGATTCAATAGCCAGGATGGCGTGTACAACAACTATGTTTGCTGGTCAGCTCGGTGTAATAAGCAGCAATTATCATTTGATTCTATTCGCGGCTTTACGATTCTGTCAACTTTGCTTTCCCTTTTGGTCCAAAGTTCACGTGACGTTTAGGTTTGTACTCACGGCCTGCATATGTTTATGGACAGCAACGTGCGCGTATGTTTGCTCCTACATCTTCCAATATAGCGCGGTTGTCGTGTTGATGAAGAACATGTTTGCTACGGTGTGCGACTTTCAAGGGTATTATCCTCCCTATCTCGTCAGCATCCTTGTCTTTAATACAATCCTACCCATCACGAGTCTAGCGTCACTCCATATCATAAAATGGTTCATAGTTGGTCGTCAGTCTGCGAAGATGAAATTAGACGGACGTGAAAATAAAAGCCCAGACGGAAGAGTCGTTACAGTAATCATCAGCCTGTTTCTTATCGCATGGCTGCCCGCAAACACATACATATACATTCAAAGTAAGAAACTCGTCAATTTCCAGATGTTTCAGGATAATCTCGCGTTGGTTTTGTGCTATGTAGTTGACAGCAATAGTGCTGTGAATCCGATCGCTTATTGCATAGCTGTGAAATCCGTCAGACACGACCTGATAAAGTTAATGCGCAGGTCAAGTAAGCAATGTAACAGACAACAGCAGTAATAACCGTATAATACACACTTTTACGTTATGCAAAATGGCTATTTAGTAAACGCATAGTCGTTCCTTGCGCAAACATCATTTTAAAACATTTCTCCGATAAATTCCCATTGTCTCAATCAAGCGTAAACAAACAAGAAAGCTGTTATATATTTTGAAATAAATATGACCGGAAGCCATTGCTGCCTTACGCATCATCGGCTTCCAGTCATATTAATTTCAAAATATTTAACAGAATATGCTATACATGGTAAATTATATACATTGTCTCTGTACATGTACTCTGGTCCCTATTCTGGAGACTAAATACTTATAGTGTTTGTGGAATTCAATCACTAAACAATTTGGATACATAGGCCTACCGTGTTCTAGTCCTTCTTTAGTAACCTCTGGTCCCCTTTCCGGAGACTAAATACGTATAGTGTTTGTGGAATTCAATCACTAAACATTTGGGATACATAGGCCTACCGTGTTCTAGTCCTTCATTAGTAACCTCTGGCCCCCTTTCTGGAGACTAAATACTTATAGTGTTTGTGGAATTCAATCACTAAACATTTGGCATACATAGGCCTACCGTGTTCTAGTCCTTCATTGGTAACCACTGGTCCCCTTTCTAAAGACTAAATACGTATAGTGTTTGTGGAGTTCAATCACTAAACAATTTGGCATACATAGGCCTACCGTGTTCTAGTCCTTCATTGGTAACCACTGGTCCCCTTTCTAAAGACTAAATACGTATAGTGTTTGTGGAATTCAATCACTAAACATTTGGGATACATAGACCTACCGTGTTCTAGTCCTTCATTGATAACCTCTGGTCCCCTTTCTAAAGACTAAATACTTATAGTGTTTGTGGAATTCAATCACTAAACATTTGGGATACATAGGCCTACCGTGTTCTAGTCCTTCATTGATAACCTCTGGTCCCCTTTCTAAAGACTAAATACTTATAGTGTTTGTGGAATTCAATCACTAAACATTTGGGATACATAGGCCTACCGTGTTCTAGTCCTTCATTGATAACCTCTGGTCCCCTTTCTAAAGACTAAATACTTATAGTGTTTGTGGAATTCAATCACTAAACATTTGGGATACATAGACCTACCGTGTCCTTCATTAGTAACCTCACATCAATATTTTCTGAATGTTACCCGGTTCTTAATATGAAATACTCCATAATAGCGCAGGATACTGGGCCGGTACTGGGCCAATACTGGGCCGATACGACCCGGTATTGAGACACTATCGGCCCAGTATGTTCCAGATGCCGTGCCTTATGTCTGGTGTATATTTATGGCTAAATATACACAGTAGGCTAGCATCCACAGACCTCTTATAAGCGTAGATGGGAACTGTGTATATCTTCACTATTAGGACAGTTTCCGCGACGGCCGGTGACGTGAGTTCAGTGAAATGCATCCGCGCACGTTCGACTAGCTGACGCAGACGATCAGGTAAATATAGAGCCTCCAAAAAAGACTAAATGCTCTTACGGTAATTGGAAGAGAAATTGAACAGGAACGAATTTATATATTTTTATAAGAAATTAAATTGTATTAGCTATATTAATCTGTCACTTTATTCGACTGCATAATAGAATTAGTAACAAAACCATTTTATTTTGAAGATTATAATAAAGTACTGAACTGAAATTCCGGGTTTGAGAGGGTCATAGCCACTCTACGCTATTTAACCCTATGGTATCATCCTGGAAACGTTAGGTTTCCGTCCGTAGAAACTGAGAAAAATAATGGGGAACGGCTGGTAGCTGTAGAGGTCAATAGGAGAAGCTCATAGTTGAATATAATGGATGAATCCAATCTGCTGGTCAATTATATAACGTCATACTCAATTACGTCACATGTAAGCTGACGTCATAATCAATACGTGAATGACGAAGCTAAGTCCGTCAGGAACATCGAATAGTTAGTCAGTTGTACGAATTGTATATCTTTAGCATTTAATAAACACCATGTTTAATATTCTGGAACTAATGTGACTGGGGGCTGTTGCTACCATTGGCAGCAACAGCTCCCAGTCAAATTTGTTCCAGAATATTCAATAGATTAATTTAGCTGTATAGTTACAATGAAATTTGGATTCTATG
This sequence comes from Chaetoderma sp. LZ-2023a, assembly GCA_034401795.1. Taxonomy (NCBI): domain Eukaryota; kingdom Metazoa; phylum Mollusca; class Caudofoveata; order Chaetodermatida; family Chaetodermatidae; genus Chaetoderma; species Chaetoderma sp. LZ-2023a. Next base: position 5,339,111 of record CM067359.1, read on the forward strand.
AAATCAGTCTTCAAGTTTGGCTGTATACATCAAGCCCGACACGCTCACAGCGTGGGTGGAGCATAGCCAGAGATTGGCCGGGCATAGCTAAATGTTGATTCATGCATTATACATTTGTGTGTGTGGACCAATATTATTAAAGGTGCAAATTCACAGCAGAATGGTTCAAAAAAATTGTTAAAATTATGTACTCTTAGAGGCTTAAATTGTATGCGGTTCATTATTTCATTACGTAAAAATTAATATAATTTTTTAAGTTGTCAAATTGAATTAGAGACACGGGTCCCTAATTCCAATTCACAACTAAACCTACGAAATTTATTTATATGGAATGATATCATCATATGTTAAGATTCATGTCGTTTCATTACAGCGCAGTATACAATTTAAGCCTCTAAAAGTATATAATTTCAACAATTTTATTTTCAGGCATTTTGGTGTGAATATGCACCTTTAAGTTACTTACAACTTATTGTCAGTGTCTGAACAGTAGAACTCGTGCGATGAGTGCTTCTATAGTCATACTGTTGAATGGTAGTATTAATATGGGTGTGGGCCAGTATTTGTTGATGTAATTATTGTGAATTTGTGGACTGCTGAATGGAAACATCCGTATGGGTGTGTAATCCAGTGATGACCGCGCATCGTGATTATACTTGCGGAACGGGCGTATCTTATACGAGTGTGGTCCACCACTCTTTGATGCCATTTTGATGAGCATGGATTTCTGAGTAGGAGTACACATCTATATGTGATATAGTACTCCTCTGGGTAGGCAAGAGGTATTGATCGAAGAATGGAAGTGTTCCCTAATAACACATGTTACTGTGTCGGTATTGGGCCAATACCTGGCATGATTGACTCGGTATTGGGCAAGTACCGGACAAATAACATGCGTGATCTATGTCTAAGTTGGTTTACCGTGGATCAGTACTCCTTGTGACCATTACAACTTATGAATATTTGAATAGAGAGAGCCACGTGTGTGTGTGTGCTCCGTGTCTCCTTGGCGTCATTGGGAGGTTTGAATTGCGGAACCATAATAATATAACCGTGTATGTGGCACAGTACTTCTTCGGGTCAGTGAGAGACTTGAATCAGACTGTTTAATATATGCGTTTGATTGGTTCTGACACCGGAATGCGCATATTATACAACGTCCAGATCTACACGTGAAACTGCTGACATTTGTGAACCGCTTTAGAAAAGGATGGACATTACATATTCTTTCAGTGAACTTAAGACAACTAGGCCCTGCTTCCACTTACTGGAACGGATATTAATTCAAATATTTCAGTCTCGCTGCAAGTTTAATGATATTGTATATCAAATAATTTACTCGATTTATCCAATCATGACTGTGATAGCATAATTCTAAAATTAAGTAATGTGTTTTAAATACGCAATGCGTCTTTGTAATTATTCATCGCATGCCATCGCTTACTGCCAAAGCAGCTTTATATCTTTACTAAGAAACTTTATTGCCATGTCTCGATATCTTTATGCTCCACCATTCACCATATCTTGTTAAGATAAACGAGTTCACATTTACTAGTGAAAATTAGTATGAATAGAGCACAGTATCTACTAATATATATATATATATATATATATATATATATATATATATATATATATATATATATATATATATATATATATATATATATATATATATATATATATATATATATATATATATATATATATATATATATATATATTGATCGTGTTAGAAATGAGTCCGGCATTATGGTATACCTACCTCATTGATCCAACAACTGATGACTAACCTTTGTTCAGAAAACTAGTCGAAGGATCCGCGTCCAGCAATGCCCTGGCAATGTAGTGTTAACTGTAATCCTGCCACTTGTACGCCTGTCGCCTGTCGGAATCAATATTAAGACTCCGAACACTGAATTCGCAGCATCAAATTTGCATGGTAACCGCTAACATGCTGCATATATTTAAACAAATTTATCCAGGGTGGGGTGGGGCTGGGGACTGGGGTGCGGATGGGGAGGCGGGGGAGGAAAAGGGGGCTGTTGTAGGCAACAGCAGTGTCCAGTCAAATTAGGTTGTTTAATAAATTGCTAATATATTAAAGACATAAAATTCGTGACGGAGTGGATGGAAGTGACACCAGTGTCAAGTTAGACTCCTAACCATAGTTAGCTATAGCTAACTAGAGTACCAGTCGAACTTCAAATAGTTAACTAGCTAGTCAACTATAGTCAACCGAGCACCCGACCTCGGTTCAGATGGTTAGTCCGATATTTGCGTAAATTTCAAAATGGCTGACACCGATCGCTTGCCACAAATAAATGCATATAAAAGTGTATATATTTCACTAAATAACGTAGGTTTGATGAGATTATGGTTTCCCATTGTATGTCGATGTTCCCAAGCCCATATTTCGTCCCACTTTATGCCATATGGGCTCTTTTTGACGTCTTAGTGGACAAAAATAACCCATTTTCGTAGCTCATTAAAACAGACGACAGAAAGGGATAATGGAGACTGGTACTCGGCTCCAAATTGTCTGCAATAGTAATTGAATAGGGAACCGGGTACCAGCGAACAATAGTCGACTAAAATCAAGTTCAACTGGGCATAGCACCTGCGCATGATCAGTAAACCATGAAACTGACTATGGTTAGCGAGTCAAACTTGACCCAGCTAACTGTGGCTGTTTGATTATGACGTCAGATGGAGTGCTACCATTACAACCAGGTGAAGGCCGGACGGACCAATCGCCTATATATGATGAAAGTGTTTATTGTTACCATTGTGTTTTACTAAGCTAATGCTTTTCTTACATAATATATGTATACAATCTTTTGAGAAATGGTAAAAGGGTTATGTGCCCTACACCCGCACCCCACGAGTGAGCAGTCGGATACTGGATCAAAATTGGTATTATGTCAAATTAGACAAGTGCAATCGAGTCCAGCTCGGACAAGTCACTGTTAGACGGTATTTGCAACGTAAAATCAGATTAAAAATATTAAACAACGCGCATACCTTCTCCGGAGTGGTTAATATTTAAAATGTATGTGACTTATACAGTACTTAACTCTGAAGGACAATTTATCAGAACTGGCCATGGCGAAGCACACGCAATTCGAGAATTGTTAAAGGAACAGTTCACTGACCACAATGATGAGCCCATGCACCAGTTGTCAGGTGACACCAGGCCATTACTAACACAATTTAAAACAGCAGAAGGTGAGAAGGCACTCAAATCCCTGAAAAATGGACGTGCATTTGGACCTCATAGCATGAGCAATGAACTATTCAAATACACAAGTGGCATTTTCACAAAACCGATCACGCACCTAATTATGTCAGCCTTTATGCATCTCCTTCCCATCGATGTTATAGGCCAAGGTACGCTTATCGCGGTACCTAAGCTCAAGAAGTCACCCGTCCGCCCACCACAGCCAATCTGCGGCCCATTGTGCTCCTCAACAACATACGGAAAATCCTATCCAATGTTACGCTATGCTGCATCCGAGACAAGATCGATGACTTCTTCGGATATTGTTAAAGTAGCTTTAAATGTGGACGCAGCTGCGCAGACATGTATTGGCTCAATGTATGCTTATGCCAGTGATCATGCCCATGCACTGCGATTTCAACAGAATGGACATTGACATATCATGAGCCTTCGAGGCAAATAGTTATGCATTGAAATCTGTGCGGGGAAATTCCACAAGCCACCCCAACTAGTATACATACTGGGTATGACACTACAGATGGAATATGCCCACGATGTGGACTTCATAAACGAGAAAAAGAAACCAGTTGACGAATTACTCCCTATAGCTGCAGGCAAACTAAAAATTGAGAATCTGTATGATTGAATCGAAACCAGAGTTACCCACATATCGCCCAAGTATGAAACTAAAAAAAATGTCGACTCTCCGTTGAGTGGAACGTTGGAGAAAAATTAAAATCATGGGCTCACAGCATTGCGGTACTGTTGACATCGTGGCATGCTGTGTCATGGTAACATAGCGTTCCAGTTCTTCTGGAAGCTGTGGATTCGTAGATCAAAGATACCATTGGCAAAAATACTACGTATATACAACCCGATCCGCTGTATAACTGTATAAGGCAGATCTAGACCAACTTGATGCCTGCTACGGCGCACATCTCCACACTATCAATGTACACTGGTGGACAGACAGCATAATTTACAACAATGCACACTACAAGATATGTAATACATCGCCGCTGCTCGTAAAAGTCGCTCAGCAAAGATGGTCCATGTTTGGTCATGTACTAAGCATTCCCGAATACATACCGGCAGAGAGAGCCTTTGAATTTGACCCACTGGCAGCCAGCAAATATAAAGCCAGTAGAGGACGCCATTGTATACATATGTTAAGCGTGCTGCGAGGTGACCTCAAGAAAACAGGACACGATACATGCAGGTCAAGAATGGACCTGAGGAAGGTAAAGATTTCGACTGTGTATAAGCCACATTGGTCATACGTAAAGAAGGACTGATTGCAGCTGCATGATGTTTCTAATACTACAGCCACAGGATACAATACACGTATATAAATGACCATTTGATCTCTTCCGTTTATGGTCCTATACCCCTTTGGATAGGTTGAGTGCAATTCGGTTGAGTAATTAGGTCCGCATGCCTCAAAAGGTCGACAATAGTGTCCGCTGCTTAAAGTCCAGCAACTGAGCATTCTTGTGACACCGTTCTATTAATGGACTATTTTGCTGTTGACATCCTATGTGAGTATTAGACCCAATCTGACATATTTAATGGCGCATTACGCATTTATTTTATGAACACACGTGTCATGC